>VZSE01004122.1:477833-906757 GCA_013398275.1 Promerops cafer | reverse complement strand
TTTCTCCACCCCTTGGTCCTGCAGGGGCTGGCCCGGTTCCATTCCCTTCCACCTTCTCTCTCTCTCTCCGGGGCTCCGGCCTACCTCAGCCTGGGCCTCCATGGCTCCCCTCCCCACCCAGCCTGTGGCTGGGCAGAGGAGATGTGCACTCTCTGGCGGTGAGAACAAAAGAGAGGGAACCTTGGGAATTCTCTGCTTTTAACCCCCTGTGTTCCCAGAGGCGATCCATGTCTTCAGTGGTCACACCAGGTGTCAATATTCAAATCTCACCACTGATTGGTTTGACTATAACTTCCCAAAAAACTCACTTCCTCTCTGCCAGCCTTGTCTAAGCAGATAAGAACTTGGAGAATCAAAGTGATATCACAAGGTACCAGAAAATCTACACCAGTTTCAGATAAGTGCATTGCTGTGCCCATATGCATCCCCACAAGTTTTTTTTAAGAATCTCTCAACAAAGTAACTGATAAACAAGTGAAAGGTCTTAACTGAAAGAGTTCATGGTTTGAAATGCCTGAAACTACTATTTAACCTATAAATTGGACCATAATTCATTACCACTAAGTATTAACAATACTCAAGCCCAGAATATTTTCTGTACCATATTTAAAGGTTCTAAATTTGACCCACTTTCTACTGTGCCTAAAAATACTGTAATCATTGCAGGCTTATTTATGTTAGTTTCAGTGGATCACATAAGTCTCTTGCAAACACACCAATGCCTTACCGAAGTAGGATTGGCCCCAATATTTTCCAGGACCCAATAAATATTTGGAGCGAAGTATCTTAATGGTCTTTTTTTGTGCCCTTCAAAGAAAGGTGTTTTTGACTAAATACCCATATACCACTCCCACAGAAATCCCTGATAAAATATTAGAACCACCTCTGCTGGAGAAAAACAAGATTATATATGTACAGTGTTGTCTGCATTGGCAGAGAGAAACTGAATTGCTCAGAATGAGATATAGTGATAGATCACCCAATTGACAGCAGGGACCCAAGTGCCAACATCTTCCCTTAAAATAGAAGTCTTATGAAATTTCTTTTTTTGAATGAGGGAAAAGTTATGAGGATAAATAACTACAAACTGGTTTTTTTTCATCCTCTCTGCAGTGATTTATGCAATTCTTGCAATTTTACCTGCTCTGTAGGGAATTCCTGTTAGGGAAATTCCTATTTCTCTTGATTTGCTTTTTTCCCTACTCTTATCTGGCCACCTAACTTATGACAGCTTAAAACTTTCCTTCGCATGTCAATGTATGCTGACAATTTCCACAACTTGACTCACTTGGGAAACTGTAATTTGCCTTGGTACATGCACCCTTAAATTGTGGTTTGGAAAACATTAGCCTTTCAAACATAAACAAGCTTCCGAATTAAATCACGTTGCTCAAGTATACACTATTTGAATATTAAATTATCTCTGAATAGAAAACAGACTTATCTGCAATAAGCAAAGACTCAAATATGATGTGCTAATAATACATTTCATGGGAGAAAATATGAGTGAAAATAAACACCCTATGGATTTACAGACAGTGATGAGTTGAGCTCATTTGAATTAAGAATAAGGTGTAATACAATTAAAATTAATAGGAAGTTGGTACAAGACTATTTTTCTTTTAATAATACTTGGAACTTCATTGCCTTTTCAAATTCCCAGGGCCTTTTCAGCTTGAAAAGTCACTCAAATAATGGCTTTATTCCGAATATACCAGTGTGATTTGATACTATAAATACACCTGCTCAGACACCTGGACTGATTCTGCCAAGTCTTCTGCACATGTTTACATTTTATAGACATAAATACTTTGACTCCACAGACCTTAAAAATTAAGCACCTGCCTACATATAGACATCTTTGCAAAACTCCTCTGCAGAGTTTATGAATATTCATTTTCATGTCCTTAGAGAGAAGGAAATGACACAAATGGGCTTCAGCATATGTGCTTAATTTTACATAAATAATCCAGTTAACTTCCCTGTTAATATTCATGTGCAAAAAGTTAAGTACACAGATATTTGACAGATGGGGACCTCTGTGATTGGCTTTCATCTGGATCCATTTGTATTTAACTTTTAAATGTTGGCATATTTGCACCATTGCTCTGTGGAGAGTCATCTTAGAAATGTGTGATGCATACTGGTTCACAACAGTGAGGTGCGTGTTTTAGAGATAATTAATGTCTCTCCAGATTAAATAATTTATTTTACAAAAAAAACATTGTTTAAGTAGAAACCAGGCTGATTTTAAAGCCGAGCTTTTTTTTAAGTGTACCAAGGTGAATTTTAAAGCTGGACTTTTCTTTCCATAAAGAAATTTAATCCTGTGTAGTACCAATGCAAATCAATGTAGCACCAAAGCCTAAAGTTCAGCTGCATAACAATGTATATGACATTTTGAAATGACACAAAATAAAATCAAGAAGTCCTCCCCTCTTGTCCCCTCCAAAAAAGCATTAGTTATCTGAGGTTATTGCGGGGACACCTACACAGGACAGCAATACTATTAAACCTCAAAACAGTACATACTTGACCATTACCACTACACTGACATAAGATTGCTCAAAAATGGTTTCCTTTTTCTTATTTTCTGCTGTAGCATGGTAATTTTTTTTTACAAGAAAAAGGAATCAAACTTCTTTTGCAGCATAAGAAAGCAAATTACACTAGAGCCACAGCTAAAGAACAATAAAAATGGGACTCAAAACCTCATTCCATCTCATACCAGCAATTTAGTTTGTTCAACACCCTGTCAAACCCACTTGACATAAAATTCCAGGCGACTAAAAGGTGTTTTGTCCTCTAATTTATTTGCATTTATTTTTATAGCACTTACTGTTTTGATCCCTGTTTACTGTTTTATTGTACCTGGGAGGTAAGCTCCACCACATCATTGTTAAAGGAAAAATAAAAGCATTGAGAAATATTTTAATGAACACCATTTCATGTTGCAAAAAACCATTGTAACATTCCGAATTCCGTGCACATACAAAATCAACACATTATGCTCCTCTTCCAAGCTTCCTAGAATATAAGACCTGAGCCTAGCTACACAACACAGATGTGACATTTTCTCTCTCCCCACACATTTCTTAGGGGTTGAAAACATCACTGAAGGCAACCAAACCCCAAAACCACGAGATTTTTCTTCCAGGGCTAAAGGTAAAAATGTTCCCAATCAGCACAGATAGTTTAATAGCAAGTAAGACATCCACAGGGGAGAACAGTTTCAAGAGGTTGTTTTGCCAGTGTAGAGATACAGAGTGTGGAGCGTCAACGTCCCAGGTGAAAGCTCCTGCCTTCACTAGTGTTCTGATGTTACCACAGTCTGTAGCTGGGTGACAGCAAATGGAGATGAAAAGACCACAGCAGTGCTGCTGCATGATGGCTCCTCCTCACCTCCAGTTTCCTAGTCTGAGGCAAGCATACAGAGACAAGCAGCGTGATAGGTGTATGGCTGTATGGCAAAGAAAACCATCTTTGGTGTGTACGACTCTCTCCTGTTCCAATGTCGTGCTGCCCTTCCTCTCCAGCCCCAAGGCAGTCTCAGAGCTCTCTTCAGCAGAGCAAGAAAAAGGAATGACTCAAGACTTCTGTGACTATTAGGCAGTTTGCTTCCCTCACTTGCCTTTCCCAGTGTATTCAAAATAATAATACATGGACATCGTTAGCTCAAGTTCACACTGCTGCCAGAGTGGCAACACATATTCTCTCCTAAGAAAATACTGGAAATGCCAGAGCATCTCTAACAAGTCAGGAATGTTTGGAGGGAACAAGAAGCTTAGGCCATCTGCAAAAGCCTCCCTGCCCTTGAAGTAAGGAACTAGTTTTGGGATCCTCATTGGAACCTTATTACAAGCTCACAAATTACTAGCCTACACATAAAACAAAACTTCACAGGCAAGAATGCATATGCTGTTAGTCAAATTTTAGCATTGTCCTATTACAGAACACTTCCTATTTATGTGTGCATGTAATTCCACATGCAGTAATTTTGCCCATGAAGACACATGCTTAATGAAAGAGAAAGAAGTCATTATAAACCTGTTTCATATTGATTGAAAAATACAATCTTCTGAGAGAGGAATCTTTGTGATGTTTCAAATGGAAAACCAAATTATTACATGTTCAATATAACCATCACAAGTTTGTGTTTTGTTGTTTTATTTTTTTTTAACAACTATGTATTGATAGTAATTTTTGATGAGTTATTTGCCATAAATCATTGAAATTATATAGGGGGAAAAAATGGTAAATGCACAAGTGATTGTGTATAAACAGGATAAACTATTAATTCTGTGAAGTTACACAAAACCAGCAATCCTTTTTGATATTTCCAGCCTCTACTGCACCCCAAGACAAGAATCTGAAAATTTGATACTTTCAGGCAGGAAGGATGGGAAATGGAAGCATTTTGCTGATTTAAAAGTGGAATAGCACATCCATTTTGAAACATTTAACATCCATTTTACCTACATTTAAGTATTTCAATACCTTCAAAAGATAATTATTTGAGTTTTGTACCAAGCGTTTTCTGGAATCACAGCAGTTGTGACTGAACATTGCATTACCAAAAATATCTCAGAGCCTTGCACATTGAGTCAATGTGAGCCCTTCTCCCACACACAAACACGATGCTTAATTATGGTCACTAGACAAAAAAAAATCCATTACTTGCACCACTCTAAGAGTTTTATTTCCCTGTAAGATCAGGCTGCATTGTAATTTCTGCTGTGTGTCTGGATGTGTTCCTGCTGAATTACATACTGTGCCCATGGTTCCTTGTCTTTGTTACCAGTCTTTCACATCTCTTATCTCTTCCCAGTTTTTGGTATTAGTTCTCAAATGTGTTCACTACGTCTATGATTCATTCTGCATTGCTAGCAGCAGTGCAAGAAAAGGATGGTGTTTCACAATAATTCTGTGTTTCCCCTGTTCTTTCTCTGAATAATTAGGTCCTGATAGCTCCTTCAGATAAGAAACTACAAGAAAGCTTCTTGGGAAAAGCAAACACTCTTCTTCCAACAGGTGAAAAGGGGCTATCATCTTGAGGACAATCTGTGAACATCAAAAGAAGACAAGTCTGCCCACATAATGGTCCTACATGTATTAAAAAAAGCAAACAGTGAGAATCCTGCAGGCACAAAATATGCTACCTACACCAGTAAACTACTGCTGTGTGTGCCAAAAAGCTCTTTAAGGAGGACAGCCAGTTGCAGAAATGAGGTCTTTGTCACCTCAGGATAGGTAAGGACAGAAGAAGAAAGTTTGTATGTATCAAACTCAGCAATCCACAGCAACCCAAGTTTAGCGATTCAGAAAAATACTCAACACTCCAGTGAATTTACAAATCACATTGACCAAGGCAGAGACAGAAAGAAGAAACTTCAGGTTTTGTCTAACTTGCACTGCCAAACTGCTACTCTTCAAGATTCTCAAATCTCATTCTTCTCTTTCCCATGATGACTACTCCAGTTCTGTTAAAACGTGTGGCTGAGCAAGGAGAGAAGCAGAGGCAAGCTTTTTCAGAAGCAATTCTAACTGTCTGCATCACAAGAACTTATTCAGTATTTACTCTTTCCCACTGAGTAAAGCTTCTGGGGGTTGTGAAAATACATTTTTCAAAAAAGTCATTTGTCATTAAACTTTAACAAGACACTGCAGATAACTTGATATTTGTTTATATTTTAGCAATGTCTTTTTTTTTTTGTAATTGGAATTTGAAACTGTAAATGTGAAGAATACAAAGCAAATCTTTTTCTTATTACAATTTTCATGCTTCCCTGGACGTAACAGTGAGCAAGACACTTAGTTTTCAATAATATTTTACTACAAAAGTAACCCTTCCAGACATAACTTGTAATGTGGGATAGCTAGGCAGGGAACTGAGGCTTTAAGCTTTTGAAAAGTGAGAGGTCACTGAGAAAGTAGATTCTCAATTTAAGTTTCAGCAAGAGTGGAGAAATAGAAAGTGTCACATTATTTTGACGAAGATCTCTCCTGAGCTAATGCTTTCAGAGACAATAGTTTCATTTTGAATTAAAACTGGTTTCTGAAGTGTTTCACATCTTCAGCACCAACTAAAGGTAACAGGAATCTAAGTAATGCCATAAAAAACTTGGTGACCATAAAATAACAATAATAATAAAAAAGTAGTCAAGAATTTAAAAAGACACTTTACACAGAAGACAAAGTTGTCACCTCACTTCTCCACTGTTCCAATATGTAGCTCCGGGGAAAATTATAAACTCAAGGGGATGAGAAAAATACTAAAAAGAATAAATTATATGCACTTTTATTGTCTTTGACCATTGTGTTGTTCTAACTATAGTATAATGAACATTGATATGAATGTCGGGTCTATTTTCTTTCATTGCCCTGTGGAAATGTAAACAATTGCTAGGGCTGAATTATAATATTAGTTTTCAGCTTCAATATTATCTCCAAGTGTTACCAATACATAGCCTCTCTACATGCAAACTTTCTTTATATTTTTTAGCAAGTGATTGATGCAATACTTTCGACTTCACAGCTTACATGTGTAAATGGTTTGAATGTTCACAGAAAGCAGGGGTTCCAGTTACAGAGTGATGCCTTTACCTGGGCTTAGAATTAAAAGCCGAACATGGTTAGAAAGGAAAAGGGATTTTACCTCGGTGTTTATTAAAGATCCTTTGTTCCAGGCAGGAGAACCCTGCAGAAGTGCCCTCCCTGGACAGGTGCACGGAACCCACCCAAGAGCCGCCCGCGATGGTTCACATATACAATTATAGATCTTGCATATTAGCATATCTATCACAGGTTTCCAATGGGAGGCTCAGGAGAAGCCCCCTCGTAAGGAATGTCCCCCCTGCATGGGTCTATCTTAGTTTACAGGATGTGTTCTGGAGAGGACCTTGGGTCTGGGGCTCTCTGACACCCTAACTATGATGTTTCCAAGATGTTTAGTCTCTTGGCTTAACAGAACTTTGGGTCTAAGCTAGTTGTCAAGCTTAGGGAATTACAAGTATGTGGGCTAAAAGCACTTGGGATACATAAAGCAGCATAAAAGTATATATGAAAGGGGGAATATGAGAAAAGTATATGAAAAAGCAAAATCATCATGGCATCAGAGAGCTATCTGAAAGAAATCTAATTGAGATCACAATCAGCTTGGTATGAATGCCCCGTGTATGTGTGTGTGCATGTGTATGTGTATATATATAAACAACCCCTGCATCCCCAGGGGAGTTATGGTTATCACATGTGTAATCTGTTGTCAGCACCACAGTTCTGATCTGATCTGATCTGATCCATGAACTCAGTCTGTCTGGCCCAGACACCCACAATCTCAGATTTGGAGGTTTATATGCTAGTTCTCTAAAGATCACTTATTCTCATATTTAATTCTCCAAAGATTGCTTATAACAAGGCCTCCTCTGAGAGCCTTCAATAAAAAACTGAAACCCACACAGTTTATTGCAAGTATCTGACAATGTCTCCCGGGAGTTTGGGATATTTCCACCCCTCCCAAGTTATCAGAAACAGCAGCATTTCACTAGTGGAAAACAATGACAGTTTGCTCATCAGGGATCACTACACCCATCTGTGCAGAGAGCAGATACAGAAATGCTGTCTGAGCCAACACGGCCACAGAAGCTAACCACCATTAGAGATGGAGACAGAGATCATAAACAGTGCTTTGCATCTTTTCATCATTCCTGCCCACATTAGTAACTCACAGCAATGAGGCCCTTAAACACACTCAGTTCCCCTGGTGGGAAGGAACAGGATGCAATGCACAGTCCTCACCTGTATATCTTCCTCCAAACTGTATTTCTGTGCCCAGTGGGATGATATTTTTTGATTTGGTTGTCAGGAAACAGAACTTCATATTATGCTCCAGTCTTTTTCTTTCTTAGCTGGCAGACTACAATGAATAAGGGTTATTATCTGTCTTTTTTAAAATTGTTTTTTTGAATCTAGGTATTTTTCAGAAAGCCAGACTTCTCCATTATTCATAGGAAGCATATTGTTGTGAAGGCTTGCCATATGTTTTAGAACCATCAGTTTGAGGACAAGCATTTAGATTCACCTCTTACGCTCATCCTGCCTCTATCTGGAGATATCCAAAACCCACCTGGATGTGATCCTGTACAACCTGCTCTAAGTGAATCGGCTTTACCAGGAGTTCTAGGATAGGTGATCTCGTGGTTCCTCCCCACCCCAGTAATTCTGTGGTTCTATACATCTTCAGACATCCCAAAGACAAGGAAGGTGCTCATACTGGATGTGTGAGAGTCAATAGGATGTGTCAAAGTACTACTACTTCTTCATTTCTAGCATTCATCTCTGGCTGACAAAAAAGTACCCTGCAGGAGGGCAGGGGATCAGGGGGACAAAAGATATACTTGAAATGAAAACTAACAATTAAAAAAACAAAAACAAAACAACAAAACAACACATCCTTGCCAGTAGACTATCCAAGCATAGATTGCTCTTTACCTGTGAGTGAAATAATCACAACTTGTTACCTTCCCTATGTGGAGCACAATTGGCTTGAGGGGAACTTCAGAACATCAAGTCCTAATGGATGCTTCAAATAGACAGCCAACCTCCATTTCCACTGCTCTTTTTAAAAACCTCCTCGACATAAAATTCAGTAATATTTCAAAATCTATGACTGCTTTTGGGAAAAGTTTAGTTCCTCAAGTTCTTAACAGTTTTCCCTTGCAAAATTCCTATTATTAGCACTGATTTCAGTAGGTGATTTGCCAAGTCTCTTAATTTTAATGTCTGTGCTGGGTATTCTCTGAAATGTTTGAAATTTCTGCAGGGCAATGATCATAGTGAACAGCTTATTCCACTGATGTAAATATGAAAAGAGAAAGTATTTATCTTAATATTGTATTCTGTAGTTTATTAAGGATGGTTTGTTATTTAGTCAAGAGATGTAGATAATATTTAAATAATTCTTAATGTCTACATAAATCTGTAAACATTTATATCAACACCTATTCACATGTTCTCATTTTTCCTGTATAGTAGCTTTCTGTACTGCTAGTAATACCTTAAAAAAACTTCATAGCGTTTTAAAATAGTTCATTATTTCACAACGTTGTTACTTTTTATATGACCTGGTAGTTCCCAAATGCATTCACAGGTACATGAACTGCACACATGAAAACCTTTCTAAGGGCACCATCTGTAGAGAAACACTGCTCAAAGTCCAGGTTTCCATATGCCATAAACATCCAGCTTCATCATTTTCTTTCTTGCCCAAGGGCTTCCCTTGTGAATGATCAAAGTGGCAAAGATCGCAAAATTTAACGTGTCTAGCTGGACCTTAAAGGACAGGAAAAACAACAACCTTTCAAACAAACCTAAGTCCAGTCTGTCAGCATACCAACAAATCTCCCATTTTAAGAGAGGAAGCCTATATTCAGCAGCTTATATTCAACATAACTGTCCTTGGAACAGGGAGGATTTTAGATTAAAGTGCTCAGACAGAGTGTTAATCCTAGATCCACAATGCACTGGAAAAAAAATACCTTGCAGTATAGTCAGAATAATTACTTGGACTGTATTGGATTGTATTTAATTATGATAGTTCCCTTCAGACATTAAAATCAAAATCATAAATGTAGATGGCATAAATAGAACCTAGAGTGCAGACCATCAAAAGTCCTAGGTTAAGGAAGGAGGGGGAAAAAAAAGGAAAATAAAAGAAGTAGAGTTAAAACAACTTGCTTTCACTTAGTATTACCCCTCGAAAACCTTTCTTCATGCCACTTACAAGGTACAAACTGCTCACAGAATGGTGAAAATCTTCAACTGTCACTGTCAGCAAGTCCATAAACTAGGATAGCAAGGAAACAAAGTAAAGTCAGAACAGAAAAAGGTAATTGTCAAGGAAAAAAATTTCATCATATCAAAATTAGACAGTCTGAACAATCACAGAGTTAGTTACAGGGTTGCTGTTTTTATCAGACCTTTAGAAGCCATTCTACCAAATAATTCTTATGCGTCACAGCTCTTTCCTATCAATCAAAGATAGGGAAAAATAATCAAGTAATACTCCAAAAATGTTAGAAAATTCAAGTACGCCTCAAAGCTGTCCCTCTACCTTGCCAATTTACCAGTGCTATTTGTTTTTAAATAAAGATAAATTTTTTACATAATATCTGAAGTTATTTTGTGCCATTCATCCCTGACTCCACCTCTCGAAACAGCGTGAAATTGAGTTTATTTATTTTTGCCTTGACACAATATATGGAGACTCTATCCGAGTTTTTCTTATTCCATAAATTTCCTTGCCTTGTATTTTCTCATGAGCATTAATGGATTTTCTGACTTCTTTCTCCTCCTAACTATTAATAGTGCATTTGCTCTTTATTTTCAGTTTCAAATGCCTTCTTTGCCAGTCCAGCTGATACGCAGAGTTCAAGTGAGGCAAGTGAGACTTGAAAGAGCACAATAAGCATAGGAAACAAAGTAGAGACAGAGTCTCTTCCAAACTGCACCTTTAGATGTTGTTTCCTATACTACACATGAAAACTACAGCCATAAAGGATATTTTCAGCAGTATATATAAAAAATTTTCAATTCCATGTGTATAACATAACAGACCATGAAAGGCATTATGATTTTCTAGTTGCATGAGGAAAACAACCCTTGAATGCTGAGTTAGCAACCTGCATTTCAGGGCACCTACTGCTGGCACCTGTTCTACGGAAAGAAATAGAAGGATCCACCACCCTGGGCTAGTAAACACAGATTCTTTCATATTCACCTCCTCCTCACATTATCTTGGTCTGAGTCACTCTGTCCCCCAAGACAACATATCTCTTGGACATGATTTCTCATCTTTCCACACATCTACCAGAATCCCATATCTTTTCAATCCCTACACAAAATCTGACTTTTTACTTTCTGCCTCTCTTTTAACTTCATCAAAGTAGTACAGCCTGCCACATGAGCACACTGCCTTTTACATCTTGGGAGTTATGCCAGGCCACACTTGCCCTGGAGAGGAATTAGGATCCAAACCTAGAGCAAGTCCTACAGTTTTTAAAAGTGTTAAAGAGCTGATTCCTTTTCTTAAGGTACAGTCAGCAGAGAAATAGAAGTCAGGAGACACTGGTGCTTACACATGTATATAGATAGAGTCAGTCATGATGTGAGAAAGGTATGACTTTGAACAATAGAACTGCACTGTCCCAACACTGTCTTGAGGAATTATAATGAAACCTGACAAGAAAATTCTCGTACCAGAGGTCAGACAATTACTTTCTCAGATCCAGCAAACACAGTTCTTTCTTCACTTATTCTACTTTCATATTCAGTGCAAATGGAAGAGCACCTTTATGTTACTCCCAACTTACACCAGGGCAAACATCAAAATCAGGTCCAATGGGAAGAGAAATTGCCTCTCGTAAAAGGTGATTTTCTGCTCTTACCAGAGCAAATACAATGCACTTTTAGCAAACAGCTGCTCTGTCTATGACTCTTCAATCATAACTTGGAAGATACAAGGATATGTTTCCAGTGGAACTTAGAAATAAGAGTTACTTTTAGCTGATACTTGTCAGCAAGATATTCACAATCCCTCCCTTTCAGAATACCTCTAAAGGAAATAATGAGCAAGCTATGCAAAAGGACTTCAGTATCCAGAAAAAAAAAAAAAAAAAAAGAGGCAAAAATGCCAGTTTTAATGATGTCTATATAATAGATACATGACAAAATTCTGGGGTTTTACCCAGGTCCATCTTCTTCTTACTTATCTTCAGAATACTGCTGTAGTAATAATCCCTCACTTTACTCTTCAGTACTTGCTCACTGCTACTCACCAAGATTTGATTCTGCCTGTCTGTAAATACAAAGCTCACTGACATGGGAGCCTTTGAGAGAAATTAGGGAACCACACAAACCACAGAGTATTACTTACATCAACATATTTTCCTTAAGCTTTACAAACCTGTAAGATCCCCACACTAATCATCAAGACTTGGGCTGAAGAGTGATTGATAAGATTTCCCTACAGTGAGAACAAGACAAGCCAAAACTCACGGGAAGTTCACACTGAGTCCTGGCAGGCCTGAAAAGACTCTGTGATAAAATCCTGCACAGCAAAATGAAAGTCTGGGAAAGAATTAACTCAGAAACAAAGCAATCAAGTTAGAGAAAGACGTAAGAGCTGTACAGGACACCCTTCCCAAAGTCCATTACAAGAAAAAGAGAAAAGAAAACAATTAGGAAAAAAAAAAGAAAAAAAAAANAAAAAAAAAAAAAAAACCTAACAAAACACATTACACCCCTGGACCACCAGAGCATACTGGTATAAAAGATAAACTGTTTGAAACACCAATAAAAGAGTGGTTTAATGTCTGCTGTAAACAAGCAGAATAATTTATGCATTAAAAAATGGAAGAACTGGGCATGGAAAGAGGAATAAAAGAGATATAAAAGCTATACCACAAGAAAGAATGAAATCTGTAAAAAGTTAATATATAAAACTTTGACTGAACTTAGGCACCTTTGGGTTTCACACACGAGTAGTTATTTCTATGCTCATATAACTCACAAATTAAACTTTTATTAAGTGCATTCAGAACTTTCTATTTTTGCACATTCTAGACACTTCAGACTTTCCATAACTGTCATCTAGAGAAGTCTCACTCCCGAAGTACAGTGAGAGAAAAATGTGCACTGTCTGTAGATATATAATACATGATGGCTGATCCTTTTTACCACATTTATCTCAGAATTCTGGTGACATGAACAAACCACTCAAGTCTTACTTTATTGGGGTTTTATGACCAATGCATAGCCCCTTGGTTAAACATGCTAATGACAATAATTAGCAACCAAAAATATTGCTGTTCTTTTGCCCTTGAATATAAAATGATAACCTGTCACCTTGTGACTGAATGCACAGTATCCTTCATACAACATGCAGCCAGCCAAACATATGTCTCCTGAAAAGTCCTCTCTCTAAGACATCCCAAGTAATTTTATGTCAGTATTACTAACAAACTCTATAATAAATTGGATTTTTATAACACTGCCCATAGCTATTTGATATGGACTATAACTGATTTCAGAAAGAGAACAAAGCTTCTAGATAGTGTTTCATAGAAGATGCAAAGTATCAGACTATATAGATTTTTTTTTTGAGGTGATCCAAAATATCTAGTAACGTATGCATATCTGTATTTACGTTCAGGTCCAGAGTTTTTCACTCCTACTTTTTCACTTTTAGTTATAAAACAGTTATGATTAAATATTGAATAGCCAAAGTTGCAAGCTAAGAACTTGTCTTCTGTATTCATTCCCTTGACTTACACAATCCATCACAGTTTATTCAGATTTCTGACCACTGACAGGACTATAATGTGTCAACTTCAAAGCCATTTTATCAAAGCATTGAAATGTGGTTTTCAAAAAGCCTGTCACCAGTATAATGTTTGTCAAGCAACATGTTTTTGAAATTGTTTTAATCAACTCTCAATATATTTCTGCATTGGACATTTAGAAATCAAATGTTGTTTTCAATGTATTTAAGATACATTGAAAGTGTCTGTTATGAAGATTTAGCTTAATTTTCTACATTATTTTGAAGGAGAATTTTCTAAAGAAACATAATTTTCTCCTTTGTAACAACAAAATGTAGATTTCACAAAGACATGGGATCAAATTCTTTCAGATGCACATACCTATGCTGGATGCAAAGAAACAAAATGGATTATTTGGTGGCAGTAGTATACAGACACCCCTGAGCAGAATAGATCTGTCTGAGTAACAAAAAATTTATTCCCTAGTAATTTATTTAGCAGCTGACAAGGGGGAACAGAACAGATTTTCTATGATGAATATTATTGAGCCATATATAAAACTGGTCATATAGTGAAAATATACATTCATAGATAATTTCATCATCAATTGAGTAAAACAACTTGGACTGAATTTCTGTTCATAAATTTTCTGTTCAGCAGTTGTGCTATTCCTTTTATTCTCTGAGCTACATGATTTCTACCAAGAAACACGCAAACCAAGGCAAAATCATTTTCAAAATCTAAGGCTAACACAGTCGGAAATGTTAGCAAGTATTTGTAAAATCTACCTCCATTTATATATATAAAAATGATAAAAATTTTGATAAAAATGAACAAACACAAAATCTCATGAGAACACAGTGCCACACAATTCCTTTCAGTGCCTGGGGTAACAAACATTGAGCTTTTAAACCCAGCCTCTGCAGGGTTAGCATATGCCCTGGCCTTTGAACAAAATCTTTCTACATTCACAATAAAAAAACAAACAGCACAAAGAATTGTAAAGACTCTTGCTGCAAAGTCTTTTAAGCTCACAAAACAAGGTGCTGCATGGCTTCTGGCACAAGAAGATATAAAAGTCATTCATGAGTGACTGTCACACCTTGTGAGAAAATACAAAGCAGCACAGACTTCAAACCAGTAAATGAAACAGACACCAAACACTCAAAATGTTTTTTGCTGGTCAATAGAGACCCGCTGTGACTCGAAGCTCACAGATAGCTTTCAACTGGCTGCTGGATCTACTACCAGTGCTAGAGCAAATCAGAAATAAGTAGATTTTCAGTAACTTCAGAAGAAAGCTGGTCCCAGTGACAGTAAAGCTAGGGACTGCTCCGTTCCTTCGGAGGGAGAACTGCAGGCTTGCAGAGGCGGGCTCCTTCCTGCAGAAGGGGGAAAGAGCAGCAAATCTAAGCACTGGGTGTTTGAACAGGCACTAAATGCTGAAGAACAGGGGGAAGGCTTGTTACACACTTTGGAGAAGTCCACATCACCACACAGGCAGAGCATAAGAAGCTCGTGGGATTCCCTTCAGTTCAATGAGTTTGGCATTAGCTCAAAGTCTCACTCTTTATATTCATTGAGTTCACAAAAAAGTTAGGTGGAAGGAGATATATCACACCTGGTATTCACCCTTAAAACGTTATTTGGGCTCCTTCTATAAGCTAAGAGACACTTTGAAATGCATATCTAGCCTTCCCAAGATAAATGATACTTGACTTACTCCTGCAAATGATTTTTTGTCCTGATTAGTACAGCCCAGCATTTAACTTCTGGATAAGATTAGGCCAAGCAGGCACACTGATGGCAAAGTGGTTTTTTGACCTTTTGTTTTTTGGTTTCTTTGGTTTTTTGGGGTTTTTATTTTGTTTGTTTTGGGTTTTTTGTTTGTTTTTATTTTGTTGTTGGTGGTGGTTTTGGTTTTTTAAGTTAATTATGTTATGTTATGTTATGTTATGTTATGTTATGTTATGTTATTGAAAGCAGAAAGAAACACCTTGGTAATCTGATTTTTGACAGAAAATAATTTAAACCTTTCTATATGAATGGAGGTAGACAAACAGATATATAGTCACACGCACATAGGGTAGTTCCAGTTCAGGTCAACTTAGGCAATTCCTGTCTATGTACGTGTTGATTAGAGATAGATTTTTTTTGCAATATTCCTATATTGTCAACAACACTTGTTTAGATGCAGCTACAGCAATCTTACTGCACTTTTGGTGATGTAACTGCTTTGGTTTAGCAACTCGGTGTAAATTACTTTAATGGTAGTGATTCTGGCAGGTATAAAGTGCTTTTACTAGAGAGTGCAAGAATTTTAACTTTATCATGTAAAAGACAGTATCAGAGAAGTAGGAGGAAAAAACTGTGTATCTCAGTAGGTAAAAGATAATCTGGGTTCATTCATGGGGTTACTTCCTTCTGTTTTTCTTTTGTGACTTATATTTAATGATAATATTTCTGAGAAGTGTCTCTTACTCTCTTTCTTTTTTTTCATACTGGAAGAAAATCACAACCACAAGTCTCTTGTATGAAAGTTGAAAAGAAAATTTTGAAGTTTCTCCAAATAAAGGCTGAAACAGCCAAACCAACAATTATAGTTATGAAAGACCTGAGTTTTTTCTTCCCTTGAACAGGCAGACCATCAGAAATTCAAGTTCCTCAGTATTAGCTCACAAATGCCCATACATGAAAGGGCTAATTGGAGTGATAAAAGAAGCCAGCTGCCTGTTGTTCTGCAGGTGTTACTGCTGGAGCAATACCAGAGCTGAAAGAGACCAGAAACAGCCCCATACAGCACTTTACATGCCAGCACGGACAACTTTTGACCACAAGACCTTGCCCTGGAAAACAGAAAGAAGTACTGTTCTGAAGTCTCTTAACAGCCACAAACTTTGCCAATGCTAGGCCTATTCCTGGGCCTTTGAAGAAATTACTTGTACCAAAAAAATAGCTTTTTGGGGAAAAATAAAAGCAGCTCCCCCACCAGAAGCAGCAGCAGCAGACCCAGGGTCCTTCGTCCTTGCAAACCTCAGCACATGAAAGTTGGCAGGAGCAAGGAAGGACAGGGCACCTGCCTCCCACCTGGGAGAAGGCTGTCCACACCTTCTGGGGCTACAGGAGCCCTGCCTCAAAACCCCAGGAACAGCAAGGATAACAAAAAAACACACCTGCCTTTCCCAAAGACAGTACGGGATTATAGAATCCACTCTAGAGATGCAGGAGACAGTTATCAATCGGAAAAAAAACCCAAACCTACTTTGTCAATTCCCTGTAGGCCAAGGGTAAAACCCCTGCTCTTCTCCCCTCTCTTTGGAGGCAGGTTCACGCTGGAGACATTTTGTGGGGTTCCTATGCATGAGGAACTGAATCAAACCAAAGCTTAAGTCACAAGACCAGCATATTTCTTTATTTACCACATAGCTTTCCCAGCTTCATGTTCATGTGAAGCAAGCACTCTCCAGAACAGAGCTAGCAATGCTAGCTACTACCACTCCTTAGTAATGTGCACAGTACAGTAGAACGTAATACAAAGCCTACTTTTTCAGTAATAAAAGTAGTCCAGCTTGCTTCAAGAGCAAGAAGCACATCTCTGAGAGAAGAAAAACCACCCAAGTCCACAAATACATCAAATACATTTCTATGGCTTTCTCTTTTCATTCTCCTTGCACACAAGTTGATGAAAGCTAAAGGGCAGCACTCAGTCACACACACCTCAATACTCTAGCCCACCTTCCCCTTCAGAGAACTTTGAAATTCAATTGTTCTTCAACAATGCAACAAAGCCTTACAAAATACTCTTTTTCTGCAGGTTCACACCAAAGAATTGGAAAAGCAATCAAGCCAGACATCTGCTAGAAGAGCAGCAATTAAGACCGTAGCAGATATTAATGATACAGGTAATCTAGCCCCTCTCTCAAGTGCGCCCTGCAAGGCAGAGAGAATACACTGCTGAAATCAATTCTTTATTCAACAGATGTTTTTAAATCACAAACTGACTGATGATTATATGTACTTTGTTCTTTTCAAAATTGAGATTTTTTTTTTACCTCTCCTTCTTCTGTTTCCTTTTCACCAAGTGGCTACAAAAAGCCCAACTCTATCCACTCCTTATTGTGAGATAACTTGTACTTGCAAAAAGCTGAAAGCACTTGTTGAACAGCTAAAGAAGCAACACAGAGCCAACCAACGCAAGCTGAAACTCCATTACAGTTCAAAATCTGTTTTGATTTATGTTTTTTTTTTTAATTGCTCAGATACTGAGGCTTTAATGCAGAGATAGATTTCAGGCAGAAATTTTCTCACCACTTTAAAAAGATTTATATATATTTTATCATCAAGATGTTTATAAAGGGAGTACCTGCTGAAGTCAGAGTAGAGAATATTTTAGTAGTCCCTCTGCTTATGGTTAGGAAAAAGGCAAGAACCAACTCCCACAGCTTCACTCACCCTCTCTCATTATTCTCACATCTTAGTTTAGAGTTGATGTGCCTCCTTTCTTTCACTCACCACATCTCAAATTATTTTTGATTTGATGGACAAGCACTGTCACCAGAGTATCTATTTGCAACAGACCCTGTGGTCCTGCTAGAGAGAAAACCACAGATTACTAGCCTTACATGGATACAGGCTCCATTTTGCTATTTTCCTGGTTGTGACTCACACCTATTACTTTTCCAGATACCATGATGAGCTTGTGAAATCCTGCATATAGATAATGGATCATTCATTTTAAACTGTACAGTAAATATTCAGCAATGCCCTTCCCTTTGGTTTTTCTCAATCACTGTTTCCTTCCAGTCTGTCATTGTTGTAAATGTTTGTGTATTAAAATTCAAATTAGATAAAGTCAAAATCACTTCAATAATTATTTGTTTGGTTTTTAAATGTAAACCTTTTTCTTCTGTGCCTTATTTTCCAGGGAGGTGTAACCTTGCATAGCACCTCATGGACTCCTTTTGGACTTGCCATTCACAAGAGTGGTAGGTGCACCTTCTCTGAGGCACAACAAACTGAGTGCATTTCTTCAGCACATTAATCAGGGGCCTACAGTCAAATTTCAGCAGATTTAGGTTTAGAAAAACAGCCCTTCCTCCTGTCCATAAGGAAGGATGCAGTTCATTATTAGGCTGTGTTGTAGCCTCACTAAAGTATACATCAAGCAAAATACAGTTCCTGCCTGCTTTGGACAGCCAAACCAGTGGAGCAAAACTCCTGCCAGGCTCACCCAGCCATGGTGTATGGAAGGGGGGCACCCACAGAGCTGTTCTTTGTGTCCCCTTTGCCATCTTTTCCTCTATAAACTCTTTGCAGATTTGTTATAGTTTTGTCAGCTGGCTGTAGGCAAAGAAACCTCCTGGAAAATTCTAGATGAAAAGATGTTGAACAAAACTAATTTAAAAAAGAGGAAAAAAACATTTTGGGCAGCAAGCTTCTCTGTATCCATTTACTAACATATTCTTTATACCTCTAAAAAGAAGCATTTATGTTTCTCTAATGAGTCACAAACCCAAACTTTAAAAGTAGCAGATTATTATGACTGGAAAGGAGAGGAGATGAAAAGGAACCTCACTAATGTTTTTTCCATTCTTTTAGATGTCTTCAAAGGCAAAAAAGCTGAAACTAGGAAGAGAAAGGTACTTGGAATCTCTGGTAATAAGAATACTTTCAAGTCTTCTGGTATGCAAGTATTTCAAGTGTCACAGAATATTTCCTCACAGATGTTTTTATTAGACTCTTTTTCAAAGGTAAAGCAAATCGTAGTTCTTCATCTCAGACCAGAATAGCCAGCTTAAAGATTAAAGTGTTTGCTCTCCTGTCACAAAGAAGCTCTTGGCCCCATTTTAAGTATCCAGTATTTTCTCCATTGCTTAAGTTACACTGCACATAGTGGCATTAATTAATTCCATGGCAAATAATAGAGTTATTCTGAGTTATTTTGCTGTCGGTACAAACACAACAATGGAAACATATTGAGAGAGAAACTGCAGTTTGGGTCTGTCCCTAAGTACCAAAGTCTTGCACAAAGGAGGGAAAAGAAATGGAAAAACACTTTTAGAAGAACAAAAACTGTATCTGTCATTAAAACAAACTTACAACTCCCTTTTGTACTTCATCTTACCACCTGGACGAGGTATTTGGTAATACCAGGATCTTTTAGGCTGACCTAACTCAGAACTAGATATTCACTTTTTTACAAAGGAAGAAAGGGGCACAGAGGAGAAAAGAACACAGGACAGGGGGAACCAATTTCAAGTAAGGTAAGGGACAGCAGCTGGTCAGATCATGGTGAGCATCCTGGGAAGGGACAATTTTGGGCTGAGACATGTCTTAGGGCAGCTCCCTGTCAGTCTGTGTGGTGCTGAGGCTTTAGGATTTCTCTTTCTCTCTAGAACAGTTACTACTGAGAGACTCTGATGAACAATAATGGGAAAATGGATTTGCTTTCCTGATGCCCAAAGCTGCCAGGAAAAAATATACAGGTGGCTTCCACCTGACCAGAACCCTTACCAGCCTACTTTTAGACTTGATTTATAATTATCTCTAAGCATTTTTCACTAATTTGGCATAGTTCTTGCCCCTGCCACCCTGAGAAATGCAAAGCTGGAGCAACAAGCACAGGCATCATTCAGCCAGGTCAGCTCCTGCCAGGCAAGGGACCTCGCTAAAATCTGGTCATGGCCACCACTTCAGTGGTGCTGGACTCTGCCTGCAGAGAAATCAGAGCACGTTTTGCCTCTCAGCATGCAGGGATACCCCATGTAATTAATAATGGGAACTAAAGCACTAGATGGAATTTATATTAAAATACCAATGCCAAATAAATGTCTGTCTCTCACAGAGAATCCTATACTGGTCCTTGAAATAGCAGCAGAAGGATATCCAGGGGCCACAGTAGCTTCAGAAGAATCATAGAATTTGGGTTAGAAGGAACCTCAAAGACCATCTTGTTCCAACCCCCTTACCATGGGCAAGGATGCCTTTCACTAGATCAAGTTGCTCAGAGTCCCATCCAACCTGGTCTTGAACACTTCCAGGCATGGGGCATCCACACCTTCTCTGAGCAACCTGTTCCAGTGCCTCACCACCCTCACAGTCAAGAACTTCTACTTAGTATCTAATCTAAACTACCCTCCTTCAATTTAAAGCACTTCCTCCCTGTCCTATCACCCTTTGAAAAAATCCCTCTCCAGCTCTCTTGCAAATCCCTTTTAGGTACTAATGCAAGGAACAAAAAACTGAGCAGATATCAACTTGTAGTACATAAATATTTCTTAATTGTACTTCAAAACTAAAAACAAAAAGGAAAGGAAGAAAGATACCTGGGGTTGAAGAGAAGGAGCATTGCTTCTTCAGACATCTAATATTTCTCTGAGGTTTACTTAACCAGTTTCTGACAAGATATGCCCTGCCCCAATCTTACAGAAAGTGGCTGAAAACTATTTTTTAAATGCATGCAACCAGTAAATAAGAAGTAAATGACCACAAATGCCTTGATTTATGACACCAGAGACTGAAAAAAAAATAATGAGGAAAAACTCTAGGGAAATCTATAATTTTATATCACTGGTAAAATAAATCTTTCCCATGCAATGCTGAGACCCCCTCAACCCAAAATATTGCAGAGAGCTGACAGCATACCACCACTGTCTTTACAGAGATGATCTCTAAGGTGTATCAGGTATGAGACACTGCAGGGTCTGCAACACAAAATAGAAATGGACTTCTCTCATAAGGAAAAGCAGTTTTCTTCTGTACCTCTTTTTGCCTCACATTTACACAATTCCATTAAACAAAGCCCAAGGATTCTCAGGAGACTGGCTGAACAGTATCAAACGCAAAAAATATTTAATCTTCAGATTTGTGGGACTTCAAAGTTACAAACACCCTGTAAAACATAGGTCTGCAAACTATCTTTAATTCATATGCATACATTTATCACAGTCAAGTTTGTAAAAACCTCAAAGCAGATTGAAGGCATGGAAGAAGAATTTGCCTAAAGTGCTCATGGTTCTATGGTCTGTTTCAAATCAAAATTGCTTTCCTTTGATTTATCAAAACCAAAAATAGACTGATGTCATCCAATTTCTAGTTTCTTGTTTTCCTGCCACTCCTCTGCCAAAAATTCATGTACACTACTCTTATCCAGGGTTGCATTGATACTTGTAGACATCTAAGCCTTCTCCTAGAACATTTAAGGGCCATATGTTTGCATGTCTCAGTACAGAGCAGCTGAAGAATTTGTAGAGCAAAAGCACAGTTTAAACATAGGAAAAGAAACACACTAAGCAATAAGACAAAGCATGACATTAAAACTCAACAGGTTTCTGTATCAATTGGGGCCATATATTCAAACACAAGCAACACATTCTTTCTGCTTCTACTCATGTTCTTTTGGCACAGGTTGTTTTACATTTAAAGTAGTATCAGCAGGGGAATAATTTTACATTTCATAAATTAGATAAATTTTTGTTGAAACAACAGACATCACAGAAGGGTGACAATGATAGAGCTAGAAATCACAGGCAAGAAAAATGCTCGAAGCCTTTCCCATATGCACAGTAGGAAAATTATCTATTTTTTACAACAAATGCATTTTAGACTAGCTCAAGATCATACTAAGAAGCATCTAGTTATTACCTGCTTGTTTATGTAAGTGCCTCTTATGTAAGTGCAAGTCAAATGTATTGCAAAAACTTTCACTGCAGCAGAAAATACCCAAACATGCAAAGACTTTCAAGCCCCAGAGGGGCCAATAACACTGTCCAAGGAATCAGTCTTGCAGAACCCAGACTTCAAGCCAGAGCTATCTGAACAAATAGTTCTCCAGCAATCTTATCTTTTAACAACATGATAACATTTTCAGGCATCTGGATTCTTTCCTATTTGTGAGTAGTCACCAAACCTATTAAAGGAATGGGGAACAGAAAGAACCTTGGCAGCCAACAACAGGTACTTGCCTCCAGCTGGGGAGGGGTAGACAAACAGTGGCATAAAGATGGACAGCCTTGAGTTTGATTGCTTATACAAGAATGAAGAGAGCTGAGTTCAGTCCCTGGCTCAGCCACAAAGTTTTAAATTCCTTCATATAAGATTCCGGCATGAGCCAGCCATCTGGGAGGAAATAAATTTTAAAAAATCCAGAAAAACTGCTATGTTAAATTCTGTATGTATACAACATTATAACATTCTGTTATAACATTTTACAACCTATTTTGTACATAAGGCACATACATTTTTCCATAAGTTAGTTCATATTTCCACTCATGCCAAAGGAAAATTCATTCAAATTACCTATTACCTTATAAGCATCTGAATTACTGATAAAAAGAGTGAGGAGAGATGCAAGGAATTCCTCTTTCTCCTCTCTGGGGATATCGATCAATTTCCTTTACTTTTCTACAACGTGTCAGTAAAACAGTGTTTGCTCTTGTGGAAAAGAAGTGGGGAGTGGAGGCAAAAGAGAGGAATCATTCTGAAAAAAGTGGGGGTTTATTTACCCATTTGGTTTTGATTTAGATTTATTAACACAATCATCTGACCAAAAAAAAAGTTAAGGAAGAAAACTCCATATCACCAAACACCAAACTACAAATATAACTAACAGTGTAGTTCATATAATCTGATATATACTATAACATTTTCCTGGTTTTTTATATATAATGTAACAGAAAAATTGTAACAGGAAGAATAGATAAAGCTTTGAGACTAAAGCACAGTGCAGAGAGAAAACAGGGATGTAAGAACATGCACAAAGTTGAGCAACTTCAGAGAAAACATTTAACCTGTCCATTATTTAATTTCTCTCTTTCATTTCTCTCACTGTATGCCCTTACAATCCTGATTGTTCCCTTGGCTGACATGAAAAGTTTGAAAAGTTAACAGAAGAATGGATGGTGTACCTCTTCTGGCTACTTCACCCTATGCCATTCATAAAGGGTTTTTTCTGCCATCTGCATATGTCCATACTTCATTAATATCAGTTCTTTTGTTTTCCAACGTGAAGTATGATTAGATAATTTTTTTTCCACAAAAACTGTGTTCTGGCCAGTTCTTTGTATGTGGGACCTCAAACTACTGAACAGCCCTAAGAAATCATGGAGCAGTGCCATGTTCAATGACCTCATGACATCCAGCCATTTAATCAGAGATGCAATTCAAGTGAGGCAAAACACATGGGCTCCTTTTGCAGGACCACTCCAGATATAATTTTCCATCTCGTCTTCCCTCCTCAGTTTCCAGAACCTGGGAGAGTAGACAGAGGAGCTGATGTGGTGTTAGAAAGAAATGGGGGTGGAATGGGGCTGAGCAAAGATGCCAGGAGATCTCCATCAAGGGCCAAGCTTTTTTCCCCTCCTCCCAAAAGTGCTCAACAGCTATTTACAAAATAAGAGAGGTTGAATTTCTTGATACCAAAATCATGCCAGCATAGATGTGCGAAGGCAGAGGATTAAAGGAAGGCTCACAAGAGACACACCAGCATCACAAGGGATTGAGTGGCTTCAGGAAGCCATGATGTGGCCCAAGAGCCCTGGACACCTATATCTCTCCCAGGGCTGCTGTGCTTGCACATAAGTGGTGATCCCCCAAACTCTGTATTGGGCCCAGTCCTGTTCAATGTTGTTATTGATGATCCATCCCAAAATCTGCTCTCTGGGCTGAATAAAATGTCCAACAGAGACCCACAGAGCACCTGGGGAGAACACCTACTAAGACCTCTCAGCCTGTCATTTTAGAGTCTTACAGGGGCAAAAGAAAATGCCAGTGTAGTTTTTCAGCTGGTTTTATACCACCTTTCTCAAAAATCTTATTACTCCTTCCATAGAAGGTGTGCCACAGCAGTCTCCTTCTCAGTCCTTTCAAAACAAATTGAAATTTCAATACCCAATCACCACAGATCTTAAAGGGTGAGGAGAGTAGAAAAGAATCCACTAAGGTGCTCGTCCTCTTTCCCTTAAGGTCAACAGCAGCACTGGGAACTTCCATTGATAACAATCCAAGCCAAATAGAGATCAATAAATTCAGATGACATCTCTCTAGATAACTGAGTTTCTCACATCCCCACTCCCCTTCTTCATCCCAAAAAATGAATAGATATAGTGAAAACACACACAGTTCTGAGACCCTTTTTCCCCATAAGGCTCAACAGATGTTGGCTTATGGATGGTTTGCCTGCACATACTACTATTAGCTGTATATTTTGCCAGTACGAGTGGGGAGGGAGAGAGAAAAAAATTATCTATTCTAAGGAAATAAAGAGGTTTTCTCTCACCCACATCTCAACATGTTTTTCCATTTTTTCTCCTCTTACTGTTTATGAGAATTTCAGCACAAGTCTTGACTAGAAGATGAAATTGTATAATTTCCATTTCAGTGAATGCAAAGCTTTTATTTTTACAAATCCCCATGTTTTCCCATTAGGCCTCTGTAAGGAAAAAGAAGAATTGTGATATCATGCATATATACAATATGATGTGCATGAAGTACATCTAAAAATAAAATTAAAATCTCCAAGATAGATGTAACAAGTTGTGCAGTAAAAGTTATCAACCTTAACATACTAGTTCTAATTTATTCTTCTTCATGCATTTAAATTTATTAACTTCAGGCCTTATGTTGGTTACGGAGTGTGGCTCTGCATTCCTGAGTCAGCTGACAATGAACAGTTAAGTTCCAATAAATTGGAAAGGTGAAGTAGGGTAAGCCTAACTAATGGAAGAAAATGATGCCAGTGCAAATCCAATACACCACAGTAAAGCAGCAGCAGCACAAAAATATTCCACCATATGTTTCAAGGGCTGGCTGAAGCTTCATGCAGAAAGCTTTGATGTTTCCACTGTAATTGAGAATGTCAATACTTCCAGGGTAGAATACTTGCTTCCGTCGATTAAATACTTGATTTTCAGACTCCACATAGGAAGAATGTCTGCTTCCTCAAATTCACTCCACACCAACTCACCCTATGTTGTTTTAGAGCATGCAAGACAGAGGATGTGCCTCTGTATTTCTGTGTTTTTGTGACAATGTGGCTTTAGATTGAAGGGCAAAATGGGTGTGTGGCAATTTTCTAATTCAGAAGCCATCTGCACTCTCTTCCCAACACTGCAAGTGGAAATTTGTGTAAGAATCAGATGGATTCCAAACATTTTGACAAACTGAAAAATGCACAACTATAAAAAATATACACAAATTAAGGCTTTATCCATGGTGAAACAGCAGCACAACACATAACAAAAGCTTATGAGAAGATCCACAGGAAAACAAGAATAAGAGGCACCAAAAAGAAACCAAACTCCTGGGGACAATTGGCTCCATCTCCTTGCTCAGTCCAAAGCTGCCTATTCACAGTTTTTGGGGATAGCATGCCCTTTTTCAGAGGAGTAAATAAAGGGAAAACTGACAATTCTTGAATATCACAAAATAAACAGGTTTAATGCTTCTCTCATACCATGTCTTCCCCTTGAAATCAAGCTGCACAGAAAAATTTGGGCAGTAAATCCACATTAAGGGACTGAAAAAAAGAGCAGTGTCATTTTCCAAAAGTTGCTAAGCACATAGGACCTCCTAGCCCAGAAGGCAGGGACGACTTCTTTTCTCCTGCCTTACACCTACTTTTTGGGGGTTTAAGTTCAGAAGATACTGCTCTTTCAAAGCAGCTCTGATCTCCACTTTGGTCTACATCATTAAGCAGCCCCACATGCAGATCACTTCCAAATGAAATTTGGGTGGCAGATGCACACCAGCATGACACCCAACGCTCTGCATCTTTGCATGGCCATTCTGTGCACAGGCCAAAGCTGAAGGCAGTCTAAGGCAAACATCCCAGAAAATATGTACACCCTGCATAACCTGTCCTCAGTGTTGTTCTGGTGACGTTGCAAACCACCTGCAGCAAACCTTCGTGGAGAGCACAGGCCTCTACTTCCCTTCTGCTCCCCTCTAAGCGATGGATGGGATGTGTCCTAATTTTGTGACTCCATGGCAGATGGGAAAAGTCTGAATTAAAGTGAACTCTTGTAAAGATCTGTGTCTAATGCCTGTGATACTAAAGACAAAAAACCCACTCCCTGCATATGCTAACATAGTTCTACTTTGCATGGTTAAAAATAGAGTTAGTCTGACTTTAGGGATCTGAACTTGGTCATACTGTGCACACACATTAATTTCTATTTTTTGTCAAATTAAAAAGTTTTCTATCTGTGCTACTGTATTTCTGTCATAAAAGATCAAGGGACAGCTACACTCGGAGGACTGAAAGTAAAACCACCTCGAGGCAGAAAGTCAGTTAATGTTATCAAGACAGTCCAACTTTATTCAGAAGCCCCTGAGGCACTACATACAATGCCAAGAGAAGAAGAGTGTCCTCCCTGAAGACCTTACCACATAAACAGATATCCAGGAAAATGGTGAGAACTGAGCCAGGAAAAGGAGGAAAAAAAAAAAAAATGAGGAAAAAGATACAGCCATAACCTCCTCATCCTTCAGGAGGAGAGTCCAGAATATCTCAGGGCTGCTGGTCAATATGCCTCATGAACCGTAGCACATAAAAGCAATCTGTATGCCCCTCTTCTCCATACCCAAATTCTTCCTCTTCTCCTTCCCCCATCCCACTCAGTTGCAGTAAAAATTAAAGCACATGCATGACTATGGTAGATTAACATCATAGTGGCGAATGTTGAAACAAACAAAGCGGTGACCTCCTGGGAAAGTTACAAACCCATCTTCGCTTTTGAGTCACTTTGCACAGCTTGAAACAGAGGCATCTGATCCACTTTACAGGAGCTGATGTGCTGAACACCATTCATATGCCCTTGGGCAGCACCAAGCAGTTCTGTACCTGTCTTGGTTAGGCTGAAGATCCATAGCACCCATTGAGATAAATTTTACACAAAATCAAACCAATATTTTTAATAGACACCTCATCAGGGTTTTGTTTTCCCCCCACCCGCACCATTAAAATGGATTAGGAGGAAAAATTAATAACCTGGATAATCATGTTTGTTGAAATCTTCTGCAAGATGTAGTTCACAAGAAAAGCCACATCTTTTTTTCTCTGCTGTGAATAACATTTTGGCAAAGGGAAAAAGAATTATAGATGCCTGTTGTGTTTCTGTCCATTCCCTCTCTCAAGTTAAAAAGTATGCTCCAGTTCCCCCTAGTTAATTTAGTCGATTCCCCTGCCAATTACAGCAAATCCCACCCAGTTTTCCCGGAAATTCCCTATCAGTCAATGTGACCCCTCCCTCCTCACCGGTCAGTCACCTGTGACCCCTCCCTTTCCTCTAGAATCTTCTGTGAACCTCAACACCCCATTGGAGAATGGAAAACTCCTTTCCCCTCTCCTTTCTCCCTCATTGGACTCTGCAGTGTAAACCCTCCCCTTTTCTCCTCCCCTTGACCTGCCCCATTGGTCAATAGATTGTGCCCGCCCCCTGAATTTGCCTCCCCTAAAACCCTGTGCACAGGGGTGCTCGGGGCTGGTTGGTCCCTGAATCGTGCTGGCATGGGTCTCCTTCATCCCCAGACCCCTCAATAAACCTTGATCAGGAACCTCAAACCGACAGCGTTCCTCACCTCTTTTATCTCTTCCTGGACACTGACCGCTGGGGCCCGAAGCGGTTCCGCAAAGGTTCCGCCAGTGGCGTTCTCACCCACGGCTGTTCCCCACCCTCGGCACGGCGCCGGAGGGCTGTGGAACCACCAAGGAGCTAGGCGGGACTCCGGATGCGTGTCAGAGGCCAGCCTAGCAAAACTTCTCACACATTGCTATGGCTTAGCTTCAGCCAGCAGCCGAGCACCACGTAGCCTTTCATTCGCTCTCCTCCAGCTGGGATGGACAAAAAATTGGAAGAGTAAACTTAAGAAAACTTATGGGTAAAGACAATTTAATAGGGTAAAGCAAAAGCTGGACACTCAAGCAAAGCAAAACAAGGAATTCATTCACTGTTTCCTGTGGCTAGGCAGTTCAGCCATTCCCAGGAAAGCAGGGCTCCATCAGCTGTAATCATGACTTGGGAACACAAGTGCTATCACTCTGAACATCACCTTCTTCCCCAGCTTTATATGCAGAACATCACATAATGTGGGATATCCCTGTGGTCACTTGGGGTCAGCTGTCCTGGCTGTGTACCCTGCCAGCTCCTTGTGCATCCCCAGGCCACTCACTGGTGGGGTGGGGTGAGAAGCAGAAAAGCCCTTGGCTCTGTGTAAGCATTTCTCAGCAGTAGCTAAAACAGCCCTGTGTTACCAACACTGGTTTTAGCACAAAGCCCAGACACAGCCCCATATTAGCTCCTGTAAGGAAAATGAATGCTACCCCAGTCAAAACCAGCATGCACAGGAACAATTTAAGTTGTACAAAGTGTATGACCCAATTTGACTACATAAGGACTTGCAGAATCTGGCTTTTGCTTTTTAAATAAAGACTGCCAGGGCATCAAAGGCAAAGAACAGATAGAAAAAAAATCCCAATTTACACTTTTTCCCACCTGTTAAAACACTCTATTATGTTAAGATACTGCCATTTTCCTACCATTATTTAACCTTGGAATATTTGATAGGTAGGCTCTAAAAACTCATGTTCTTGTAGTATTTAATCTTGCTGGTTTCATTAAGATAGGATTATAATTCCAGATCTCATGGCTGCAGCTAAAGCAAGAAGACTCTATATAAGCAGAGACTCCTAAATACTACTGATACTTTGATTTATATTTCAGTATTTCACATGATTTTCAGTGGCATAAAATTAAATGTTGTAACTGAACAATAATTTTGTTCATATGTTGAAGCAATTTAGAAAAGAAACTAGATATAGATTGTTATGAAAACTAGTGGCTATTGGAGTATTTTGTGTGTATACATATACATGCACATATGTATGTATATTTTACCCTGTGGTGAATTTTGACTTTGATTTTGACATTAATTTTATTCTTGCTATTTTTTGCAACAGTCTGCTTCATAAAATGCCGACATAATTCCAGATGCTAAAAGTTTAAACTCCTGAAAATAAAAAAGTACTAGCTGTATGTTAGAGAGCTCATATAATACATATCAACAAAGTATACCTAAATTTGTATCATGTTTATGTCCAAGTTTAATTCCATGCTTAATTGAAAGTTTCTATTTCTTTTCTAGTTACTAATGTCATACATTAGGGGCCTGAACACCCCTTACTTGGCATGAGGTACAACAGTATTTCTTACGAGCTCGCCCACAGAGGAACTTCATACAATGGCTTTGTAGAAGGGAGTGCACTTCCTTCAGCTGGAGGAAGCAGCTGGTGAGCACCCTATGAGTAGGCAGATGAATCAGGGGCTGCTTCGGATGGTTTTTACCCTGTTAATGATGTATTTAAAACCAGATCTGGACCATTAGTGCATTTCACATTGAGTGAAGCAATACTCCACAGAGAAGGACTTTCAAGTAACTTCTAATTTAAGCTGCAAACTAAACAACAAAGTAGACAGGAGAGTTGCTGGCTGGAGATCTTGACTTCTCTGCAGTACCTTTTTATGCTTTACCTCTGCAGAAATTAAAGGACTGATACAAGCGCTACTGGATAAACTGCACTTTTTTATATATGCAGGTGTCAGGCTTGATGACAATAAGGATCCCTTCTGGTTTGAAATCTTTGGAACCAATAACAACGGAAGGAGACATGGCTTCACAGAGGGTACCAATAAAGCAATCATTTTTTCTTTCACTCTTGTGCCAAACAATCACCAAACAAAATTGCCTTAGCATAAAACTTGATTTGAATGGCTCTCTCAGCAATGTAATACATAATACCCAGAAGAATTATCCTAAAAACAGCAAGCAGATTTTTATCAGCTAAGTTATAAACAAATTTGGATGCAGCAAGATGCAATCCACCACTTTGCTCAAAATGTGATTTTACTTTATTTTTCCAATGCTCAAGAATGTTCTGTCAATATTTTTTCATTTCATGCCTCTCACTACAAATAGGGAGACCAAGAAAGGAAGGGAGACTTGAGAGCCTGGAGAATAATACACAGCCATACTTACTTCCCACAGCTACTGCCACCATTTGCCCAGGAATTTTTGCAGAGAAGTTTAGGATTGATAGGCATGGAGAATGAATGAAAATAAGAGGGGTAGGAGCAGGGCTCTACGAAGGACAAGTGCTGGTAGCTCTCAGATTAGATAGATAGTTTTAGATTAGCTGCACATCTCTGTGCTGCAAGATACAGAACAGGCAGTAAACTCAGATGAATCACAAAGCTGTTCTGTCTCCCACAGGCCTATCAACTACAAGCTCCCAAGTGGTAGAAAAAAGCCATCACAAGACCAGTAGCCTGGAGGTGCTGCTCCAGTAACTGGCTTCCCTTGTATTAATTATCAATACACAAAATCCTGCACAGACAGCTGGGCTGTGTGCATCCCGCTCCTGGGGCCAGGCAGCTGAACAGGCTACTCAGTCTCATACTCTCCTACACATTTCACTACAAGTAGTTAAATGCAGAAGTACAAACAACTGAAATCAGTTTTGTTTTAAAATAAAATCATCTTCCTCTTCTATAATGTCTCTGGGATTTGCTACATTGCTGATGCTGTAGGGAAACACTTTCTTAGAGTCCAAAGTGCAAAACACGTCTTGGAGACCCTGAATTCTGTTTGAAACTAGAATCATCAGCAAAAGTCTACAAGAAAGGCTTAGAAATGATACAAGGAAGACTTTCTATAGCATATGTTTTAATGTCAGAATAACTGACATGACAAAAAACCCCCAAAACAGCCCCTTCTCATAAAAGCTGCCAAGGAGTTTAGGAAACTAAAGCACTGAAAGAAATTCTAGATGACTTGCTAGGGACACTCTGCTCTAACTCTCTCTGCAATTAGTTTTCCAAGCCAGAGAAGAATGCAGCCTAGGAACTTGAGATAATCGTGCTTACATACTCTGCAATAAAATCTGCCTGTTACAACTTAAAACAGAAGGGCATATTAACACAACAATAGTCAAATCTGGCTTTTGATATGTTCTTCTGCTCTTTCTGATTCTATGTTTAAAACTCTTTTTTATCCTGTTCCTTACAGCTAATATTACACTTACTCTCTCCTGTTTATTGCTTTGTCCTTTTTATTTTATGGACAATTTGTTTTAAAACCCTTATCAGAAGTGCTTTCCATTTGTTAAGGGACAGAAAAGTATAGCTTTGTTCTAAATTGTTTCCAAAAATTATATCTGAACTACTGTCAAATCTGTAAAGAAATAGATTTATTTTTCTTTCATGGTTTTCAGAGGATCAACATGGAGAATTTATCAGAGCTAGATTTTCCATCACTTAACAAACTTTATAATTCCTGATAATTTTTAATTATAAATGTTTTAGTAAAATTACAAAATTCCTTATGAATATGAAGGAATACAGTGGGTGGGTGTTGGATAACAACTACAAAAATATGTCTTGATACACTGTTTCACTTCAATAGGTTGTTTTGTATTCATTTTCACACACTCAATATAAACAACTCTCATATCTTCATTTCAGTTACTTACACTTCCTCCAGAATACAGAAAAATAAAGCAATATATAAAAACCATTTACATTTTTTACAAAAGCAATTTCTGAAATTAGAACTGCTATAATAGGTAATTGTTAGCAAAAAGTAACTTTGAAAATATGAAAGTAGAGACACAGACCATTTATGCCTACTAGAAAGACACATGTAGCTTCAGCAAAATCTTAGGGCCAGCATTAAAATTAGCAATGCATCCCACAGCAAAAACAAACCACCAAATATGGAAATCCTACTTAACAAATGAGATTTTAAGATAACCCTGAATAACAATTATGAGACTATTTGACAATATAATTTCCTTAGTTAACTAGGCTCCATGTGAAATACTATTTTTAAAATCTGTAACCATCATATTTAGGATTAGACAACAGAAAACCAGAAACAGGTACATGAGACCAAAAGAAGTGAAATAGCTCCCAGATGGACAAAGACAGCCTGCAGCCAAGGACCTGGAAAACATGGGCAGAAGTCTCTGTTTTCCTACAGACTTTGCATAACTGTGGCCAGTCATTTCACATACAGCCTTGCACTGTAGCTGAGACAGTCTGTCAAGGGTGAAGTTTCCCAGCACATTCTCTGCTGAAATAGGGGACATTCTGACCTTCTTCAGCAGCAACCACGTGTGGCACATTTTTGTTCAATTTCTCGCTCCAGCACAGAGGCTTACCTGATCCCTGCAAGGGAGGCAAGGAAAAATGCCTGCTGAAGACTGCTCGAAGCTTTGTTGCAGAGTTAATCACCCCCTGGTTTAGGGGCCTTTGGCAGGCGTGTCATCAGGCAGGGCTGGCACCAAGGAAATGGTGACAACACACAGCTAAGGCACAGGAACTGAATCCTCCTTTTCACAGGCAGAGTGGCACTACCACAGTGCACTCTCCAGGGCTGGCACCCAGCTCCTCCTTCTGAGATTGTCATCTTCTCCAGCCACTGTCACCTCACATCTTTCATCTCAGCTACTCACATGGCAGCAAAAGCCATGATGTCAGTCAAGAAGAGTCAGATTATTTTAGAGAATTAAATAGAAAGCGTTTGGTTCCCCTGCTCATTTTGCCCAGAATGCATTAGGGAATTCCTCACAGACAGCCTGGCTGTGGGGTGGCAAAAATAACTTACTACTTATCACCTATTAATGGTAACTTGGGAGGGAAGATCAAGGCAGTGTGTACCATAAGCTTTTACGTCTTCAAGCCAGTTTATCTACAATCTTGGAATAAAAAAATAGAAGGAATAAAACCATAAATAAGGGACCCATAAAAAGAAGATAATAGTATTTCCAATTTTTTGAGAGATGTTATGAGGATAAATACATTAAGGATTATGAAATGTTCAAAAACTATAGTAATAGGGGAGATAGAATTAGCTAAGATAGATAAATTGCTATAAAAAATGCAGAGAGACTTTTAAAAGAAACATCCAGCTATGTAGAGAGCACAGTACTTTTGTAGTTACCATTTATGTGCCATCTGTGAACAAAGAAAGTACTTAAATCAGTTTTGTTCACATGTGAGCTGGGCAAATAATGTGAAATAATCTCTTGTAAACCATCATCCAAATGTAAATTTTTCTTGATTGCCTCCCCGTTTTGTTGACCCATTTCACATGTATACTATAATACAGGTACGTGTTTCTTTAAACAGTGTGGAAGGAACACGCATTTCCCAAAAATTTGATAACTCCTCTGTGGGTTTGGGAGTGGAAAAAATACCACCTGACATAGGACATCAATCCCAGGGAGCAAATAGCAAGTAGGGTGTAGGAAATAACTAACATCATATCTATTAGATAGCTGCATGCACCCAGACAGTCAGCCAAAACACGTTCTGTCTAAACTATTCTCATGATAATTTTTTAGCAACAAAGGCTTCTGTTCATGTGAGTTTCTACACAGATAATTCATTATCAGAATAAAAGGACTGTATTCATTGAGTTGCTTGTTTCAAATATATGTTCTCCAGCTCCAGTTCAGAAACAATAGAACCAACAATACTGTGAGACTTTAAAGACACAGTAAAATGCTATAAACTGAGCCTTGATTTGCTTGTGCTGCTGCTGTGCTGTTCATATGGCTTAAGTAGCTCAGTGACAGGGTGTCTTGTGGGAAATAGGAAACAGTTGAGGTGAAGGGAGATACAAATCCTGCTCACTTAAATGACTTGGGTATTTTTACAGGGGCTGTTCAATTGGAAAGCATCCCTACTTCATGGAAGGGAATTCTCAGAGGGTTGCTCTCTATGAAGTAAAATAGAGGTAGAATGACAAAAATGAGAAACAATCACTTCATAGGTAAGAGTAAAAAACATATAATATATTGTGTTGGTAATGGGCTAAGTATGTTTAGATTCTAGGAAACTTTTCTTTCTGTTTGATGTTTCTGTTTTCACCGATTAACACACACAGTTGCAAAAATCCCCAGAGCTCCATTTCTGCTCTCTGGATATCTTAGCCACCATTTTAGCAATAGAGAATACCATCCCACTGGGAAAGAAAAATATATTTATAGAAATAAAAAGGGTCTCTGCCTCATTAAATTCTTTGTGAGATGCCCTACAACAAGTGCCATTCTCTCACTAAATGACCAGACCAATATCTTTCAAGAAAATTGGTTTTATTGTTTGGGTTTGTTGGTTGTGGTTTTTTTCTTGAATTATGAACAAGGTTATTCAATACAAACACAGATTGCTCAGGTGGATGAGCTAAACATAAAGTGGTTTTATACATTCACAGTGTCTTTCTTCCCCTCTCCCCCCACAGCTTCATTAGATTGGCCAGGGTTGGTAAGTGCTTCCTTATAATTCCAATTTTGTCAGCACTACAGTATCGCTGCAGTATCTGCCACAAAGAGACAAAAAAATGAGTAGGAAGGAGCTGTCAAATAAAAAAGATCTTAAAGACTGTAAATCACCATAGTATGGAGTATATGGTGAGAGTAATCATTAAAAACATATCAATCAGTGGGAGCAGTTTCGCTAAGAGGAGAGAGGATCACGAAAAGAAATCAAAAATTGATTATGTTGAAGGTCTTGAGCACTATACAGACAAATACCTCTAAAAATGGACCTGAAGCACTGTGTGAGGTGGCCCAGAGGTCTAGCCCAGCATGAATTTCTTCAGACACTGCTCATAATTGGGCTTTTTCTTTTCACTGTAAAAGAAAGATGTCGATTTCCCAATTCTATTCAGAATCCTGGCTCTCATCACAAAAGAAAGACTTGTATCATATTATGCACTTGCTGAACTAGACCATCTTCAGGGCCCTTATGTGCCTGCTAGACAGATAGTACATCCCTCAGCTGTTTGAATATGAAAACTCAAAGAGTTCCTAAAAACACCAGGGAAATAAAGAAACAGTCAAGAGGAAGTGAGAGGGCAGGAAAGATCAAAAGGGCTGAGCAGTAGACAGTTTCAAGGTATTTTCTTAATCAACAAATCCATACATGCTGGAGGGCGAGCCCTGCACCACTCAGCTCTTGTTTTGTAACTGAGGATGCCTCTTATTGTTGTATTACACATCTAAGAGAATTCACAGGAAGCGTTTCTTTTGCAGTACAACTTTACAGCACCAGGAGAAACAGAAACAACATGATGTTGAGGAACTTCGTAAGTCCCAGGCAAGACCAGAGCTGTAGTCATTGTATAATAAACCAACATACCCTTTTGACTCCTGACTTCATGGAAGGTTTTCTGCTGCAAACACAACTGTACTCTGTGTAGGTCACCATAAATATGAATACAGATAGAGTTTTCAACAGCAAAAGCTTTTCCAGTGTTTTTGGAAGAGATCCTTTCCAAGGTTTTTAGTCTTACTGTAATAACTTTTTTTTTTTTTTATGATCCTAATACAGGTTTATGTCTAATATTACTTGCAGCTTTTCTGAGACCTGGGTGTAGATTCTCTTCAACAGGAGGGATTTTCAGCTCATCTCAGCAGGCATGTAGAAACCTTAACTCGAAAAAATATAGAGCCTATGTTTAAGGCAGAAAATGACAGTTTTAATATTTTTTAAGAACTATACTTACACTCACTGAAAAACCTACAGTTTAGGAACAGAGCTGGTAACCTGAAATGCAGTTGATAGAGAGGAAGATGTTCGATATTTGTTTAGATTTGGTCCAATTTTTACAGCAAGCAATTAACATTTCATTGGATAACTGGAATCTCCCAGGCCAGGGATGTTCCTCAGGACAGTGGTGTCCCAAAGAGAAGCAAAAACCCACTATTTTCCCTGAAGAGGCTTCAGGGAACCCCACATTGCCTGATTCAAAAGCAAATCCTCTCTCTCTTTAGAACTAGAGACCAGCAGCTTGCAGCTGATTCCTGTTGAGTCTGCCCACAGCTGCATGAGCATCCCTTTACATGCTGCCTTCATTGCTGCAAAAATTCATTAGACCCCAGAAATTTTAAAAACTGTGTCACTGGTGTATTTTTTTTTTTTTTTTTAATTGTTAAGACTGATAGAGCAACACACATCATCCAAATGGGCATTACCAGAGCTGGTCTGCTAGAGTTAGCATACATAAATATCCACCACTCCTTTTTTTCTATGTGTCCAGATTTGTTTGATGTATTACCACACAAATAACCAAAAGATCCGTGAAGTTCTGCATCTCTGCTCCCTGGTATAATCAATCCTTGCATGAAGATAGCCAGCACCTGAAAGTGATAGCAATACTTGGAGCCTGTGAAGCTGAACACAGCTGAGGGAATTTTATGGAATATTGTAGGCAAAAGTCTTCTTTTTCCTTCCACATTTTACTGTAAAGGTATATTTCCAAACACTATGGAAAAAGATTAGGAAAATGGTATAACATACAAGGATTTTGAGCAGGGAGAGAGCTTTTGCGTGTTGAAAAATCTCTACAAAGATCTACAAACTAGCAAAGAATGAAAATACAAGGCACAAGATTCGCTTAATGTGGTTTTGGAAGTGTCTGATCAAAGATATGGGAGTAAAAATGAATGTGTACTGAGAAATCAGAAGGCAGCAGACCATATTAGTCTATTCAGTTACATGACAGTGATAATTGATGTAAAATAAGCAGATACATTAATGACAGTCACAGGGGAACAGAAACTGAATTTATAAATAGATTTAGTCTGTTAAATAAACAAAGGGAAACAATCAGCAATGATTACAAACAGCTTATTTAAACAGTCTTTAATAAGCTCAATGGCTTGGAGAAGACAAGCCTTTTTAAAAGTGACAAAAATCAGCCTCTCCATTGGGGGAATAGTTAAGAATCATCTATAAATCCCTGAGGTTTGGGTCTCATAGTAGTAAAATGGAATTTATCAATTACATTAATTTTGCCCTCTAAGTATTAGTTAACATTCACCTTCCAGTAAAAGCAACAGCCATTGACCCCAACAGGGAATTTTTCTTTTCCTCCTCCAGTAGTTCTTCTGGTGAGGGTAATACTCCACTTCCGCTGTAATTTCTGAAGTTGTGAGCTTAAGCTTCTAGGCAAAGACTTGCCATGACACACAACCTGCTAGAGGTGAAGTATTATAAACAGAGACTCTGAATGATGCAGTGGAGGAATTATGCTCTTACTTGCTGTTTATACTCAAAATGTTTCCTCTGGTCTCTCATGCATCTACCCGTCAGGCTGTCTCTGCCACCTAGGGCAACGTTAGATCGGATGGGGCTATCCCAGATAAACATCAGTACAAACAGGCTCAGCTCACCAGCAGGGAACAGAGTGTCTCAAACAAACCACCAAGCTTCATGTAGCAGAGCATTGGCATCCCATCACTAAGCTTGACCTGCCTCCATATCTCAGTCCATCTACAGCCTGTTTCCTGCTGATTGCTCCTGATGCATTCAGTCTACACACAAGAATAACTTGTGGAAATGCAGTACAGCTCAGTTCTGGATAATACAGTAGGGAAAAGAACTGGGAAAAAGACCTCAAAATTCAGACAAACAAACAAGAAAAAAAGCCGCCTAGAGAATGTTAGCAGTGCTGGGTGTAGTTATTGCTTTAACTCCTACCCTGAAATCAACTGTCAGAGGTGGGGGCAGAGGATTTTTGCCCATTTAGCCTGCCTCCCAGTATGAGCAGGCTTCCACCTCTGAATAACTTAAGCAGCTCTCTCCAAGCATAACTCTAGCTCTGGAAAAGCCAGCCAACAGCAAACATGCATTTCTTACAGCTCCTATGGGTATCCATTCAAAAAACTTCACAGTGTGGGCTAACAAGTTGGAAAGAGCAGGGTAGAAAGTGGAAGTGTCCCATGACTGCTGCTTGGGCTCCAGGGCTGGGGAACATAGCAGAACATCAGCCTTACTTCTAAATGCTTTACCTTCCAACCTTCCATAAAATTCCTGTCACAACACTGTCATAATTATTTAAAAAAAAATAATTTCCTGCTATTTCTGCAGTTTCAGCACACTGATCCACTCCTTTTGTACAAGTGATATCCTACCACTGAACATACTGAGGACTCTTTTGCCAAGAAACCAGATTTTCTTAGAGTGAATTAAGATGGGATAAAAGCTGATGTGTACTGTACTTGACCAACAGAGAAGAGCCATTCCTAAGCAAACCAACATCCCATGGCAACCCTTACAAAAGACCATCCAGACAAGCTGACTGTGATAATGCCAGAAAGCAGTCACAAGTGCCAGTACCTGGCAAGAAGAGACAAAAAAACAGCACTGAGGACAGAACAGCTAAAAGGGAAACGTTTCTATTAGACCAAACCAGAAATATCATCTTAATTGTTTCAGTGCCCCCTGTACATTCAAATGCACCCACCGCTCTTGCTCTGCCTAGATGCTCAGATACTCAGAAATAGAGGGACACAGCCCCTGAAAACAAGCAAGAAAACTTTCACATCTGCCTCATTAATTCTGTCTTTCCCCCTTGTCTTCACAAGGCCCCTTAGAAAGCTGAGCTTCAGGGGTCACTACCCCAGCACCACCCCCACATCCCCTCACTGCCACACCCTCCACTGCAGGGTGTGTTTACCCCTTCCACTCTGCCTCCCACTTCCAAGTATAAAGGGACAGCAGGAGGACTGAAATGGCAACTGAAACCAAAAGTTCAGGGGGAAAAATGACAGAGAGAAAGCAGGAAGGGAAAGCAAAAAGAAAAAGAGGAGAGCACTGACAGAGCTCAGAAAAGACTTTGACTAAAAGCAGTAGTAGCTGGATTCAGAAACCCCAGACAAAACCCAACCAAAAGAGTCGCTCTACCTGATTGAAGTACTGCAAAAATGACATATTTATTTCCTGCTACTGAGGAACAAGTTTATTGAGCACTCCAGAAGAAGTGCTTCCTATCACCCCTAAATTTTTTGCTCCTTATTACCTCCATCACTTTGAGTACCAGATATTCATCCTCCACGCAGTGATGGGCTTGGTACATCCTCTCCCACTCTCCCCCTGCTCTCCAGTCTAGTGGTTCACTGTCACCCTCCCACTACCCTACATGCCACAGGCTCCACCCTTAGCAGAGATTGCAGGTGTGTACTGAGAGATTTTGGGTCCCTTCCTCAGTGTGGGTTCACCTCCACCCCGCTCCCTTCCCTGCCTTTTACCAGAACACACAGTGCTTTGCTTCTAACTGCCTGCTATTCAGACAATCTGAAAGGATCAGAGTCACCCAGTTTAAAGGCACTGTGGTGAGCCAGTCAGAGCAAGACAGAAGAAAAGGATTGGTGCAAAATATTACCAGGTGACAGGCCTAGAAGGTTCAGATGTTGGAGGAGGACTTGGACAAGAAGGGGTAATTGGGGATATCCCAGCTGAGCAAAGGTACACCTCTGAGAAGAATTAACCTGTGATACTAACACAATGAACACAATTTACTTTAGTTCTCCAGATCAATCTAACCTGAGCAGACAACTACTGTGGTTACACTGTAATTGCTGTCACAGTGTGTAGTGTTGTACCTAGAAAGAATAGAAGAAAAATTAAACAAGTGAGCAAATGACAGAAGAGGTGAAGGTAACACAGCAAGTTCTGTTCCCTGTTTAACCTCTGCAATCCTTTCTTGAATGTTTTTGGGTGTTTTTTAGTTGGATGAATGAACATGAGTATCTTGGTGCATTTACCAAAATTGTTGCAATGTTTCCATGCTATTGTTGCGTAACCATTTGTCTTCTTTTACTAATGCCAGAAGACTTAGATAAAGACACCAGAGACAAGGAAAAAAACTTTCTGTGAGACACACCAGCAGAAAATCCATTTACGTCAAGTGATGTTTCTATGGGTTTATACCACTATAGCCACAAGACAAACCTGTATCACACAAAGCAAGGCAGAAGGGGAAGGAGAATGTTTAACTATCCACTCTTTGCAACAATAGTAAACATTGCTGTATTTCTCTCTCCTGCTAAAGAGGCTCCTCTGACTCCTCATCTCATTGGAAAATGTGACATTTCAAAAATACTTGATTTTTGATAGTTATATATTCAGTACTGCTCTGTAAGTACAGTTATTATAATGCCAATCACAACAGTGTTGCAACACCATATTAAATTAATCCCTTTGTGTACCTTCCGGAGCTTCTGGCAATGTCTTGCCAACACCTGAGAGTTACAGGAGATATGTTACCCATTAATTATTAATTACCCATTATTAATTATAGTTTTATATATACCACTTAAAAGGGATGAACTAAATACAGACCAGAAAGAGTATAGAGGTTAAAGTCAGCTGTGGAAGTTCACTTGCCATTCCTAATAGATCTATCAAATTGCCTCTTTGACAGTGACTCCTGTCCAGAAACATGAGACTGATGGGACACTGTTGTGAAAAAAAGGGTTGTTCAAAGTTCAAGAGAAAAACGAACACTCAGTCATGAAATAATCTTGTAATCATCCAATGCCACACAGTCCTGGACAATTTTTGTGTGAGAATTCCTACATGGATTGGGCACAATATTTGAGATTAAGTTTATAGCTGAATACAAGAATGGCGTCATGAGATTCTAGTGAGGTGGTAATACCTCTGTGGTATTGTATTTTCGAAGGGGAAAAAGACAACAAAAAACCCAAAAAACAACATAGTGACTTCAGCAGTAGAGAAGAGTGAGAATACGCAGAACATGCGTGAGCCCTGCAGACAAGAGCAGTGAAGAAGGATGGAGAGGAAGTGCTCCAGGTGTCAGAGCCCTGTAGCCCATGGTGTAGACCATGGTGAGGCAGGATATGCCCCTGCAGCCCCTGGAGGTCAGTGGAAGTGCAGAGATCACCTGCAGCCCATAGAGCACCCCATGCTGGAAGCAGGAGGATGCCCAAAAGAGCCTGTCACTCTGGGAAACTCGTGCTGGAGCAGGCTCCTGCCAGGACCTGTATAGCCATGAACAGAGGAACCCCTGCTGGAGCAGGTTTGCTGGCAGGACTTGTGACCCCACGGGGGTCCCACATTGGAGCACTGCACCCCATGGAAGGGGCCCACACTGGAGCAGCTCACTGAGAACTGCAGCCCATAAGAAGGACTCATATTGGAGAAATTTGTGCAAGACTGTCTCCATGAGATGGACCCCATGCTAGAGAGAAGAGGAAGAATGTGAGGAAGGACCAGCAGAGAAAACATTAAAGTTAAGCCCAGTAAGAAATGAGGAGGAGTGGGGGGGAGATATTTTAAGATTTAGTTCTTATTTCTCATTATCCTACTCTGATTTGATTGGTAATAAATTAAACTAATTTATTCAAGTCATCTGTTTTGCCTGGGACAGTAATGGGTTAATGATCTCTCCCTGTTCCTTATCTCAACCCATGAGCCTTTCATTCTATTTTCTCTCTTCCTTGTCCAATGGAGAAGGGGAGTGACAGAGTAGCTTTTGTATGCCCCTGGCATCCAGCCAGGGTCAACTCGCCAGGACTCACTAGCAGAACACATAACAGCTGTTTTGTACTTATCCTTCATACCTTTGTTAAACATGCAGTAATCTTTCCCAATCATCTAGGAAAACCTTAATATACAAGGTGCCCACACAAACAATGGACTCACTACAAGTCCCATTCCTGACAGCAAATGTGAAGATGATTTTGCAATCCAGTAACAGTAAAGAGGGAGGAGATCCTCATGTTGCAATAATTAGAGGTCTTGCTGAGGTATGGTTGGAGATGTGCCCTGTCAAATGAGGATACTAAATTAAATAGATAAGAATTGTCAATAGTTGCTTCCAAATTTGAAATTAACAGCCTAGTTTACCATTATTAGCAATGTTGCCTTAATAAAACCACAAATATACTATTGCTCAGAGTCAGAGATAATCAGGACTGTATTAAAACCAGCATTTGGATTAGACATAGAAGAGTGCACAAGTTCCACAGCTGCAAATTGCCCAGAACAATGGGTCTCTGAATGTCATTCAGGTGACACTGGGGGAAAACATCAAGTTCCCATCTTTGCTTCCAGTCACTTGTAGTAAGCAGGCTGACCTATCTCCTGCTCTAGGGCTGATTTTAGGGTTATTCTTATTATTACTATTACTATTATGATTATTATTATTACTATTATTGATTTTATATCTAAATTAGTCTGAAATTTGTATGGAGGTGGAGAAAATAATTTAAGTAACACATCTGCCAATTTTCCACCCTTATAATACCCGTGCCTCTCAAAGGAAAATGGATGGAGCTCCTTCACAATCATTAGCCAGAAAGTGGGATCTAGCATCAGGCAGAAGGAAAATTGTGCTCCATCTATTTACATAATGTATCATTTTGTAATATATGGCATACTTTTATTGCAACATTATATCAATTATTTACCAAAAAAAGCTTTAATAAATTTAACTATGTTGCTCCCACTTACCAACCGCTTTAGAATAATTTAAAGCTCATTCCCTGATGCGCTGAAATTATTCTAAACTGTGCATGCTGGCAAACACAAAAACCTTTTTACTCCCCATTTGTAAAATGACATCTACTCTATTTCCATCTTTGTTTTCAGACTCAAGATTACTTTAGCACTTTATTTCTTAATCTGTCAAATAGCTTCATCAAAAACCAGAGTAACACTTACTCCTCAAACCCCCATAGATTGAAAGTTACAAAAGCTACACATAACATTTTACTAAAGTTGCATATTAGACAAAAGAATCGTATAACCTTTCTTCCCTTCCTTTGTAGAAACATCCCCTCTGCTAAAAAGCCTGCAAACATTGGTAACAACATGAGGGGAGAAAGCCTGATGGATTTGTTATTACAGAATGCCTGCTGCATGCCATGCTACAGTGAAAGGCAGCTTTCCATTATTAGCTGAATTTTCTACCAACTCTCTCTTTCTATTAGTGTAAGATCACTCCTGTTCTGGTCTCAGGCACACGAATACAAAGAGACAATAAAAGCCATCAGTGCTGGTGCAGCCTCAAGCATTTGAAGTTTTAGCAGTCTGAAAAACTAAAAGCCAAAAAATATGGAGAAAAGGGTGTTTTCTTTACTTCCTTTACAATCATTCTACACATCAGAATCAAATACAAGCAAGAGACCTTGGAGAATACTTAAAAATAAGCATGTTAGTACAGACCCACTGGCACTTATTTCATCACAGATTTCTGCCACAGCTTCACACTGTGCTTTTTGCCCTCCAGTTCTCTGATCTGGGAAAGGCTTTTCACCTGCTTATCTTAGAATCCAAAGGAATATACTGCATACTAATAATTAAATATGTATGAATAGGATCAGAAGCCAAGGGTTTGCTTTTTAAAATCATAAGCAAGGTCAATAGAACATATTACTAAAGTGAAATATAGTATCCTGTCCTAGAAATATGACCATTCCTAGAGAGTCCAGCATTTGTAATTTTCATTTTTTGTAGTGATGTATTTTTATAATTTCCTAGTTATTTATTTGGACAATCTTTCCACAGTATTGTTTTGCAAAACGGAAGGGGCAAAGAGCAAACCAGCTCTGGCAGCACTGACAGAGTGAAATGAAAGACTGCTGCAGGTCCCAGGTCAGAGTGCTGGAAACAAGAGTGGAGACTGAAGCTAAGTTCAGGATGTAATGAAGAGGTGAAAAACAGACTTAGCATGTCAGGAGGGCAGTGGGAATGTCAGCAGAGAGGACTGTGTGTGGAGGTGAAAGATGGGTGAGGAACCCAGACACAGAGACTTTTGACAAGTAGCAAGACTCAGAACGGTATGCAAGCAAAGAAGATGGGATAAAGGGACTTTCTCAGGGTAGCAGAAGCTGAGTGAAAGCAAAAGTTGGGTGGAGTTGACAGAGGAGGGTTAAGAGAAGCAGACAGAAGGAAAACACTGAAAGTGCCAGCCTAGGTGTATAAGCTCAGAACACTGCAGAAAGGACAAAGTGCTCAGCTGTGGCATGCAGCTGGCTAAAGGGCCTCAGGAGTAGGAAGCAGCAAAAGAGGAAGGTGACAAGAAACAGCCTGTAACAGGGAATCGATGATTGACAGTGACAGACAGCAGAAGGAGCCAAGTCAAAAAAATGGGTGTTCCTTTAAAAAGATTGGTTTGATCCATGACCATAAAAAAACATATTGCTTGCAATTGCCTTGTTACCATAAGGCATCATTGCTCAGCAGAAGCATTCTTGTATGATGTGAGAGCACTTTTACACTTAAATATATTTACATTTCTTAAACTTCTGTTCTGGATGTTCCAGTACTTATAAAATTCTAGTTTAAGACAATTATACCACATCTCTAATACCAATTTCTACCATTACCACTTCTGTTGGTGATGCTTTCCATCAGATGAACTCAGGGCTCATTTACAAACTGGGTCAGCACCATTATCTCCATTTTACAGATGAAAAATGAAGGTGCTGTAGATCAGTCTGCATTATTAATGTCAACTCTCAACCTTTAATTCATTTTACTGTCATTTTCCTTGAAATATTCATTTTTATTTCTGCACTAAGGGTATTTTTGTCATGTATTTCTAATGCATATCAAAAGTACCTGGAGCATAGTACAGGCCATTTTTAGCATTCTCATTCTCTAAATAACATCATAAAGTTGCACAGTGCCAAACTCTCACACTACCCAAAAGAAATTCACTGTCCCCCAAAGCTTACCTCTCTGGCCAAACATGTTCCACCTTAACTGTAGCACCTCCAGGGACAGCTCCTTTGTGTTCCCACAATTCAACTTGTTCTCATATCCCCATTTTTTCCACCTAGTCCACACAGTTTGAAAAATGCAAGAATATCATGCTATGTACTCCATTCAATTTCTACAGCAGGCATCCACTATATCCTGCATTTGAAGCCCTCATTCTTCAGAACCTAAAAAACATACTGATTATGCACTTGTTGCAGGTTTGTATGTTATGTTCTGGAAGACTTTCAGAAAAGAAGCTGGGATATCTCAGCTGCTTCCTTAGGCAAATTCACATGGACTTTTCAGTATTTTGAGAAAGGCAAATGATCAGGTGCTGCCCTTAAACCCAAGGATGACTTATGGCAATGTATCAAACTCCCTTCTCCTTCCCATTTTTCTTTTTTCTCAAATGCTAACCCTTAATAAGAGGCTTTTCTCTTCTGAAGTAAGAGAGGCTGGGTCCAATGACCTGAATACACAGCAACATAGCAACTGAACTTTCTCTTATGAAGAGCTTGAGGCCTGGATCCCTCTCTCAAAGGGCACCTGCACTCCTCTACTTCTACAGGTACCTTGTTTTGCTGCTGCTAGACAGAATACAAGACCTAGCCCCAACCTTAAAATGAAGATCAGTGAGCTCCCCACAAAGCCCTGCAGATGCAGATCAAATGCTAACAGGGAGGAGTTAATGCCAGACAGCGTGGCTTTCTAACAAATTACAGTCTGATGGTAACAGTCAAAACCTTTCTAAACTGCCGATATTTCTCCCCAGCTTTCCTTCTTGCACATAATCCAATACCTTTTTAAAAATTTCAATTGAAGCTCTTGCTAGGAAAACCACAAGGCTTTGCTCTATGCACATCTCTAATGTTACCTGCCATACTTACAAAAAATGATGCTCACTGCCTATTCATTTGCATGCTGGGATGTACTGATTCTTCTGAGGCAAGGACACCAGCCTACCTTTGGATAAAAATGCTCTGCTTGTACACAAATTCACATAAAAAAATAAAGTGATGATGCCACTGTGTTCTCAGTGATTGCATTGCAGACCAGGATGGCCTGTTCCTGCAGAGCCATCCCACAGGGAAGTAATGAAGAACAGTGGTTAAACAAAACAAAACAAAAAACCCATCAGGCAGAATATTTAAAATACTTATCTGAAAATTAAAACATAAATTGACAAGGCATGAAAAATATCTGATCTTTTTCCACAGGCTTCTTGCTTAGCTGCACATTTAGTAACATTTCACAGAATTGGCAAAGACTGAACTCTAACAGAAAAAACTCATCTTCTTTCAGGTTTCAAGGTCTAGACATATTAGAGCCACTGACAGAAAATGAAACTGATAAAATGTTCATTTGTTGGGGTTTTATTTTTGGTTTGGTGGGGTTTTTTTGGTTTTTTGGGGTTTTTTTTTGCAACTGGTGTCATTGTCAGAAACAGATTCATTTGGTTGAGATTTTCAATGATACAGAAACTAGACTTCAACCTGAAGTTCAGCCTGAGGCTCACTTACCCATGCAGTAAATGTTTAATCTAATGGAAATAGGAAAATCATGCAGTATCAAGAAAATGGTCCTTCTTTAGGGATTGTGGGTGTATGACTGTTGAGGAGGAAAGCAGAGGTCATTTAATTATATTTTCTTCTTCCCTCTTCTCTAGCATTTACTGTATCTTGTCTAAGTGCACTCTAGGTCTTGACAACTAAATGAACAGATGCTATCCTGTTAGCAGGCTTTTTCAAAAGAATGTTCATTCCAGGAGAAAAGTTTTCTAAGAACATACGGTAAGCTAAATATACTGAAGATTTTTCTCAGCTGGCTTCATCTGTACAAGAATATATCTCTCAGGTGAGATGCTCAGAATACTCACCATTAAATTATCAGGGTTAAAATCCCCAGGTGAAAGGTACAACATACCCCAGAAAGGGTGAAAGGGTGAAAAAAAATTCTCTCTCCCTGTTAGTCCTAGAAATCTGATCATGATTGTAATTGATTTTTATAGAAATACAACACTGCACTTGCTGCAGATCATTGTAGTGTAAGGCATGTTGATTTAAATCCTACAAAGCCTAACACAAAAAGGCTGCAGAGCAGGCCACTGCATGAGACAACAGCATTTGACAGATGATCAGGAGTCAGGCTGACCACAGTAAGTCTCCTGTGACACCAAAAGGCATGCCAAAATGCAAAGGCTTTACCCCACAGTGCCTTTGAGCCAAAAAGTCTAGCCTGCCAAAATAACAATACATGTCCCACCTCAGCATACTACCTGCTCCTGACAGTGGTGCTGAAGAATGCCAGAGCCCTTCTCCTTCTCTAAGGAACATCCTCTGCAGATCATTTAATCATGAGAGAATACAAGTTCTGATCCTTAACAGCTGAATAAATATTTCATTATTTTTGTAGCAGGAAGCTAAACATAAAAGCAAAGTATGTTAGCCATGCATAAGTAGGTAGGATCAAATACTCGGTATTGTGTTTGGTTCTCAATCTTAACAAAAGGATTTTTAGCAGACGACTAAGCACACTAAGTGGCACAGTCAGTCGGATAAAATTAAACAAGTAGACTTGCGTCAGCAACATTAGGCCCTCAGCTACGTGTGAAGAACAACATTAGAAGTGACAGGGGAACAAGTTCCACACAGCAAGCAAAACCTGAAGACTTCTTGCTGCATCAGCAAGGGATGAGAGTAGACACCCAAACACACATCTCCTACCTTTTGTTTGTTTCATCCTTTAGTGAGAAGCCAACTCTGACCCTGCAAACCCAAGCAACAAGTAGACAGCAAGCCATACATCGCCACTGAGAGCATGGACACAGAGTGAAAAATCATCTGCTTGCAGCAGCCTGCTTTTACATACTGAAACACCATGTAAATTTGAACACAACTGACCACAGACACAGGAAAAGCTTCAAAAAGTAAAGCAAACTCATCATGGAGAATGTCCAGTACAGATAGCTCAAATTCCTCTCTGCCTTGGACCTTTTTCCAGAGTTTCCACAACTCCATCAGATTAGCCACCACACGTTTTCATTTCCTTAAGGAATGGTAAATGTCTAATTAGGACCCTAGAAAATATATACACAAGTGTTACATACCAAGAGCAAGGTAGAAGATGGCAAGATTATCATGTTCCTCTCATGACCTGACCTGAACTTTCCCAGCAGCTCATGACTTCACTTACCACTTGAACTGGTGGGTTTATTTGCTGACCAGGTACTGCTGCTGCACAGGATTGCAAGAAAAGAGGTAGCACCCCATCCTTAAAGAAAGTTTAATAACCAGCCAAGTGTCCAGAAGAACCTGCATCTCCTGCCTTATCAGGTACTGCCACACACATCAGACATTAGGCCATTTGAAAAACCTGCTCCTTCCTTCAGATTTTGTGCATTTTCCCTGGTGGAAATACTGATGCCCAAGGTTTGTATAGGGTACTAACCCAAGCTGAAATCATGTCTATGAAGCAAAAGTGATTTTTGAAATCATGATAAGCCTGTCCTACATGAGAGGTCAGACTAAATCTAAAGATTATAAGAGGCCTTTTCTTTGGATTTCTGCAAAATTGCCACCTTTTTAAATTCCTGCAGTCTTGATGCCTTCAATGGTGGCACTGCATATATAGCATACATACAAACCAGCACCCCGTTTTGCCTTCCTTTTCCAAGTATAACAATAAATTTAATGATACCAGAGCAATAGAGGTATGTTAGGAGTCAAGGAAAGGGGAAGAGGAACAAAACAGCTTGGTGAGTTACCAGTTAGCAACTCACTTTCCATTCTGCCAAGCTCAGCATTTCTTTGTCATGATTATGTTCTTTCTGTATCCAGCTAAGAGTTTCCAAAAATTTTGGAGAGAGGAGAGTAAGGAATCATACATCAGCTTTTCTCTTTTGGAGAAAACACATGTAGGACGGGGGGAAAAAGAGGAAGAAGGACTAATTAGAAAGATGAGAATTTTAATTTTTTTCCTCTTCAAATTTTCATGTCAATATATCCCAGAATATCCTGAGTTGGAAGGAACCCACAATGATCTTTGAAGTCCAACTGCTGGTCCTGCACAGAACACCATAGGAATCACACCATGAGCCTGAGAGCATTGTCCAAAAGCTTCTTGAACTCTGCCAAGCTTGGTGCTGTGACCACTTCCCTGGGGAGCCTGTTCCAGTGCCCAGCCACCCTCTGGGTGATGAATGCTTTTTTAATACCCAGCCTCAACCTCCCCTGACACAACTTCAAGCCATTCCCTCAGGTCCTGTCACTGGTCACATGATTCAATTTATTTATTACATCAAAGAGAGAGGAAGTGGCTATCTTTTAAATTTATTTTTTAATTTTTAAGTGAAAAAAATACTGTTAGTACTTACCAAAACTGATGATCCTAAGGATTTTCTATAGGTTGCATTAGGTAGAACAAGGATAGAACAAGGGTATAAGCTAAATTCACTTAACCAAGGATCAATACCTTCTCTCCTGCATAATACTCTCTTGATACTTACAGAGATCACATTTTTCTTTCCTGAGATATTTCCAATTTTGCAGCCCCCCAAAGAGCCATATGTTTTTTCAACTGACCAAGATTTCCAATTCTGAAGAAGTTTAAGTGTGGAAGTGTTCACTTTACAGATATTTTCTGCCAGAATATTATAAATTATTCTGATATTTTCACCAACTGAGTTTGATCATTTCATGTTCAACTCTAAAATGAGCAGCCAAAAAGCAGTCAGTTTCTTTGTGATCAATTCAAAAACAATTGAAGCACAACTGAAATGATCAATGAAAAGAATATGCTGTAACACAATTACTGAAGAATGCAATTATGGATCACTAAACCTTTTAAAGGAAGTTCAGTCTAAGTTAGACAATTCCACAGCTGTAAGTGTATCTCCATATTAATCTTACTTACAGCCTAGTAGACCTCATTAACAGGAATCAAGTTGCCACAGTATGCAGGTGAAGAGAAAGAGAAGCTTTAGACACAGATTTAGGTGAGCTTATGTGCATGGTGGAAGAAAAGCTTCTGTACTCAGGCATGAGGTTCCCTGCTCACAGGAATTTGCATTTCACTTTGTTTCATATCTTTTCTCCCTGCTCAATCCTCCAGCCTGTCCAGGTCTCCCCAGGGGGCAACTCAAGCCTCTGGCATATCAGCCACTCTTTTCAGGTTCGTATCATCTGCAAATGTGGAGAAGTGCAAGTCCTCTCTCCCATCATCCAGATCACTAATGAAGAAGATAAACAGCTTTGGACCTACCATCAACACTTGGGGTGCTTCACTAGCAATTGACTTCTAGCTACATTTTGTGCCTCTGACCACCGCAATCTGTGACCAGCAGTTCAGCTGGCTTCCAATCCTCCTCTCTGTCCAGTTGTGTATCCTGTAACATCATTTCAAGGCCAGGCTGAATAAGGCCCTGAGTGACCTGTGGGAGGTGGGAGGTGCTCCTGCTCATGGCAGAGGGGTTTCAGACTAGATGATCTTTAAGGGCCCTTCCAACTCTTGACATCTTATGATTCTACCATCATGTGTTTCCATGAGAATGCTGCCAAATATCTTTCTAAAGACAGATTAAATAACATCTACTTCTCCTCCACTGGATCTTCCCTGTTCCTTCCAGGAACAGTTCCCTAGGTCTTCCTTCTTGCTCTTCTAATAGGGTGTGATATTTGCTCTCTTCCAGCCCTCAGTCATCTCCTGATCACTGTGACTTTTTAAATGCTGTCACATCACTGAGCCCTCTCAGCATGCATGGGGGCATGCTGTTCTAGGGACACGTACGTGACCAGCTTAAGCATTCCTTAACCTGACCCACCACCACTTAGACTGTCTTCCTAGCTATAGAATTTTCTTCTAGTCTCAAGAACCTGGGATTCCTGAAAGGTAAATCTCATCACTAAAGACCAAGCTGAAGAAGATATCGAGTACTGTTTGCCCTTTAAGTGTCCTTTGTTACCAGAGCCTCTGCCCTGTTAAGTGGCAGAGTTTTCCCTCAGCTTCTTTTTGCTGCTGACATACTGGTAGAAGATTTTTATGTCACTCTTTGCAACCCCTCATCAGACTCACCTCCAGGTGGACTTTGGTTTTCCTAATCCCATCCTTGGCAGATTCAACAGTTACTCTACTTACCTACTGCCTTGGCCACCTAACCCTGCTACTGCTTCTTGCACCCTTCTTTCTGTGCCCAAGTTTTGTCAGGAGCTCCTTGCTTGCTCAAGCAGGCCTCCTGTCACCTCCTGCTTGATTTCATGCTCTTGGAGATGGACCTCTCCTGAGCTTTTGAACTTAAGAGCTCTTGATCTTGTTGAGTCCATTTTCTCCATCTGGCTGGAGTTAAAGAAGATGCAAAGGAGTTAGAAATACCATCCTGAGAATGATATGAACTGGGACCAGGCCAAAGGCAGAGTAGCACAGGAGAGCACACAATCTGTAAGGACCCTGCTCTGTGGCCCCTCTATGGCTGGCATAGATTGCAAAGCACAGTGCAATTTCAGGATACTCTGATGTTGCTCTAATATTGTACCTAAGAACTGGCAGTTGTCCCAGCATACAAAGGTGGATTGCAGCTATCATTCTTTCTTGTTGCCTTACATTCTGGTTCAAAGAGAACAACTGAGAATTGGGGTCTCAGGAGCCAAAAGTCACACTCCCTTTTCTGACCCAAGGCGAGGGGAGGCTCTCCTCATACTTTTAAGCTATTCAGAAGCTCTCTTCCTAAATTACTGAGTGTGACTTTACTTCCTGATCCTTGAGAGAAACCCTTGCTATTTCTCACTTTGGTTTCTCTGACCTGCCATGCCTTAGTCTCTCACTTCAGCTTCTTCCATTAAAGATAGAAAGGTCCAACTTTGCTTCGCTGTCACTTCAAGCTTCATTTCCACACTGCTAAAATAATTTAAAAGAAATTACTCAAAGATGTTATCAAAAGGTAAAACATCAAAGACCAACATTAATGAAGTTGTAACAACTTAACGTTGCGTTGTGTTAAGCAAAGCCATGGCCTGTTTAGCACTAAAAAGGTTATGACTAAAAAAAGTTTAAACAGGAGCTGCTTTGTTTGCCTGCGAAAAAGCACTTATTGAACTCACCAAGTCTCATGCTCCAGGAAACCCCCTGCTCACTTATCAGCTGTCTGCAGCTGTACTCCAGGTCTCACTTGTTGCCATAGAGAGGAGAGGAGCTGGCCACAGCAAAAAGGATCCCCCCAAGAGCCATCCTGCCACGCCACAGGCAGGAGCACAGCACCCCAGCACAGTGCACGCCACACACCTGGGGAGGCACAGCCTGCTCTGGGCTCATCACACCCACCAAAAACACTGCAAGCCTTCCCTGTCAACTGATTGAAGACATGGATTGTCCCATATCAGCATCCAGATAATCCAAGAAGTCTGATGTCTGTGGCTCTTGACCCAAGCAGTTGGCTAACATTCAAACCTCTACATCCATTAGAACACAGTTCAATCACTGAAAACAAATTAACATCTGCAAATCAGTTTATTAACTGTAAACATGCTCAAAACATCCACCCATCTTTCAAGTACAGCAGAGGCAAAGGCTTGGCAGCTTCCTACCTCAGAAACCTCAAGAGTCTCTCACAAACTCTGTTTGAAAGAGCTACTTCAGCTTCTGTCAAGGCAAAAATCACACTTGCTCTGTCTACATGCACAGAGTGAAATCATAAATCCACGTCCTGCTATTGCAGCCAAGGACACTCCTCAGTACTTATGTCTTGAATAAAACTGCTGTAGGTACCTACCACCTTAGGCTGTCTTTATTCACAGCTGTTTTCACTACTGGTGTAAAACAGTTTGTTTACTTCTCTGGAGTCATCAAAGGGTTATTTTTCAGGCTCTTTAGAACAATCTATCATCTCCAGCTGCCAGTTATTAGTACCTTCCAGGCTGTTTTTATTTCTCCTATAATGAGGTAAATTAGGAAAATATATATATTTACATGCACAAGTACATAAATTAAGCAAATATATATACATACATATACATGTATGTATTTGTTAACAAGGAAGCAAAGGCCTTGTTTGTTAGGCTGTTAGATAAAGCAAGTAGAATTTTTTTCCCAATGGAAATGATTTGAAAAGAAATCAGAAAGTGGTTTTGAATCGATATAACTTCCTCAGTCAATCCTGCAATAAATCCAAACCAAGGAAGATAACTGCAGACAAACTGAGTGAAAATTAAGTCTATTAAGAGCTGAAAAGCTACACAACACTCGAGCATTGCAAGAAAAAGATTGACCAAATGTTTCAATGATGAATAACAATAATTTCTAAAAACCTCTACACTGCTGAGCAACCCTATAAGTTTACAGTCCCTGATTTCCCACTCTAGGCTTTGTTCTGGATCTCCACCCCAGCCATCCCAGAGCTTATTACTGAGGCAAGTAGCTGTGCAACTCTGCAGATCTCAGGATTCAGCAGACTAAGGGCATGGAGAGGAGATGTCACTGTCACAGGAGTCCTGCCACACGAGACTGAGTCAGAAAGAAACAGTCATCAAGAGACCAAATACTCTTGACCAGACTTCGCTAGGTATCAGTGGTGTCAAGGACTCTTATTTCTCCCACATCTCTTGACAATTCAATCCTACAAGACATAACTGATTTTGAAGAAGGTCGTGCAAAGTTACACCATCAACTCTCTCCCTGCACCCCGGAGAACCTTTCCTCAGGGGGGAACAAACCATTCTTTACAGCTACCTGAAAGGAGTTTGTAGTGAGGTGGCTGTTGGTTTCTCCTTCTGGGTGACAGGATGTGAGTAAATGGCCTCAAGCTGTACCTCAAGGGGAGGTTTAGATCAGATATGAGGAAAATCTTCTTCTCTGAAAGGGTAGAGAGATATTGGAATGAGCTGCCCAGGGAAGTGATAGAGTTGCCATCCCTAGAAGTGTTCAAAAGGCATGTGGATGTTGCACTTGGAGATTTGGCTTAGTGGTGAACACCACTGTGTTAGGTTAGTAGTTAGATTCAGTAATCTTAGGGGTCTTCTCCAACCTCAATTTCTCTAGGCACTCATTTTGAGGGCAGAAATTGTATTCAGTATTATTAGGATGCTCATAGGTAGAGAGAATGAAGTTCAGCATCCCAGTTCACAGGGAGAGCTCATGTGTAGTGCAAGCCAGTCAGCAAGAATGTTTGGGTTTTTTGTTTTTTTTTCTCAAAACAGACAGATTAACCAAATGGAAGGGGAGAAAAAAGGCAGTGGGAGGAAAACACACCATCACAAATTACTTTCTTTTTATTTAATTTTGGTTTTTCTTTCAGTTTCTTAAAAGGGGTGCTTTTTCTGGCTAAACAGACGCATCTGATCTTGCTCAAGGTTTTTTCTTAAAGCTTGACAAGGAACCTAATGCACAATTATGGCATATAAAGGAAGGATACTTCATTAGGAGCAAAGGGAAAAAAACAAATAAAAAAAGATATCCCAGTTTCCTTGTAACATTAAAGGAAATGCTTTGATTCACCTGCTACAGATAGGTACAAACCCTAGCAGTTTTTCTTCTCTCTACTGTCTCAGATCAGAAACTAAGCTACCACAGAACTCAAGTCTTCAATCAGCCACTGATTTATCCTTTTTTCAAGTTAAGTCTTATTTTTAGTTGACTTATAATGTGTTCTTTTTCTTTTAAAAAAACCAAACCTCAGTTTTCAGAATGTGTTCTATCTCCTCTCCAAAAAAGTCTGTCCTTAAACTCTACAGAACTGGCTATAAGACCTATGTCTCTTTAAAACCAATACGTCTGAAAGAAGGTAAAAAAAGGAGATCCAAAGTGTCTTTTTGAAAAAGACACATCAACAAACATTCTACTGTCAACCAAAAGAAAACTCCATCCATGAAAGCTACACATGAATTTCACATACAACCACAACTCAGCAGTTATTCCCAGGTATTGCTAAATGGCATTCTCTATCCTGCTGGAACCACTTCACAGGATACATCAAGAGATCAATATGGTCTTTCTTCCCAGCATATCCATACTAATACATGTCTGGGAAATAGAAGATGTACCAAGTGGATCCTGTAACAATGGATAAAACTGTAACCTTCACCACACACCTCAGGCCTCACACAACACTTTTGCCACCCAACACCAACACTTTAATCCACAGGATCAGCAAATAAACACCACATGCAATGTGAGATCAAATATGGTAGCCCTTCTACCTCCAGAAGGCAAACACTTCTAGGTATAATTCTACTTCAGAATCAAAAGTCAGGCCAGAGAGATGGGAAAAAGTTAATTCCACAGCATTGAAGTTTGTGAAGGATCTGCTGGCCCATTTGAAAATACACNAAAAAAAAAAAAAAAAAAAAAAGGAAAAAGTAAAGAAAGTTCAGAGCACCTTCCCTAGGGTGGTGGTGAACTGGGCAGATATACCCAAAAGCCTGCCCATTCCTTAGGAATGTCTCAAATTACATGTCTCAAATCATGCTTTTATATGCTGTCATGTCACCATAGCAGCCACTGCTCTAGCTGGCCCTGGAGAAGTAAATCCTTAACTCTAAGGGAAGAGGCGAGCATATTTGTATCAAACCAGGTAACTTCTCTCAATGACAAGTTCGTTGCCTGAGATACAATGTGTAAGCAGACATGCCCACAACCTTCATTGTCGAAATGCTGTTTTGAAAGAAAAGAGCAAACTATGTGGAAAGAGGCCAGAAAGAGCAAGCTGACTGCCTGAAAGGCAGAGCACTGCTGGAAAGGAAGAGAATAATGCTTTGTGGAATTATATCATCCCCTAAACTTCCCATGCAAGAGTATCTCTATTTCACAGTCAGCAAATTCCCCACCAACGACAAAAATTTGGAATATTCTAAAGAGCAAATACAAGAAATCATTATCTTAGGAGCAGACAAACAAGAACCTGAACTTAATCGTCTGCTCAAGAGGAAATCAAACCCCACAACCAAGCACCCAGGTGCAGTAACCCTGGCAGAGGATGTACACTGTAAGCTGTGTACAGCCTCCCAAGCCAGTGAAACGTTTGACAGGAGAATACAGGTCGGCAGCATTGCTAAATCTGCATTTCAAGGGCAGAGCTGAAATTGCAGCTGCACACAGTACAAACACAGATCATCGAAGGGAATTCTTCTATACTTTCTCCTGAAGGAGGCCAGCCAATCATCTTCCCTTTCCAAGTGCAGGTCTCCACATCTTCCCATGCTCCCTGGGAGACATGAAAGTAGGAAGTGGTTAAATAAATATCTCTGCACCTCTTATTGTCTAAACAGAATATCAATAAGGACATTCTGGAGAAGGATTTTATTCTTTGGAGTCCTTTTTGCATCAAACCAGGTTAATAAAGAAGTAGAACCTCAACCTGTCTCTGTTCCATTGGAGCATATTTCCACAATTATCAGTACTGATCAGTCCAAAAGAAGATAGTCATCTCTTTTGGAAAAGCATTGCCTGTTTCTTAATGTCCTATTTCTATACCTAATGTCTCTAGCTGCTCAGTTCAGCTATTATGAAATAGCAGCAACTATTGCACAGGCAAAAGCAAAGTATCTTGGTTCCCTGCAGTTCGGGAAAACGCTTCTATCAATACATGAAAAAAATGACTCCAGGAGATATGTTTCACAAAAACAGAACAGTAGGAAAACCCTGCCAAAAGGTAATGTTCAGAGGCCCCAGCTACCCAGCATTAATAGCCTGATTTCAGAGCTCTTGAACCCTTTTTTCCCTTCAAGAAAATTTTGACCACTAATTTCTTCTGAGGGGAAAAAGTGGATAAGGTCCAAAACAAGTGAAAATTCCAGCCAGTCCTTCAAGCACCAGTCCTGGTGCCTGGGGAACCGTGGCTGTATATCCTGCTGCAGCAGCTTGAAAGAGTGACAGCACCCAGGCATTTAGAGCAGAGGTAACACCTGCTTTACTTTCTGCAACAGCCTTGCAAGTATTTGCAACTGATGGGATGAGATTTTTCTTCCCCTTTGGAAAAAGGGTCAGATGTAAACCATTAAGACTGATGATCTCATTGTTCACACAGAACAGATTGAAGTGAAGGCAGAGTTAGGAAGGAGGTAACTAAGGGCAGGTACGCTAAAGACATATACAGCTGTGGATACCAAGTATAAAACCTAAATTATTATCAGCCCCCAAATAAAGAACTGTGGAGCAGGTATGAGCACAGCATGAAGAGAAACTCAGAAGCAGGAGTCTCAAATCCAAGGTATTTCTTGAAATAACATGAAGTTATGTTCCTTGCCACAGAACATTATGGATACATTTCCACTGGTCAGAAAAAGCCTGGACACAATTACAGAAGAAAATGCTGCTGAGGGCTAGTAATACATATGACCTCTTCTTGGTTCAGGATGCCCCCATGTCCCTAATTCCTCTGCCTGAGAGAGAATTCTAGGAAAATACTACCAAATGCCAGGCCTGGCTCCCATACTTTCTGTTAGACCTTACTGACCCTCATCAGAGAGAGGACATTAACTTAAATGGGCTTGGATCCGACAAGACCATTCTCAGGAGAACCCAGGCTATTCTGGGATGTGGGTCTGGACTATCTAGAGGATGCAGACATGGTACAGCGAAGCAGACACAGAGTCAAAGCCCCTGGCTCTGTCTGACAGAGCATCCTGTGCTGGTGAAGATTTGTTATAAAAAGAACAAGCAGCATTATCAAAGAGATTAATATTCATCTAGTAACAAGGGGAGCTGAATTATCAATTGTAAAACAACATCTCATCTATTTTTAATATTAGCATTCCTCTTAGCAGTATGAAACAGGGATGTAGAAAGGAAAAATAGGGAGGAATATCTTACCTGTTAACCTCTTCATATCTCCAAACTAGCCAGTAAATGGCAAAAGAAGAATAAATCAATTAGAGGAATAAGTGTCATAGAGATGTATTAAAGGTTAGGTCAGAAAAAAATCCTAAAACCAAAAGAAATGTGGAATGAAAAAAAAAGAAATCCGATACTGTTTGGATAATTCCTCAAAACTCAAAAAAACCTATGGAATATCTTTAACAATTTTTGCTTGCATGTAAAAGCATTGAATCTATTCACTCATTTTTGAAACATACCACCAATTATATATTGGCCAAGCATCTAATCATTCAAAGAGTGGCAAGTCCAAAATGATGAAGAACATTGTTGCTGTTGTTATGATGATCTATTCTTGCTGCTTCTCACATTTTTCTCCTTCTTCACATAGTGATGATACAGATGAAACAGGCCACCATTGTAAATCACACAACTACAAAATGCATTCTCTCTCGCACCCCAGTCTTTAAGCTTTTCTATTCAATGTCTAATGCAAACAAAAAAAAAAAGGTAAGATCCGATTGTTAGCTCTTATTACAATGAGCTTGGGAACAAAGAAAGTATAGTCTTCAAATGTGAACATTCAAAGCTAGGCACTTAAGTCCACAAATGCCTTTCAAATACAAGTTGCAGTATCCAAAATGAAATATCCCTCTTCTTTACTCAAATATCCTTCGAAAGCAGCTTCTGCTCTTACTCAGAGGAAATGTCTGAAGCGTTGACCTCAATATCTGCTGTCACCTCATTAACACACATTGCTTCTTTTCCTTGTCTGTTGTGCTTTGTTTTTTTCCCTAGTGAAATGGGATTTATTATTGAATGATGATGAAGACCTCGATCACTTGCTAAAAATTGTCTGTCAAGTGCACACAACTGGCAGGCAACAAATGCAACTTGGTTACTCAGAGCATAAATCTGTTTTGCTGGATAGTATGAAGCTAGAGGAAATGTGGTTTTAATACTTTTATGATCTAATTGCTGTTGCGTGCAGTAGAAAAATGGACTTAATTATCCATGTCTTTTCCACATATATTCCTATGCCCTGAATTTAGCATGTAGATGACCAGACTCACTGTGGAACCACAGAAATGCAGAAAGCTTATCCTAAACCATCTATCAGGTTGATTCTTGCATTAGCTGCAGCATTCTTCATCCCTACCTCTTTTGCAAACATTATTAATCTGCTTTTGTAGGGTAGCTACACTTGAGATACTTGCCTTGTTTTTGCAAGCACAGGTAGCTCATACAAAGCCTGAATGGTGAATATTGTGCTAGTCCCTGAATTTTCAGAATAACTTATCTGAGGATAAAATAAGGCTCAAGTTGTCAAAGTTTTAGCTTGCCACCCTTCAGCTTATGCAAACATCACACTTTAAGGAGAAGAAGTTGTCACGAACTGATGCTGCAACCATAACGGCAGGGTAGTTAAAACCAACTGATTTGTTCAAGTTCATTTAAAAATATATACATACATATGTATTTAAACATACATAGGACAGTCAAACACTCCCAAAAAAAAAAAAAAAAACGCTTTTCCTTAAACCAGATTATCACCACCTAAAGAGGGTAAAAGAAAATCTATTATATAAAATAAAAATAAGGCTAGCACAGATCTATTGCTTAAGTCATTTAAAAAGAAATCAATTAGCAATTAACAGGACAGACTTTGACCAGAGAGGGCAGTTGTCTCTGCTCTTTCCTCTCCTCCAAGGAAAAACACACCCCAAATACCCCATCTTCTGTGTCTTCCTTCTGTCTTGTACAGGGTTTTGTGAGAAGAGCATGTGGTCTCCAGGTCTGCTCAACCCAGTGTCTTCTGCCCACCTGTAGAAACATCAGAGCCTTAGGAACTGAACTGCCAAGTAGGGATGCTTCTGCAGTACCACTCTTCCTTTCTGTTCAGTAGAGACCTTACGGGCTGCCCAGGATTTTTGCATTTAAAATCCCTAAACAGACTTTCCTTCTCAAACTGATCCAGTCACTTCTGTGACCATGCAAATTTTGGCACCTCCTGGAGCATGCTAAGTGCGTGCTGTGCGAGGATGTGAGTCACAATTGGTTTGATCTGCCACCAGTGAGTTACATTTGTTGCCCTGTTGAGAGACACTGAGCAATCACTCCTCATTCACCATTTCCGTGACTCTTATACCTTCCCAAGTTGCCTCAGAGTTTGTTTTGCATGTAACACCTAATTTCTACCCCTTATTTCCACAGCAGCAATGGCCCACCTGCCTGTGGGCCTGGGCAAAGGCTGTGCTGGCAACAGCAGGAAGGACACTGTCCATGGATGGCTCCTTGCTCTGAAGTAGCACACACACACATGCACACACACACAATTGGTCTAAGACCAAGCCCTTTGAATTCAGACAGACCTTTTGTGTCACCTGAAATGACCTTTCCTACAGGAAATGCAGTAAGATTGGATTTAAATTCTATTTTTTTTAATAAATTATTTTGATTAGGGTGTGATTGACCATTTGCTCCTAGTCTTTCTACATTGATATTACCACCCCTTTTTCTTCAGGGCTCTACAGTACCTGTCTACAGGGAATGAGAAACATAAGCAGACTAATACATATTTCTGTAGCTTTTCCTTTTTGCCTGTAGTGAAATTTTACACATCCCTTGATGAAATGCAAGATCACTCCAAGTGCTGTCTACTGTCCTTTTCAGAGGAGAGTCAACAGTTCCTAGGACACTAGTGCTCTTCAGCCCCTCTCACTCCTGCTGGACAAAGAACAGAAGAGGCAGTGGCATAAAAATCCTCTCTAATAGGTATTATTCAGAAACAAATATTTTCTTTCTATGCTTTTGACAATGGGACTTAAATACTTGGGACATCCATCAAAAACTACACTGGAGACAAATCAGTGTTTCCTTCACTGCTCCTGGAAGAAAATTGAATAGGAGCTGTTTTTTTTTCCTCCTTACACTGATGTACCCTTTGGCCACACAAAAAGCCAAAAAAGTCCCCACAGCTATGTCAGCATCACAGCTCATTTTCAAGTTACAGAGAGGGCCTAGATGACAAAGGCAAATAAAACCCCATACTACTAAAAAAGTTTTAACAGAGAACATCCTACAGTGTAATTTGATGGAGCATGAGGAGATGGTACATATTTAGCCGTGGTAACAGTGGTTTTCTCCCTTTACTCTGCCCTTTTCCCAGCACTAACTTGGTTTTCCCCCTTTACCTTCTCAGATCACTGGAGTCATCATCTGTGAGCAAACAGAATGGGCTTGATCATCATTGATCATTCAAATCAGGCAGCTAAGTTCCACCTGGGGCTGGAACCAGCCAGAGAGGAAGACCATGTTTAACCAGTGCCACAGCATCACGATCTCCCTTCTGAAGGCATTCATCACTCCCTTCCTCTTACTTAACAGAAGGCATGTCATCTGGAATGCTGCTGAATTGTGTCTGGCAGAAAATAAAGAGAGGAAAAAGCTAACATTTTGTGTTTGTGCAAGTGCTTCTGCCAGCATTTGGACCGCTGCCAGCCTATTCAGTGCAAGCTTGCAGAGGGTTATGATGCTGTCTAGGCATTTGATGAAAACTGTAGAACCTCAGAACAGAGGCTTTTAGGTGTGAATGGTGTGTGCTGAATTGTAATGCAGAGTTGCACTGAGATTTGGAGCAGAAAACTGAAATTTCTCAGAATTTACTTCCCTTTTTCTCCCCACCTAAACAGGGATCTTCTGATGTCCCATTAATATTCTATTCTTTGAAAAATTACTTATGTAAGGAAGATGAATGTTACAAGTTCACTCCTCTGTAATAGCTACTCTCTCGCTTTGAGGAAAAAAAAGTCCAGTCTGGAAGAAAGTAATCTCATTCTTTTTTAAATTTTGTGTTAGATTATATAGGCAGCATTATCATTTGAACTACACCTACAATGCATGAGAAATTTCTAAAACCCTCACAGATGTAAATGTTTTTCCCCTTCTTCAGATGTTATAAATAGAAAATAATTCTCTCTTCTGCTATTCCTAGAATAAAGCCTTTGAGAACTGGTGTCAGATGGAAAGAACTGCAAACCAGCCCCAGACAAAACACACAGCAGCTACCAACTGCCTAAGGAGACTGATAATACGAGACTTTACACTTCACAGTCCCTCAGGTTTGAACCTGCCCTCGGTATGTGATACACTTCAATGAAACTGAACAGTTGCAACACATCTCAACATGGAAGAAAAGAAGACAGAAAACAGTTGATCTGCACTGAAGTAGCAGCTACAAAGCCTGCGTAGCTGGACAGAGTCAATGTCAAACTTTAAATGTTTGACACAAAGAATTCAAAGTTAACATTTTGGCATTCAAATAAGTGTTCATCTTTACAACCCAGAGTATATTTTACGGTAAGGGATTATAGGTGTACACAGGGAAAAAAGTCTAGGTTTAAGGTGTGAATTGGCAGGACCAGGCAATAGGAAGGCAAAGTGCTCAAGCAAGAATTCATAAGGAGACATGAAATCCCAGGAGTCCAGGCTGATTTGGGTTCAGAAGCATAAAAAAACCCCAAAGGAAATGTGTTAGAAGAAGCACCAGACATGCAGCAGACAATCTTGGACTGAATATTCGTGTGTTTAGGAGACAGTAGAAAAATTGGCACAGCGTACCACAGATATTCCAGACCCAAGTATTAAGGGAAGAAACAAGAGGAATATAAACCAATACTGCTCACTCATTCACATATTCCTACCTCTAATTGGAATTAGAGGCATGTCTAATTCATATATACTTTTAATTAAAGTTATGGTAAAGGTGCTGTAAAGCAAGGCGTTCCAGTTCAGCACCACAGTGTAGACCCTCACTTGTTGGGGAACCTGGGAGTAAAATATTTTGTCCTTTGAAGTTCCAGGAGGTTATTTTCACTTGCACTAGGGGCCCAAAAGAGATGTACCATTATTGAGTCTCCTTGTGATTAAAATTGAATAGCTAGAGATCAAGAGAGCTTTGATGTCATATCTAATTACATACAGTAATTACAAAAGAAAACAGCAGCAATTGTCTCCCAGTATGACAGATACACAGATGAACACTTTATTGTGGGGAGCCAAGTTTAATTCTCAGCAGTACTGTAGCTCATGGAGCTAAGTAGCCACTGATGCCTACATAAGTCACCAAATGAAGTTTGACATCACTAACCTAGATCTCAGTGTCAGGAAAGGATTTACAAATTAAAACTAGAATCTAGCAGACTTGCCTAATAGGCTGGAGAGATCAGTGTTGATCAGAGCACGATTTCAGCTGTCAAATGTGCACACCTAGAACTGTCAGGAAGGGTACCTGTGACAGTGCCCACACTGGATGAGGAACTATACACATACTAAAGCAACTGTAAACACAGAGGACAAGTACCATTTGGAGGTTAAAGATTTCTGTGTTTCAGACAGAAAGAGAACATTAGTGCAACAAAAGATCAAGTGTTTCAACATCATAAAAACAAGAGTAATACTTACGATAAAATCTTTGCGAGAAAAGAGGAAGAGACTAAGCAACTGCAAAATGTGCAGATAATTCAAGTGCAGTTGGAGACCATTCTAAAGTGATTAGACTGGAAGTCAATACTTCTGAGACAAAGTCACTTTAGAAGTGATGAAAAACAGTACATCTGTTTCCATCAACACCTAGATGTGGCCCAGAAGTGTTACAGTACTTAGACATCTCACAATTTTGTAAATACCATTAATCTAAAAAGGACAGAGATATCCTTTCATTCAAAAATGACATGATGCTGAGAATTTAACCAACCAGGAATATATCAATCAAAAAAATAAAGTTTTGACAGTGCTCTCTCATTGAAACGTTCCTAATGTAAGTAAAATTTCCATCTCACATTCAGGAAATTGTCATGGTTTAACCACACAAGCATCTCAACAGTTTAGAAATTTGGACAGGGTGATTTTGCACTAGATATTTCCATTTATCTTCCAAGAGAGTTCGAGTCAAAACAGATTGGCCTTACCCAGATCTGTGTAATTCTTTTTAAAAGAAACAATTTGCTCCAACTCGGGACCAAAAAAACCCTAAACATCCATAGTTAACACAGCGAAATCAGAACAATCCTCTATTGCAAATGAAGGCCTGCATTTCCACTGACTGAAATACATGCTTGTATGTTCATGTGTCAAGGTCCTCCTGTTGGCATTTTGGCTTCAAAGAGAATTTAGAGCATGAAGCCTTGGACAGCACTTTCTCTCCAGAAAACTGAGAAGCAAACTCCACTAGGTAGATACAAGAGGCTGGGATATCAACTGTAGAAACTTAATGATATGACGATTTTTCTGGGAGTCTGAGGAGTTGTGTCTTACCAGAATTTTACACATTCCCTCTTCTGAACTTACCTGGGTTTATACATTTCTGATCTTTTATGACTCTTTTGGTACAACTCAAGTGCAGGAGACCATTATACAACACTGGAAAGGAGAATAAAAAGAACATGAGGCTTCTGGCTGATCTCTCTGTCCATTTAAGACAGCACTGCCTCCACCCCAAATCAGTAACTTGGGAGAGCTATTTTCCATCATGCTCCTGCTTAAATGAGCAAAGATACAGCCAGAGTTTTATCTGCAGTGAGTGAAAGAACTCTAAGAATGGTTGATTCTATTCTGGGCTCCCACCACCCCCTATTGACCTTCCCTTCCTTACTGATCACTATAATCATGATACTTTCCTCAAATTTTTTACCAGCTGGCAATCAATGAGCCAAATCTACAATCAATTTTGCCTTTGATTGTGAAGGAGGGAACAAAAGGTCAACTGTAGCCAGAACACAGAACTAGCCCAGAAGTGAAGTCTCATTCTACAAAGCCCATCCTTAGATTTTGTATAAGCCTCACCAAACATCTGACAAAACTCAGGTCCCATTTTTTCCCCTGCAGACCCATAACATTTGTCAAAGAGTAAAATGGATTCTGTCCAGCATCTAGCATTAACAAGATTGCTAGGTACGACAAGAAATAACTGGAGAAAAATTTGCATCTGTGATTTACACAACAGTATAACTTTGCTTTTTAGGATCAGGTGACGTTAGCAGGGTGGCAGTAGGGGAAAAATATGCATCACACGAGCTAGGAACGTAATCCAAGATCCGAAGAGAATAATCTGTTGGAGTACTCTAGTTATTCATCTCTGCAGAGTCACTTCCTCCTCATTAAAAAAATAAAACATCGGACCTGTCAGCCTGCCTTCAGCTGCTTGTTCCCAGAATAGCTATCTAAAAGGAGAGAAAATGAGAAGGTAAATACAGGCAGTGGAATCTCTTTCTTGTCCTTGTTGCACACAAAATGCCAGAGGTACTGTACCTCAGATTCATTCCCTAAAAAGAAATTATTTTACAAAGTGCTCTTGAAAGAAGACCCTGGTCAGAATATCCACCAAAATACAACAAAAACATATTCTGTATCTGCTGCCTCAACATCAGTTGCTTAGAGCTTCAGCTGCTTAAAAGAAAACTTACCCTTTAATTTCTGGCAGAGTTGTTGCAAACCTATCTGTTAGAGAACAAAGCTGGAGAAGAAGTTAAGTATATACACACGAAATGAGAAAATCCAATTTCCTCATTAAAACTAATATTAGGCATAAACTGGCACTTTTAAAAGTCCTATAACCCTAAGGAAATCTCAGCATGCTTTTGGTCTAGCAGTAATAAATTCATGCTTTAAACAGATTCTAATGACTAATATTTTTTTTACTCATCACCAGATGAGTTACTTTCTTTACTGGTGTGCACCTACCACTAGAAGGTGAGTAGATGAACCCAATAGGTTGCTGTTGTACAGCTAGAATACAGTAATGTAATCACCTTTCCTTTTAGAGAGATGGATTTTTGAAGCACTTCTCTGTTGATTTTCAAGAGTGTTTCCTATTTAGGATAGGCATTTTCCCTTTCTGTACAGATGGGTAAAGACTGAGAAAATAATTAGGCATGAAGTCAAAAGCAGAATCGAGGACCTGTATATTCATCTGTCTTTTAATTAATTCTCAGTTAGATGCTGGTCCCCACTGCCTTGGTTTTGCTGAAATTAAATATTTTGTTGCAAAGTACACAATTGTATTTATTTCATTTTATTCAGTTTTTCAATTTTCATATATAAGGGTAAAACCAGAAAAGCCATTCTTAAGTGGAAGGCAGGAAGATTTTCATCTTAAAAACATGTTTAATAATTTGAGGGCAAAGAGTTCACCACCAAAAAGCTATTCTTACTGAAAATCATAATACCACATATGAAGAAGCTAGAGAAACTTCATTGGGTGTGTGAAAATTACCTGTGCCTTTCCTCTATGCCTCAAATAAATTGCTTCTTGAACCAGATTTTCTTCAGCTCTCCCATCCAGGCTTCACAAGAAGTCTTCACTAAGCCAACACAAGAAACTCAAAGCCAGCTCTAGCCAAAAGGAAAGTAGATTTCAAGCACAACTGAGAAGATGACATGGATACCCGACTTCTTTTACTTTGGACTGACCAGATATTTGAATATTCTGTAGCTGAAGAGAAAAGCCACAGAAAATTTATGCCAAATTTTGGACCCTCAGGGAATCCCCGGCTGTTCTCTGAACACTAAACAAGTTTCAGCAATACAGTCCAAGTGACAGAAACTGTAGTCAAAGGGCTTTTTTTGGTAAGCATTGTTTCAAACCTACAGCATCAGATGCTCATTTCTTGAAACTAACCCACCTTGACAGTTGTCCCACACCACAACAGAGTGAGTTGCAACCATCTAGCTCAGTGCCAGAGCAGCTTTCTGTAAAATCACAAGGGTTTGTCAGGTGTGTGGAGTGACATACCAGAGACATCCTGTCCTGCTTTGCCCTCTTGCTCTCTGCTTTCAAGATTACGTTAAAAGAATGTGTACAAGAAAGGAGTATGGGCTGCTGGTTACCACCAGGGACAGTTGACTGGGTCCCAGTCAGGACCCTGGGATTTTATCTTCAACTTGGTCTTGACCTCTCTGGTTTAGGTTTAAGCCCAGAAAAAGTCAGAATTTATGCCCCTGAAATCACTAGGAAGACAAGTGAGAAGCTGCTTTAGTCTGCATCCCATGTAGCATTTTAACTGTTTAATAGAAAATCAGATTATTTTCTTTTAAAAGCTGTGCTGGGTATTAGCCAGCTGTGATTCAGTTAGCCTCGCATAGAAAGTATAACAACTATACTGCCTGTTCAGCATCATGAGTTTAACAAATATTAGGGGCCCATCATTTGCTGTCCCCCTTGAAGCAGCATAGTTCTTCCACACAAGCCTGAGCATATCAAACTGAAGACTTCCCCCACTGCTCTTCATTGTTCCTCACATTGTTAATGACAAAAATGACACAGCAAAATACATCCATGTTATTTGTCTTCAAAAACTCTATTCCTCTTCATCTGCAAAAATAAGAAAATTCATACACAGACTTCAGCATGCTTTCTTTTAAACTCTGAGAGAATATTGCCAGAAGTTATGCTATCTCTAGTTTACTTCCTCTGTGAAACAGTGACTAGATACTGATTAAACTGAACACTTTCCCTTCACAACACAGCACTGGTGAACAGCTATAGCTGCTCCTGCTAATCAAGTAAGAGAAGTTTATTTATTCTTTTTAAAACAAGTATAAACACACACATGAAGCCAGATATTTTCACAGTTATCTTTCACATGTTTCTATATGGCACAGGTTAAAGTGAGAATTTGGTGCCCTCCACATGGCCCTGTTGTACTATGGACATTGATGGTGAATTCTTACACAGTAAAAAGAGGACTGTTCAGCTATTTAAACTTAGTAACTCTACAGGCAGGCATTAGTTCAAAACTGTGTCAGAAATTGCTACATACTTTGTTTACAAAGTTACCTAATCCTTTTACAGACTGTGTCAAGAGCAAAGATTTGATTCTTGTTCAAGTCCAGTCCATCACACTTGCTAGGGTTTCTCAGATTTGCTTATTTAATTTTAGCAACTACTTTCTAAAAAATACCAATTTGAAGATATTTCTGCAGCTTCAGCAGTAAATATAGTTACTCTGTTTTGATGTGAACTGCAAGATAAAAAAATCAGGGTCCTTATTACTTGAGTAGCACAGAAACTGGAAGCCAGTGTCCCTGTCATGCTTTCCCCTTTCTTGAATAACCCTTATTTCTGAAACCCTTGGACCCAAACAGGGGGCTGGTTGTTGGGCTTTTCCTTACAGCCCCCGGTAGCTTTTAGCCGGATCCTGGGCTCGCAGCGCTGGGCTGCCCGTGCCCATTCAGCCACGTTCTTGGCTGCTGGCTCCTTCCCATGCCTGTTTCTATGGCACTTCCTCGTCCCCCATCCCACCTGCATCTCTGCTCATAACAACACTAAATGAGAACCTTTGTTTGGGCTTGGGACAGGATCAGGCTTTTTGATAGGGCTGCCTTTTTTTTTTTTTCTTCCCTAACATGTGGAAAGTAAACACTACCCTCCCCAGTTTTAATCAAAGCTAAGCTTCACCTATAATAGCATTAATACTTACAACTTTGTTGCACACAAATCAATCTAAAAAGCAGCTTCTCCCACCACATCCTGCCTTTGATTTCAAAAATGATGTTTCTGGATTGCATCTGTGCATTGCTGTATTGATATACCCGATCAATCTTTGCCACTCAGATTCTCAGTATAATTAAGACCCGCAAAAGAAAGCTGAATGAATAAAGCATCCCAATGGCAAAAGACTTAGGTATTCTAGCAATAAACACAATATAAGAAATTATAAAACTAACCTGTGATGTGGCTGGAAAAGAAAATGTTTCACAACACCACTGAGTGAATGAATACTCATCTACTGAATTGAATGCTGCGTGAACCCACTTTCTGGCTACCTTCAAATATTTGGAGTTAAGAGCCATCTTAGTAGTATTTCATGCAAAGACAAATGTAGATATAACAGTGAAGAACATGAAACTGCTGCCTTGGTCTGTGTAACTCTAGACCACAATAGCTTATAATCAGAAACAGTGACTGAAGAGGTTTGACTGGACTGATCAGAAGCTTCCTGCTCAGCTGTCAGCATTTAGCATTATCATAAGCAACAAGAAGTTCATCCTCCCCATCAATGCCTGCTGTGGACAGAGGAGCTGTGCTTCACCCCACACTTTGTAAGCACACAGCTGAGCAACTGAGACCCATTTTGGCCTTGATGTGCAATCCAGTTACAGGTTAAACAAAACATTGAACAGTAACCCCAGAATATGCCCCAGCATCTGCCACTGCAGAGCACCAGAATGGAAATTCCTGGGCCATCCTCACGAGAGCATTATTCCACTATATGGGTTTGTTTGTTTAACCTCTTCTTATTCTCCAACTAGCTTTGAGGCTGAACAACAGTCTCTGGGATGACTCCCCTAGAGACAATGGCTGACCCTCACAACCTGACAACCATCTGCTGAAACTGAATTTAGGGAAAATATGCCCATACAGTCCTGGCTGTCAAAGAAACACACCGAATATAAGCAATTCAAACCAAACTGAAAAAGTGGCCAAGGAGACATTGAATTACCTTGATTTTACAGCAAGGACTTCGCAATACAGCAACATAGCTGTAATAAAAATCTGATTCCTAATGTGGGAAACATAAAACAAAGCAATAGTATTCCCAGATTTTTTTTTTTTTNTTTTTTTTTTTTTTTTTTTTTTTTTTTTTTTTTTTCTGAAGCAGAACACCGTGGCTTTTCTCCTTTCAGTTCATTTAAAATGGATGCCATTCTACATAGTCAAGTCTTGGCTGCTATAACAAGACCCAAAGGAATTGTGGAAGATCATTGAGTGGAGTGGCAAGACAGAAGGTCATCAAACCAGAACCATATTACTCTCCCGTGACATCTGATGGAGCCATGACAGCAGTTTGGATGCTAGGTAACATGAATATTCATCTTTATGATTTACAAGTTACTGTGACTTTGGAGTGACGCTTCTAATGTGCCCTTGTGGTACCTTTGTGACATTGTGGGGAATGAGTAATGTCAGAACTCTGACTTTGGCATGAAGTATCACCCACTTTACTATTATTAATTATTATTATTATCATTATTATTATTATCATTATTATAATTATCATTATTATCATTATTATTATTATCATTATCTCTTATTTTGAATCAGCCCCTGCAGTTGGAAAAAGATGTAAGCAACAGGCCTGAATAGTAAAGGGACTTATTAGGAGATTTGTAAAGGAAGTCAATAGAATGCTGTTACCTGAAAGCATTTTCCCAAAGAAGCTGTGACCTGCATGTATGTAGCTCTAATAACAAAATCAGTGGTTTCTGCAATGAAAACATTTACACCAGAAAGTTTCCCTCCTCTGGAAAAGTCTCATTTCAGTTCAGAGGCAGGCAGGACAAAAATAGTAACTGTCTTGAGTTTCTAAGGGAAGTTTGTTCTAGAAAGAAGTTTCTTTCTAGAAAGAAAACTTACAGAGGCAGGTTGAGCTGGCAGAGATCCATCCTGGCCACTCCTGCAGATGTAGTGCTCCATTACAGCACCTCTGCTTGGCCTGGAATTTTTTCTTAAATAAATAGCACACCTATAAAAATTAAGACTCACATTACAGTGTGTCTGTCAAGTTTGGATACTTTTTATATGGAGCTCAAAACATTCTATGAAAAATCAGGCTGCCGAGGGAGAGCTGCTTGTCTTCCTTCAAAGGAAGAAAAACAATAAAGCCCCACTGTCTTTAGCATCTTCCAGCCCCTGACAGAGAACTATTGAAGAGTCACACTACTACAATGAGCTAAAGACCTGACATTTTAGTTCCCTGGGGTTATTCACTGGAAGGGGAGACCTCCTGAATTCCTGCAAGCTTTCTTCTGGCCGAAAGCTAATCAACAGAAGCACTTGTACAAAGTGCTCGGGGCAAAACATGGAATACTTTGGTGACGAGCTACGGAGAGATTTAAAACATCCCTCCGCGCACTTCCTCCCTACGTTATTTGTTTTATCAGTAGTTTTTCGGGTGTTCGCCTGCCCTCCCCACCGGTCCCTGGCCTCTCCCCTCAGTGGGTGCCCCGTTCCCGCAGGCGCTCGGGGGGAGCCGAGGGACCGCCGGGATGGGCAAAAGCTCTGGCCCGTACGGGGATCGAACCCGCGACCTTGGCGTTATTAGCACCACGCTCTAACCAACTGAGCTAACCGGCCCGTCCGCGCACTTTCCCTTGAGATAAGTGTCTCCAGTCCGTGTGGCGGCGGAGCGCGCCGCTGCTGCTGTCACTGCCCCGGCTCCTGCGGAGCCAGCGCCGCCTGCCCGGGGTGGGAGTGCTCCCCGAGCCCGCTGTGCTCCCCACACAGACACCCTGCCCTGCTCCCGGGGCAGGGACACCCTCACGCGCTTTCCCCAGCGGGGACGGGGAGGTGACAGCGCCGTGAGGCCCTGCAGGCTCCTTTGGTTTTCCGGGCTCCTGGGCCGAGCCCCGGCCGCCTCCAGGCCTTGCCCTCACGGCAGCGCTGCCCCGGGCACGGGCGAGGCGCTCTCGGGGCCCTTCCCGCCTGGGTTATCCCATGGCGGAGCGAAACTCGGCACAGCCTGCAGCGGGATTGAGGAGAAGAGCCGCCGCACAGGATGTCCTCCCATGAACCCGGGGGCAGGCACGGCTGGCCAGCACCTCCTGAAATTCACCTGGCAGGAGAGCTGAATGAGTGCATGAAAGCACTTACCTCCCGTAAAGTTACACAAGGAAGAGTTACTCACAATCTCTTTTTAAGCCCTATTTTGTCTTACACAGCCAAAGGTTTCAGTTTTACCATGTTCATTTTCCTGGCTTAGACTGTTATAAAAAAAAAATCAAGCTTTTCAAATGCTTGGTCTTCGTGGCAGAACCCATTGTATAGGAAAAAAACCCATGGAATATTTATATTTCATCCTGGGATGAGACTGACTCCAGATCACTGGGATGACAGTGCACTATTTTTTCTAGTCCATGCTCATCCTTGTGGTCAGTGCTCCCACTCCCACTTCTTTTTGCCTCATTTATACCATCAGTTTCCCTTTATTGCTGTTAGCCCATCTGCTTGCCAGCACTTCCCTCAAACATCCATCAAATTCCCCAAACCTCATTTTGCCCAGCTTCTTCATAAAGTCCTTCATCCCTAGGAGCAAACTGATCAAATCAATTGCAAACTCCAAACTGTCATTTCTCTTTCCTGTCTTTTATTTGATGTCCATGAAGTAGCAACCGGCCAACTTCCAGGAAGCACATACGCTCTGGGATCTTGATAACCAGCTATATTTTCTGGGAAATGTCATGCTGTGTGAGGCTAAACTCACTCAAATATTTAAAAGCAAGGTCACATCTGGAACTTTAGGACAAAGATGACAAGTGAAAGAGCCGAAAGAAAACACAATTACAGAATTTCCTGAGCTGGAAGAGACCCACAAAGATCATTGAAGTCCAACCCCTGTTGGACATTCTCCCAAATGAACCACAGCATGGGTCTGTGTAGGGAGTCTGGGCACTCTCCAGACTGATAGAGCAATAATTGGCAGGTACTGAAACAGCAGACCATTTTTGTGCATCTGTCACATGGATTCTCAAATGGATTCTCACTTTGGTTTTAGGTAACAAACTGTTCACTAATTATTTTTTGGGTTAGTTGTTCCACAGACAGCAAGATAGCAGGGGTGAGGATTAATTGTCTTTCTCAACTTTCTGACCAGAATATCAGTAGAAGTAGCTCAAGGCAGTAACATATTGCCTAATTCATAGCTGTGCACCATTGTTTTTGAATCAAATCAGGTCCAATTATGCAATGAAAAAACTCAATGCCCTTTGGCTGTTTCTTTCCTCTACCTCCTAGTTAGCCTAAGCAGACTTGTCTTTTTCGACAAAGTTTAATCAGCAAGATGCCAAATGCAAATCCCTGTTGTTCCAAACCCTCTTCTACACACAGAAATAATATCCTACCTTTTTAGGAGAGACTCAGTTGGGGCCTGCTGTACAAGCAACAGATTTTCTGTGATTAGACAGTGACAGATAACATAACAGTCCAGGAGATCAATGCTGCCTCCAAGAAAATAAAATTTTCTAATTGAACAGTAAACTCTTCATTCTCTCCAGAGTGTGGGATCCATACTCTCAAGCAGAGAAACAAACCAGCTTAGAATGAGAAACAGTTGTCAGGCTATATACTGAGTATCTGTACTGTTACAGAATTTAGAGGTTGTACAAAAAGCGTTTGCAAGTATTTTCCAGCACCGTTGGTATAAGAGAATTGTGCTCACAAGTGCTTTATCAAACAGAATCTGAACTGTAAGGGTTTTGCTAATGCAGGGCCTCAGTTGGACACCTCAACAACTTCAGATTTTTACAGCACATTTAGAAGATCTGTGATAATGTTCCCCTCATAACCTTAACCGTTATAGAGAGCATTTTCAAAACTCCAAAGCATCTATATTTAAAAAGGGCACACACAGACAGCAGGACATTGAAGAACAAAGGTGGTCCAGGTGCTTGAGCTCTGTCTCAGCTCTCTTCAGTTGCCTGCTTCCTCTCTACCACAGGTCACCCAGCACTACTGTCCCCAAGCTCTCCTGCTCCTTTCCATCCCTGGCACACGGCTGGCATTGGCAGCCAGCAGTGCCCTGCAGTGAGAGCAGTCCCAGCTCCGTGCTCTCGGCTGTCTCCCAGTACAGTACAGCCTGCACCACCTGTGCTTTTTGCTGGAATCCCAACAGCTGGGCCCCAGCCTGTTGTCTGCAGAGGAAAAGGATGCTTTCCTCTGACTCAGTGCAGTTCGAGATTACAAAGATGCTTCTGCCTCTGTGCCTAAGCAAATTACTACTTTTGCTTCTCACAACACATTTCCAAATAATATAAGCTTCACACCCCCACTGCACTGCAGCCCATATTACACATCACGTGCTGCCACAGGCCTTGCCATCATGAAACCTGCCTGTGTATGAAAGCAAGGCCACCTTCCAGAAGATATTTAGAGAGAAAGTAAAACACAGCATGCTCATGAGCTTCTCTCTGCCTCTGTCCCTCTCCAAGTGCTTGTGCTGCAGGGCACATTAGGATCTTATCCCACACAGACCAGTAAGGCATCTTTCAATGTGATCTTTGGTCACTGCTCACTTCCCAACCCAAAATGGATCTGAACCAGCAGTCTATCAACAAAGTGTAGCTTTAGGCATTCTGCAGCCATGTCCCGTTTGTTCTAATCTGTCATCAATTCAGAATTGGCAACAAGAGGGGAAAAAAGTCATTAGCTGCCCAAATAAAAGGGTAGAGGGAATTAATGCTATCAATCTGAACACTATGCAAGGATTTATTAATAAACTAGCCATTAAAATTTCACTCATAAGTATGCTAATCTGAGTTATTTTCATATGTCTGTGCATAAAAACAGAATAAAGACCCATAATGTTATGTTTAATAACATTCATATTACCCCAATCATAAAGTAAACATTTGGTGGTCATAAAGTGTGCGTTGAAGTTTTGAATACTATATTTATAGAATATTATATTTATAACATTTTTAATAATATCTATTGTGAGTTTTTAATAAAACAGTCGAGAGGACTGTTCTTATCCAGCCATTATCAGTGTTCGGAACTAGAAACCTTCAGATTCAAAAATCACCTTTAGAAAGAGGGCATTATATCCAGTAAAACCACCACAGTACATTCCTGCTACAGCAGTAGCAACAATGTCATGCTTTGAACAGGAAACCCAAACTTTGTTTTAGCTTCTCGGTGTTGGCCAGCAATGAGTGAAGAAAACTCCAGAGTTCCAGGAAGAAGAAAAGCCCCTTCACTTCAGCCACCTAAAATTAACTATGAGCATTGCTCTTGCAATGCCTGCACACCATCACTATGTTTATTTAAGGCCATGTTTACCACAAAGCATAGAACAGTTTGGGTTTGAAGGGAACTTAAATATCATCCAGTTCCAAATCCCTCTGCCATAGGCAGGGACACCTTGGCAGAGCCCCATCTAACCTGAGCCATGAACACTTCCAGGGATGGGCATCCGCAGCTTTCCTGTATAGCCTGTTCCAGTGTGCCTCACCACCCTCATGGCAGAGAGTTTCTCCTGTAATCTGACCCAGGAGTAAGCTATCCAAAGGACACCAGAAGCCCCACATTTCTCAGAAGACATGGCATATAGAAAGGACCCACATCCAACACATCCCCTTAGTGGACTACACCCCTAAAATAGTGTAGCTATGCACATACAGCTGTCCCCTCCCAGCAGGCAGCACACTGCCCTGAAACCCTGATAGCATGGTTTCAGTGCCCAGGCTGCTGGCAGAAGACACAACTGTGAAGTTGGCTGGTTTACCTGTGCCACGGGTCCTGAATCTGGTTTATTCCCCTGAGATGCTCTGCAACTCTCAGCCTCCATCTAGCGCCAGACATCAGTTTACTATTTGACATGCCACATTAAGCCTACAATAAGCATTTCAGGGGTCACCAGGATGAGTTATTATTAATACCATCTCATTATTAGTGCTGAAATTATTGGCAACTTCTCCATTTTTCACTAATGTCTGTTTGCTTTGTTCCTGCTATTGATGGGCAGAATGGATTAGACTACATAAGCTTTACATCCAGCTCAAGTGATACTCTTTCACAGACAGAAATAAGAGTTTGATTTTCCCTTTTTACTCAGAAAAAAAATTATAAGTTTGAACCTCATCAAACCATACTTATTCTTTTACATTTACGATGTGAAGATAGAAATTATTGCTCCAGAGCATTAGAAACTTCATTCTAGTATATCTGTTTTATAAAAGGTCCATTTCCTGGTGCCTTTCATTTAAAAAAAAAAACAAAAAAACCACCTTAGAATGCTGAAAAGACAGAGTACCGTGTGATTTCACTAAAACCTGCTTGCAGATGAATATTCTTGACTTTTTAAGCAAGGACTGCAGAACGGCCTCACAACTTATTTTTATATGCTGAGGAAGCTGGTCAATGTAGTTCTTTCAAACTTGAATATTCAGGGACCTATGTTTTACAAGCTACTTATATTTTGAGTAAAAACAGTCAGGAACATCCTGACCAAGTAAAGGGTATTTTTCCCTCTCCCCTTCCCCCCAAAAAAATTAAATTCAGACTTACTTTCCGTGAAGTTGCTGAAATCACTTCCTTCTCTCTCTTTGGTTTTTACCCCTGCTCCCAGCTACAGAGCTTACATAGAAGAGCAGTACACCAGAAAATGTATTTTGCATTAAAACAAAATCTGCCTTCTATTCAATGAGGCTTTACAAATGAAATATTTTTCCTAATATGCCAGGCCTCTGTACCTTTAGTCTGCATTGTGATACTAAGTGTCTTTATTATAATTCACAGTATTTCCTTGTGAAAAGGCCAATTTGTGATCAGACAAGTGTCCATTAGCCTTCATTCAAAACCACTACCATAGCGATAATTTTTTTATTAGACCTGTAAAACCTGCTGTTTCTGGCCGTCCTATTCCTTCAGTCCAAGCAGACATCCTCTCTTCTGTTCTGTAACACACCCAGCGGTCATTAAATTTCCATTTGAAAAGAATTAAAAAGGACTATAATTTTTATGCGATTAAATTGGACCAATTATTTCTTGAAGCCACAAGCGTATAATTTCCTATAAGCACTGAAGAAAAATCAATATCCCAAGTTCATAAATTATTTATTACTCCATCAGGCTGCCATTTGTTAACATAACAGAAGGACACCATTCTGGACCTGAACAAGAACTGCAGCTTTCATTCATATAGATAAAAAGGATGCTCACAAAAAAAAAACAGTGAACTTAAAGAACAGTCCAAATACCAGATGTACTCCCAACTTCCTGTGCCACTGCTCCCTGAAGACAACTGTTTCTCAATAAGAAATGCTGGGAAACAAAGTATCTCTAATAAAATGTTGCACATGGTTCATGTCAGAGGTGACATTTAACTATTTTGGTGGCTTTCTTGCTAATTTTGAAATGAGTTCCATGTACAACCTACAATTACAGTTAGTGCTGCTACAGTAAGTTTCTGAATGCTGGAAGCAGTGTAGAGTGTTTAAAGAGAAATCCCATAATATTTCTATATTTTTTAGTGTCATGCCATGAAAGATGTAGCAGTATACACCATTTATCTACAAGTTTGGTTTTTTTTGTTAGTTGTTGTTAGACCTAGGATCCTCAGTGTAGGTTTTCTCAGCTTCAGTCACAGTCTACAGCATTGTCACTGCTCAATGCTCACCCAGCTCTTTTAACCATTACATTTAACAGCAATGAGTTTTTGCAACCACCATATACATTAATATCTATTTCCATTAAAGCAGAGGAAGAAGCAGCTGAAGTATTCAGAAAAATGAGGAATTCGTGCAAGGCAAAGCACTCACTCTACAGTTCACAACCTGATGGGCTATCAAACCACTACATGTCTTGAAAAAAGCATTTGAGGCCAGTTAGAGAAGAATCATGCTGACACCCATTATCCCAGGAGCACAGGGGTGTCATTACTCCAACAGCAGTACCTGGCCATGAAAGCACAACTGGATCAAGATCTAGCAGGGTCAGCTCCCCTTTCTGTCCTCCTGACACAGATAAATTGAACAACACATAGTTTATTCTGTATACACCTTTGTGATGTGACCTTGGAATAAGAGTGCCTGTCTGAGTGGATATGAAACTTGCCATGTTGCGTCCCAAATAAAGGAGGCTTGGATCAGTGTTATTAAGTCAAACACTTGTTTGTCCTGTGAAAGCCTACCCTGACCAAAGTCAAAAGCAATTTTGCTCACACATTGCTGCACCTATGTGTCTCTGGCTGGACTCAGAGTTAAACAGCGTGTCCAGAGGGGATACAATACTTTAAGTTGTAGGATTTTATTTGAAATATTGCTTCTTGAAGTGCAACAAAATATTTTGCACCAACCTAAATGCATACACTTCACTTCATCATCCCAAGCCTGGTAACATAAGTCGTAGAATGACGTGATCTACAGAATTTCATATTTACTTGACATCCAACAGATCCAACAATTCAAAAGGAACACATGATCTCAGAATTTTCACTTTTCTTCAAAAGCCAGTCAAATAAAAAAATATGGGCAGTTCCGCCTCCTCCCCATACTGTAAAGTTCTTCAGTCAACTGAAAGGGGAAGTTTAGCACATTAATCTAAAATGAAATATTGAAAAGATTCTCAGTGTATAGAATTTTTTCCTTACCTGACAACTATATCTATAACCACACTTTCTATTAATCCACTTCTGATCAAATTCAAAACAGTTATCTCTGTTTCAGTAAAACTGTCAAAGGAATAGAGACCCAAGCATTGTTTATTTCCACAACATACTTGAAAAGTCTTCAGGAGGCACCTTAGTCCTGATCTTAGTAAAGGCAGGATCAGGGGGTGCAAGACACTGGCAAGTCCAAACACAAGATTTCCTACCAGAGCAGAGAAAGGAAAGGAGAAAGGACTTCAGGGCTTTTTTTAATTTTTTTTTTAACAGAACAACTTCTACACCAAATTATACTAATCTGATAAATTGAAAACAAAGGGGAACCAGTTACCTAGATGTTCTTTTCCCTAACAGCATGATATCAAGGTCTAGGATCATGACACACAGATTAATTTTAGGAGCACACTTCAGTTTCTGGACATAGGGTAGAGTTTCTTAAAAATTCTTCAATACACAGAACAAAAGGTTTATCTAGTACAAGCTCATAGCAGTGCATTTCTTCCAGGGCTAGCTCTTCATTTTGCTTGGCACTGGGAACAGAGTGGAATTTACCAGGCATGACCAGCTAATTCAGAGGCACAAGTTTGAGCCATATCTGTACTGCCAAGCCATGCCAGCTCCCATTGTGGAGCAACACAGCACAGAGCAAGGCAGGAGCCTGAACCAGCTGTTACAGACACAATGGGTAGTGCAGCAAGGGAGCAGAGCTTTTCAGGGCACAGCTCTAGTAAATATCAGCATTGTCCAACTAGGAATATGTTTTGAGTTCTGTACACCAAGAAGTATGAGTCGACTTAGCACAGCCAAAGCACAGGCTGAAAGCTTAAGCAAGGATTTATGTACAAAGCCAGACCCTGTTGGACAGGATCAATTCAAACAGAGGAAAGAAAAGGAGCAAAAGCCTTTTAGGCAACACTTGAAGGAAGATGACCTTCTGGGACCCTGCTGATTATTTACATGATTTCTTGCCAAGAAACAAGTGCTACACTGCTCTCCAGCCAGCATTAATGATCCCTGCATATTGGCAAATTTACTTCCAGCCCCAGGCTCAGCTGCTGAATATAGTGACAAACTACTTTGAAAAATCTGATTTGTAACACATAAAAAATAAAAAAATAAAAAAATAAAAAAAAAAAAGAGGAAAAAAAATCAGTCCTTTTCAAATTTGGAGGTTTGTTTTAATTTCATTTTTAAGATACAGAACTGCAGATGGTATGGGTTTTTTTTAATAATCCTCAACTTTTACCACTGGGCCTGCTGGCTTAGAGCTGGATGTAAGCTAAAATCTCTTAACTATACCCTGATCTAGCAAAGCAGGTCAGCACAAGTATAAAGAAATGAATGACACACAAACTTAATTATACCAATCATTCCAAGTAAAGAAGGAGCCTACAGGGGCTTAATCCAGTTGGAGTTTTTTGATTTTGTTTTTATTTCTGTCCTCCTTACTCTCCCTCCAAAACATTAGATTCTTGCACAGGTAGATTAAGACCCAGCGCACCTTGACATGGCTTTTTAGGGGTTTCATAAATAATTGATAAATAAAACAAGTTTTCCCCTGATCTTTAGCAAGGTTAGCTTTCAGCCTGTCCTTATAAGAGAGGTGCTCCATCTCTCTGATCATCTTTGTGGTCCTCCTCTGGACCCTTTCTAACAGGTCCTCCTCTTCCCTGTGCTGGGAACCTCAGAGCTGGATGGCTTGGCAACAACATCAGCATACCCTGAAGGGACATATGTCATTACATTCCGTAGACTTGTGGCTATTCAGCTTCATCAAATGGTCCCAAACCTGCTTTTCATTTATAGTGGGAGGGAGTTCATTCCCCTCCTATCCACTCAGAGGAACAGAGACTTGAGGAAAGACTGGCTTCCAGTGAAGACTGAGGAAAAGAACTTATTGAGCACCACAGCCTTCTACATATCAGTCACATCAGTTCACTCTTCTTGCTTACTGGGCGGCAGGGAAGATTTGGAGGGTAGACTCACCTTGGCCTTTTTTTCTGATCTACATATTTACAGAATTCCTTCTTGTTATTCTCCTCATCCCTTGCCAAGTCCTGTTCCAGTTTTGCCTTTGCTTTCCTGACTCTATCCCTACAATTCAAACTATATCCATGTACTCTCCCCAGGTCACATGTGCCTGCTTCTGCTGGCTCTGCATTTCCTCCTTCCTGTTCAGTCAGACCCAGATCCTTGCTCACCCATCTCAGGTTCCGGCCTGATTTCCTACATGCGTGGTTAGAGAACCTTTGACTCTCAGTAAAGTGGCCTTAAAGAGACATCAGCTCTGGTCAGCCCCTCTGTCCTTAGGGACAGCTACCCAAGGGATCTTATTCACCCAGCCCCTAAATAGCTGGAATTTCACCCTTTCAATATTCAGGGTCTTGACTGCGCTCCTAGAGATCACAAACTCAATTAGGGCAAGGTTGTTACAGCCCAGTCTGCTACCAGTCTTAACTCCTTTAATGAGCTTATTGCCATTGGTAAGCACCAGATCCAGCAACTACTCATTTCTGGTTGTTTTGTCCGATACCTGGACCAAGGAACTGTCCTCTACACATTACAGGAGTCCCATGGACTGCTTGCAGCTAGCTGTATCGCTTTCCCAGGAGATGTCAGGATGGTTTAGTTGGCTCTCTCAGCCTTCAGGAGCCCTGTTTTGGTGTAGGCGTCTACCCAGGGAGGCTGTCTCCTTTCTATCTGCATTTCAGTCTCAGCCAGGCAGTTGTGATGGGTAGACACCATTCTTGTTGCCAAAAATAGTCTGCTTCTTGTTGACCCCACAAGACGATAGGGTGACCCCTCCTCTGAGCCCTTCCTCACTAGCAAACATGGAAAATGATGCACCACATCCTGTTTGCCCTTCTCTGGGTGTTCTGCTCACTCCACTGATGGCAGTAAAGTAAGGTAATGATCAGGAAGATAAAATAGATTACTGAATTGAAATTAGAGAGAGCAAATTATTTTGAAGCAAAAAGATGGGTGTGAGCTGGACACCTGCTGCTTTTTTCTTCCAGCAGAAATTAATGAAGTGTAGTATCAGACAGGGATAAGATAAAATTAACCCCCCTTTCCTCCAAATAACAGTAACTAGTCTCTTTCTTTATGCTGCAGACATGTTATTTGGGCGGTGTTTTTTTTAATTTTAAAAGATTTAAGTGATTTGAGGAAGAGAGGTAATTTTAAGACTACCCAGTAACTAGCAGAATCCTGCAGGGACAACACGAAAATTTATTCTGAAAGTGTTTACCCCCCTATTGCCTACATTTTAGCAAAATTTTATCCATAAGCTGAGTTTTATTACAAGGGAAAAAAACCCAAACCAAGACTGCTTATTAACAATAATTCATGCACTGCAACTCAGTGATTTGCTATTCACATTTATGTTCACGCCAAGCATCCTGGGTAGTGGCTGAAAACATCAAATCTTACAAGTTTTAATAGAACTCTATTCAAAATATTTTTGTTCCCCAGCTGGGAATGGAAAGATAAAGGGGGAGAGCAATATTTAAACCCTAGTGCAGAGCTTGGATGACCCAAAGCAAATGAAGAGCTAGTGTATGCTAAGCCTTACTCCACGTGGTAAGGACTTCTAGCTAAATTTATCCAAATAAAAGGCACAAAAAAGTGACCATCAACATATTCCAGCCACAATGAGAAAAAACCACTTGACCTTATGCAAACCAATCAAACCTGGTGTTTATCTTAGTGTTTACAAAGATTAGAAATATGCACATGCAATCCAGTCTCACTGAAATAACCTTACAGAGATATTATTAAATCAAAAAAGAACACCTCTAGAGCAGGCCTCCTGTAGGGCTTGACTTCAACAGAGACAGCTGGGAGACACTGGCAGAAGTGGCACTTTTATCCAATCTAACACGCTAAAGTCAATGTGGTCATATAGACTTTGGTATCCTCAGTGCTCATATGTAGTCAAAGCTTGTTCCCACATCAGTAGACTCATCTCAACAGTTTCTCCCACAGGGAGAGAATTTGGGGCTGAACTACCCACCTCTGATGACACTGGCTTACACAAAAAATTGAGTCAAACTTACTAAAAATGAAAGATAATATGGTAAGAGGATAAGGCTATGCTGCAGTGGATCAGTTTCCTGCACGATCTTGCTTAAGTAATTCACTGTGCCTCATTCCATCTCCAAGAACAGGAGAATGAACAAATACTGGAAGCTACTCAGATATCACAAGGGGTCAGACAGCTACAAAGTTCAAAACAGCATTTGAGATAAATATTGAAAGATTTTGAAGCAGTAAGAAGCAGTAAGGTCAACTACGTAATTTCCATCTAAACCCACACTGGAAACACCTTGTTCCTAGAAATATGTGGCCAAAACCACTTGAAGCTAAACTTGTGCCTGCTGGAATACATCTCACTGTTTCTCTGGTTGCCTTTTCTGTTAGAAAAGAGACTCAGATTTTGCTTTAAAAGCCACCAGAAAACAAGAACAACCAACACACCCACTTTCTCAAGTTTATAAAAACAAAAATTCTTAAAAATTATAACTCAATGACTGACACCTAAAGACTCTTACAAGACCATTATTTTTAACAAGTAGGACTGGCAGCTTTTAAAAGCTAGTGTTATTACAGCAACATTCCAGTTAAAAAATGGAGCACAAAAAGAGACGTGTTCTGACATTCACAGCAATATACAGAAAGTAAAGGGTCCAGAGAAAATAAGGAAAAAAAAAAAATCAAACAGTTGAAATTGAAATCTACTAACAACAGGAAATGCGGATGAAACCACAAGATCAGCGAAGTGAGAATTGCCAAGCGATTCCTCTCAGGGAATCAAGCGACTGATTGATCACAGGTATTTTAATCTACTCTATTTTAGTTACAATTCAATCAAATGTATGATTCAAAGCGGAAAAGCAAGCATCTTGAAGGAAGCAATCTATATGAGCATAATAGATGAGGGCAATTTTTATAAAAAATAAATTAAGGTAGAGGTGCCTGTGAGCTTGATTTAATTGCAGAGGGAGAAGAGTGACCATTTTCTGGAAGAGAACTTTGATGTGCTTGCAGAAGAACTCGTGTTTTTAAAATTATCATGTGCATCATGAAAAGGGCAACAGCTGCACAGCAGTAACTTGACATGCAAATTCCTGCCTTTATTCAGTCCACGTATGCACATGCTGATAAGAGATTTAAGCAGAAAACTATTCCTTTTGCGTCATCATATGTAGAAGGGATATAGTTGTTTGCTCTGAAAAAAAGCTGCTTAATACCAAGAAAAATGTGCTATTTCACAAGCAAGCATCAAAACATTTTGATTTTCATCGCTGTTTTAATGTTATGAATAGAAATACACTGATGGGTATGAACTGACCATGAACTGACAGACAGGCTGAGAGCAAAATTTCTGAAAAGCCATAATATACACAGATTCAGAAAGGAGCAGCTAGTTTAAATATTTCATTGTAAAGAGAGAAATCCAGGCAAAATTATTTTCCCCACAGAAATAAGATTAATTTGGTTAGATGTGGCTCGTAACACATCAGCTGCACATTTGCCTATCTGCTTTTGGCACTTAAAACTGGCTGTGCCAACAGCAGAATATACTCACCTCTCCCTAGGTAGATTTGTCCTGGTAGTTCATGGCAGGCTGTTTGTTCTCATTGACTGTTTTCCCTGTGCTGTAGCTACAAATCAGCACCTCTTGTTCAGGGTGATATGGAAAGTAGGAATCATGAACTAAGGAACATCCTTGATAGGTCTCTCTCAAATGCACCAGGATCAAGACTGAAAAGGCTCTGGTAACACAACAAAACCCCAGATTTTGTGTGAAGTAATTGATAATCCTGCCCCTCTCTGCATCCTACTAGCCATGTCTCTGGTAAAAACTGTCACCAGCTTTCTTCCTCCATTCTAATTCTACTCTGTTTTCTCCTACATTTTCCTAAGTCCTCACATTCACAATTCTTACTGGGATTTCTTCTTCTGTAAAACTTTTTCAAACCATGACAGGCCCCCATGCAGCAGTAAATGTATCAATATTTAAGATTTGAGAGATCTGGCTAAGAAGCTTACTCTAACTAAAAGCTGTGATTTTTTCCAACCCCCCACTGGTGAGCTGAAATAATACTGGGAATGCAGCTCCTGCAGACTCCACCAAGAGCCACCTGTTCATATTATCACCTTATTGTTTGATTCCTTATTAGAACTGTGGCAGCTAGCAAGCTACTTAAGGAGCCCATCCCTACCAGAGATGGATACGTGGCTTTGTTAACACTGAAATGATAGTTTTTCCTCAGCTCTTCCTTTTTTTTCTGGATGAGCACACAGATTGGTGCTCTGCCATCACTTGGCACAGAACAGGGGAGCTGTTTTAGGCAGGGGAGATGAGGGGACACTGAGGGTTCTCACTACAATCTGCACTTGCAGTACCGGGGAAATGAAATACCCAGGTCCCAACACCCACAAAGCATCCTCCTCCTGAAATTCCAGTAGATCCCAGCCACAATATTCTGTGCCCTCAATTCTCAAATCATTAGGAAAACCGACCATCAGAAGGACAGTCACAAGCAATCCCCTCATCTAGGGGACTGAAAAAGCATGAAAGTTGAAACTTAAAAATATTCTTAAATAAAGTTAAATGTGGCTCCAAAAGCTTTCCTCATATTAAATGCATGAATTACCATGGCAAGCCATCATTCTGAATGATAAGCAGAAGTTTTAAAGAGAAAATGGCAAGATTTCACAAAAATGTAAAGCCATATGTCTGCATGAAAGGAAACCCATTAAATATTGAGTATCACAAACATACAGCTGAAGGGAAGATATCTGTTGAGGGAGGCATTTCTGCTTTTAAATCAACAGTTTGATGGTGTATCTGCTAATCTACAGATTCTCCAAGCAGAGTCGGGACTAACCTGCAAATGTGTGAGTCATGCATGCTTAGGATGAACTAAGAGGGTGAATGCCAGTGTAAAAGCAAGAGAGCTGTTGATAGCTGTCAGCAGCATTTAACATGGCAAACACTGGGACAGGGACCACAGAGACCAAGAGGAGGAAACTGAACACCTTTGCTGCTAGATAGAGATACCCCCAAAAAAATACATTGATCCTATATGAACAAAGATCCAAAGATTCTAATTTTAGTATTCCAGGTCCATCTGGGCTTGTAAAGCTAAAGCTTTGTAAGCTAAAGGTGAATCAGCTGAACAGACTTTTTAAGAAAAAATACACCATGAAGTCACACTGCAACATGCTCAAAGACTGAGGTGCACAAAAGCAAAACAGGCAATTGAATGAACTGCAAAACCAGCGTTACGATTACCAGCAGTAGACATAAAAGATGTATCTGGCAAACCCAAAACAAAACATTGCCTGGATGGGCAAGCAAGAATAATTTAAAAAGAGGACTGCATGCATACATAAAACTGTCTTACTACCTATCCCCTCAACTTTTATAGTCAACCACTTTTCTGGTCCAGTACAAAAACTTGCACCTGATTACCAGAGACTGCTTGGGCGACTGCAGGATGGAAAAGGTTATTGCCAACACCACAGCTACCACTTCTTCACTTTTGTGACTCATCCCATCTTTTTCACAGCGCCTGCAGTGCTGCACACTAGGATGCACAGTAAAAGTTAGCATGAATTTACTCCTCAAACAAAAATCAAAGGTCTAAGCAGAGCCCACTACTGCCAGTATAGTATCAGAGAACAACTCTAACCAGTTGTTTATCAAGGCCTGACTTTCTTCAAAATGTATTATTCTAGAAGATTTTGGATTTTGTCTAATGATGTGAAAAAGTTAAATCAATGCAATTAAAAAAAGGAAGGAAGCGCCCTTTAACAAAGACTGAAAAGACAAAGGAAGTCACAGATATATACCCATTTCCTAAATTAAATTTAGCAGCTTTGAAAGATCCTCAATATACAGCCCTGCAGAAGGAAGGCCTTCATCTATAAAAGATGCCGAGCATACATATTAGAAGTGCATTCTGAGCTGTATGAATAAGTCATAAATAATGTAAGTCATTGAATGCCTCCCCACCTCCTGCCAGAATGGAGCAGGAACAGCTCATGATTTTCAGATAAAATTTGTTATTCAGAAATTATCTATGAAATCATCTCCATGAATTGCTATTTGCTTATACCTTCTGCCTGAATAGATAGTTGCTCTTATTAGCTATTGAAAATTCCAGCTGTTTTGATTGACATGCAGCTCACACAGCACATCCCTCCTCCCTGAGCATGGGCCCTTACTGCAACTCACAAAACTACCTGTTTCAAGCTGAACTCTGACTCAATTTTTTGTTTTCTATGAGCCTAGTAGAATATTTCCTTGCAAGCAGCAAGCATCCACAGCACTGGTACAAGCTGTGCAGCCATGTGGGCAGAGCTCTAAACACCAAGACCTGGGCAATAGGTCTTCGTCAGGTGATTTCCTCTCACTCCTCAAGTGCCACCTGCATCAGAGCTGCTGTGTTTAAGAGTCACTAGGAGTAGGTGACTGTCCCCTAGAAGGCCCAGATATTATTGAACTCATGCAATAGTTACAAAACTGGAAGCATTTATGGAACTTCTGTGCCATATTTATCCCAGATCTTCAATACAGATCCTCTGTCCATCTCTGAAACGCTCCTGTCCTTGCATGAATAGCACAGACAGATCAAAGATTAACATCAAAGAAGCACAGGGAGCTGGACAGCCCAGAGGATGCTCTACATGACTGTTTCCAACACAGCCATGCAACAGATATTGGTATGCTCTTTGCACAAGTGTGTCTTTTTCTCATGGTTTGAATTTGTTAAATTTCCATCAGTTTTAGTCAGATACTTACTTTGCTCATTTACACTAAAAGCATTTATCAAACATATGGTCTTGAATTTCTTCAATGTTTACCTCCAGATGCGATGTCTTCAGTCTGCTGTCAGTAATCCAGTAATCTCCAAAGGAAGCCTCTGAAAATGACTCTCCTTCAGGATCCTAGTTTTGAAGAGCCCTTGATTTCTGTTTCAGAAACTCGAGAGACAAGGTAGACATTTGGTGGTTGGCTTTGGGAATTTTTTTCCTTGTTTAGGAAATACTCCCCCTTATGACAGACTTTATTAGACTCTTAGAACACAAAGAGAACTACTGAGATGAAATACAGTGTTTAGGATAACTTGTGTTCAAATCAGTCACTCTTGCAACAGGAATCCCACAAGGCTACCCCTAGAATAAGCAAAAAACTGAGGAAACAGTTCTATCATAAAAACATCATTTTGTTAAAAGCCAAAACATTTCAAAGGAATGTATTTTATATGGATAAAGTGGAAATATGACAGCATTAAAATACTTTGGGTTTACTTCTATGTGAAAAAAGTATTGTAAATTTTTTCAACAATTGGTTTTTTTCAACAATTTGAGGTACGAACAAAAAAAATTAACAGACTATAAAAGTAAAAAGAAATCATTACTCCATTTCAGCTCCAAAAGAAATGCTTTTATGATCTCAGATAAGTTTGGAAGATTGATTTTTTTATATGTTCCAAAGCCCGAGTTGGCTTTCCAACAAAACAAACCCAAATAGGTAAAAATTCCTCACCGATCTTGGGTCCAACAATCAATCTAGATGACAAGCCTGCTAAAAGCTGGCCTGTAAAAATACACCGGTATTTTTTTGCCATTCCCCTACCCACAAAGATCCAAGAAAAATGCACAGCAAAATGATACACAAATCCAGAGAGAAGTCTGGAGTCCAATATTTAGTTGTAGACAACATACACTTTGCGTCCTGGTTCCAAACAGGCTTCACCACGAAGCCTGAACATGAGGCTCATCCCCATTAAAGCATCATTGCAATTTTGGGATGTATGTGAAGCAGCTAAGCCATCCAAGACCACATTTTAAAGGTCAAATGCCTGTTGTAGAAATATTATGCTTGTCAGCAGCCTTGGCTGATGCAAGAGATTGTACTAGCACAGAATTTTGACTACTACTCATCAGTGTAGTACTCATTCTTCAGAACAAGTCCCTGAAGAACAGTGCTAAGGTACATGAATAGGACAATGTGGAATAAATATTTTTAAAATATGAAGTTGTACTACTGCCAAAGCAATTCACAGGCACTCAAGCAAAACAGTCACATTACTCTTAGCATGCAAAGGATTTCTACGCACTGCTAGGGAACATGCCGAGGATTATTCTCAATGAGCAACACCTAGTGGAAAAAGCAATGGTCAAAAATATCGTCTTTGATGCAAATGACATTTGAATCACAGTGAAAAGCAATATACATAATAACAGCATGTTGCCAGAAGCTTCCAGCTGCAGGTATCCAAAAGTTTTTTTCAAAGGGTAGTTATTTCAAGCAACTCAGTACTTGTTTTCACAAAAAATTGCACAGTAGCTTAGAGGAGTTAAGTGATTTGCTCAAGAATATTCAAGATCAGGCAAGAATGGCACAGTGGCAGCCCTCTGAGTAGACTCCTGCGCTCCCAGTTTGCAATTCCCCAGCCCAGCAAGCAGGTCAGCAGTGTCTCTGCTGCAGCAACACCAGGCAAGCCTTCCATTAAGGGCTGCCTGCCTGATCAGATCTCTACCCACAGAAAACACATTAACCAAGACGTAGTGCATGCCCCAGCAAACACATCCACACAATAATGAGAGGGTGAAACAGCAGCATCCACATGAAGCAAGACCTCACTGAGTGAGTGATGCCAGTACACTGATTTTTCTAAAAGCCTGGCTACACCTTAAAAATATTTGGAAGTGTAAATACTGCCTTTGCATTTTACGACACAATAAAAAAAGTGGTTTAATACAGCAATAAAAACTCCAATATGCCTTGACAAAGTTATTTTAAACACAGGTCTAAAGCCCATAGCTACTAAGTTGTAGACTGATTTAATTTCAGAAAGGCCTTGACACAATACCATTTTAAATGAAAGTAAAATATTCTGCATATCCAGACTTACTAAATAAATCTCAAGGTTTTTATAGCACTAATTAATGAGTATGAGCACATTGGGACTCCTGAGTAATTTGCACTAAGGCTATATATCGTAGATGCAAAAGCAGAAAGTGGCAGATGTCTAAGTACTGAAAATGGGGTTTAGGACCCTCTGAAATAAAATAGCAGCAAATGAGGAGTTCTTGTGGTTCAGGAGAGAATATTTTCTACAGTGACCTAGGGCACAAGCGAGATCAAAGAATTAGAAGCAGCATGAACTGCATTCTGCCCTTCATAACATTACACAACCAAAACAATGAATAATTAGAGTTAATTGTGCTTGTTTGCAGCAATCAGTGTTTCATCACATGCAACACTCAGCGAGGCACATGAACAACTTCACACCCACTGTGAGGAATGAGATTTGGCCCGTGTTATTTCCCAGCCATTGGGGTGGGAGACCCAATAGCCAGGGATCTATGCCCTTGCCAACCCAAGACCATAGCACTAATTACCCCCCAGGCAGCACTAATTACTCACCGGGTGGCTAGGGGACCCAGCTGTTCCCCAGGCATCAGGGCCAGCCCCAAGGCCAGGAGCTGCCATACATGTGCTACAGTGGCAGCCAGCGATGGCCAGACACCGCTGCCTTGGCCAAGCAGGACAGGCAAGCATCTCTGACATGTCTGCCCCCACAGAGTCCAGCGGGGGTGGTGACAACTTTGGCTTTAAAAAATGCTGAGCTCAGTGTTAAGATAGAAAGCGTTTCTCCCCAGGCTGCCCAATCAAGTGCTCAGAAGCTGAATTAGAAATTTTTTATTTTATTTTTAACACACAGTTAAGCCAAACTTTTGCATTTCAGTTGAAATGAGAAAGGCACTGCTCTCACACACAGCACAGTTGCCAAGTGTAACAGGACAGTGGTCTCTGGCTGGGTGGCAAGCTCTTTATCAATTGCTTTATCTGGCACTAACAGCCCCAGAGCTACCTCCTGTGCACGACCTTCCCACAAAAATCCTTCACCTCCTTGGAGCAGCAGCTCCTGCTGCTGCAGGTCACAGGACAGGGAAAAGGCAGGTTTTTTTCTGAACAATCACAATCAGTTCCAGGCCTGTTAAACCTACAGGGTAATGAGTTACAAAGGATGTTTAAACATACAGAGTGTGCAGACTAGAACAGCACAGGTTTGTCTTTTGAAAAACAGTTCAATTTGACCTTGAAAAAAATAAAATATCACAGTGAACAGAAGTTAAAGCATGGAAAAAACAAGTTCTACGGCATACATAATTTGCATAAGAATTGTATTTATCTCTGATTTTTTTTTCCTTTTAATGTGGAAAAGTATATTAAAAGGGGCTTATCTCATCTTAATCAGAATTATTTTGGTGTTTCTGCCAGAGCATTCTTGTACCAATTGTTCCTGCCCTCACCTGGCATCAAATATTTTTCCCTTACCAAGATTAGTCAACATGCTTGCAGGGAATCAAGCTGGTATTATAGCAAGATAAAAATTAAAATACACAGCATTCTCAAATCACACGCAAAATCATTGGCAGAAACAAGACTCAGTCTTCTGATTTAGACACTGTGGAGCCCTCTTCTTGTTAATTAAAAAAGGTTAGGTGAATGATTTAGATGAGCAATTCAGAAGAATTATGTACCTTCCCAAACCTTTGTTCAAAATAAGAGCTGAAATTTCTGGAGACTCATAAAAAGCTAACTTTAGCTTTAACTTTAGTCACACACACCCTTGCTGCATGCATACACACACAAGTGCACACCCCAAACTCTGTTTTCTCCTACCCTTCCCACACTTAACAAGCAGTAAAAGTGTCAGAATAATCTTGAAGAATAATGCCTGTGTCAATAGAAAATTTTCCACCCCACACTGCCTTCAGACACACCAGGTTCTTTTTCAGGGAAGGAATTCTGAAAACAGCTTGACTGTTAAAAAAAATAGCTATAGGAGTGATGAAAATAATAAGGAATAAAAATTTGTTTTTGTTAACCAAAAAGCATTTTGATGAATGCCATTTTGTGCTTGACTTTTTAAAATGTCATTCAGTATGCACAAAGTCTTAGGAGAAGCTTTTTGTAAAAAAAAACCCGAGTGCTTTTTGGCACTCTACAAAAGCACCACAAACCACATGATTTTTTAACACTTAAATGTGAAAGAACATCTATTTTGAAAACACTGCTCAGAATTTAGTTTATTTGCATTGCCTCAGCATTATCAGTGGCCCAAAGGAGCACAAGAGGAGCTGAACTCCTGTCCTCACCACGACTGGTGTGGAAGCTCTATCCAATAACTGCATTTGAGCATCCCTAGGGTCAGACCCTGAGCACCATGCGAGTGCCATGATGATACATGTGCCAGCTGGAGAAGGCTCACAGCTGATACCACAGATGTGTGCAGGGGAGTGTGGTTCTGCCATCTAGATCCCCATAAATATGCCTGCAGCAAAACCCCAGCCTAACATATATTAGGAGCTTATCTACCCATGGCATGCTCAGGAGAGTCAAAAAGACACAGAGTTAAAGCCAGGAACTTAGAGTATTATTAGATGAAAGTTACTTTTAAGGGGCAATACCAAGAGGATACTTTAAACACGTTATAAGGCAATCTAACCTGGTTTCAGAAGTCATTGATTTACCGTCTCTTTTCAAAGTACACATGTGAATAAGAGGAAGACAAAAGAAAAAAGAAAGCAGAAAAGGTAGTAAATGTCAGCCTTCAGAAAGCACCAGTATCATCCAAATAAATGTAACAATTCACATTTAAATTCCTTTTAAGAAACACACTACAATAAAGGTATCAAAAACCTTCCTTGCAGTTAAGGAGTCACTGGGACTGAGGGTTTCATCTCAAGGCAGCACAGCTGCATTCCCAACACCAGAACTGAAAGATTTACTCTTGCGAGGCAGTTGCACACCAGAAACCCTTAGGCCATTCAAGAATATTCTCTGTTCTAGCACCTCAGTTGTTAAGGTTCTGAGTCTGTGTTTCTCTATTCCCAAAACCAAGACTATAAAAATATGATCCCACTGCAATTCACCAATAACTGCTGTAGCTGTCACCTCAGTGGCACATCAGCCACTGCCTTTTTGATCTGAGACAGCAGGAGCATGAATTAGTGACCCACCATCTTTCACACGGAAAAGTGCCATTTAGTTTTAAAACAACAACAACAACAACAATAACAAAAAACCCCAAAAAAAAAACAAAACAAAAAACCAAAAAAACACCCAACAAACAAACAAATTGNCAAAAAAAACAAAACCAAAACAAAAAAAACAAAAAAAAACCCCAAAAAAAACCCCAACAAACAAACAAATTATAAGTCCTGAACTCTGTTCCCAGCTGCTTCACTTTACCCTTTCATCTCTTGATGCTTAGCTTCTTCACCCTACACATGCAGAAAATAAAGTCTCAAGAAATTCTTGCAGTGCAGAAATCTGGGTCATTTAACCTTCTGGGGTTTTGCAGCATTACTTAACTGCTTCTGAGCCAAAAGTTAATCCTTATGAAGTCTTTTGAAACCTTCTAGAGTCTATGCTTCATGGCAAAAGCATCCTGCACATACCAGCAGTTAAACTCCAAGTTTTTCTTCTCTGGAGATTTTATAGATTTAAAATTAAATTCTCTAAGTTTTGTTCAAAGTATTCTTAAATCAGTTTCAAGGCACAATCCATTAGAACAAAAAAATTCAGCCTACGTAATACAAAGGCTGGCTTCTGCACAAGAGTGTATGTGATTGAATTTTAGTCAACTAACTTGACATTCATACACCACATTGTGCACAATAGGACAGCGAGTATTCAATAAGACACTAACACTGTACATAAATTTAAAGATTATCCATCAGCTGCAGTTCTTTACTGAACTGGTCTCCTATATGTGATTCTTTTAAGGCCATAAATATTTCAGAGAGATAAAAAAAGACTTTAAAGAACCCTGTCATCCCCCAAATAAAGCATGAGGTGAAGAACATGGAAAAGGTGCAGAAATAATCCTGGTTTGACATTTTGGCCACAGGTCATTTCCACTTTTAAAAATTTGATTTAATAAACTTTGAAAATTTTTGTATTTTATATTTATCTGCATAAAATAATTAGGACTAATATGTTTATGATTGCATTGTATTATTTATTACAGGTGAAAGATACAACTAACTGAGGAATCAATTTAAATAGCTTTTGAACTACTGCTTTTATAACCCAAGGCTTACATTTTTCCATCTCCCTCCCAAAAGGCTATGCATTCCTTACTTGCTCATCTGCAGGAATTTACAGGTGTTAAATTAGCCACAGTAAGCCTTACCTTTTGTTCCCTGATTGCTATCAAAACATATTGAGAATTACAATAGAAACATATTGAGAATTACAGAGAAATAGTTAATTAAAAGTTTGAATAGAAGCTCCAGAAAGTTCAAACAAAAGATTTTTCCCTAGCTCATACCAAGATCTGGCTGCATGCATAATTACACATAAATCAGACGGTAATTTTCTATGCTTTTATTCAATTTAAAAAAATAAACCTTTCCCCTTCAATTCGGTTAAATGTTTATAAATATCCAGGACTCCCATTGCAGTCAATACCTTGTGGATATGATGTTAAAGTGATAAGACAGGCACAAAAAAACCAAAAAGTTCCAGTGATTTGTATTGTTGGGGCAGCTTGCCAGGTTCCCCGTCTAAATCTATCCTATAAATAGAGGTATTCTAATGTAAAAAAGTTTCCCAAGTATCCACTCTAGTTTAAATACAATTTCTTTCAATGTCAGCTTTCCACAAACATAAATGATTGAGTTCAGCTCATAAATGTCATCTGAAAGTAAATTTTAAGATTGCTGCTTCCAATATTCATACCAAAATAGCAAGTTTTATGTTAAAGGCCACTGTCCGCCTTAGAGAAAGAACCTTCGGGCTCCACATTTCTCACAACACTTGGCACACGAGCACTCAAATCAACTAAGTAAATTAGCTAGACAAGGATCAAATTACACACACTCTGTGTGTGAAAGTTTGATGCACATAGATTTATTGGGGTTTGGGGGTTTTTAAATTTTTTTGTTTTATTTACTTCATTTGACAGTAAGCAAAAGTTAGGTTTTGAGACATACAGACAGTTCTATCTCAAAACCAGCAGTTTCCTTCTCAAACAAGCTGTTAGTGACCATGGTAGAAATGCTGTTAAAGGGAATTCAAGCAGACAAGACAAGAGAGCCAAGGTAAAGACATGAGGACACATGCCAGCATCATAAACGAGGGTCTTCTGTGTCAGGAGATCTGGGAACCTGGTAGCTCACCATCCCCCCTCACTCCCACACACTACTCAGCCTTAACCATCACAGGATATGGGGCAGAAGCATTTCCAAATAGCACATTTTCATCCTTGAAAAAAGGCTAAGTTGCAACTGCCATCAGTTTTCTGTCACAGTTTCCTTGAAGCAGATTTGATTAAGCATCATGGAGGCTCATATTCCAGTTTTTGTGACTAGTTTGAGTAGTTCAGACAATGCTTTGTGCACTGGTTGCAGATTTAATACAGGCTTTGACACAGCACCTCCTCCAATGTGAAGCTGGCATGACAGAAAAGGAATAACTTTTATAGTAGTGCTGTGGCCATAATGGTGTTGAGAGGTAAGACTAGTGAAGAATAGTAATAGCTTTATTTAGTCATCCACCAAAATGGACCAAAAAACCCCACAAACCACCAAAAGAAACAAACAAACAAAAAAAAACCCCACAATAAGTGTTCTTTTTGATAATTTAGATACTTAAGATACTTAGGTATTTAATATTTTAAGAGTCAAAGTAAGCCATATGGCCTTTGTAAAACATGTTGCATGTTTCATTAGGTTTTCTTCATTAGAAAATCATGCATAGAAGCCCTGATCATCACACTACCCTGACCTAGGAAAAGTGAAAAATATTTTTTAATAGATGTCACCACCCATTAGGTTCTGCCTTTTTCCTCCAATTTTGCGCTTCTGTCTCTACAGCTTTGCTAAACTCTTATTCCAAGCATACAAAGTACTTTTACCTGATGAAAGCATGCCACACTAAAGTATAAACCCCAGCAACACATTTCCACAGCAACAATAAATACTCCACTCCTGAAGCAGCCATCAAAATCCATCCACCCTACACAAACACTTTCTAAAATGTGCTATGCTTCATTTCTTTGCCCTCTGGGAGGGACTAGGCAGCCACTATGTAGTCAGCTAACTCATGGACATGCCTATGAAATACAAGAACACAACATCTCACAAAAATTCTGCCTCTGCTCTCTATCTTCATGAAAGACCTACAAAAGTAAAATCAAGGAAATAAGATTACTAACTCTAGTAGATGCTATATGCTCAGTATTAAAAGTAACCAAGGATTTAGAGCAATCATTTTGCAGCCCATTAGAATTTATCTTATTTCCACCCTAATGGAACTTCTCCACTTAAGGACACAGGTGAGCACATCCTTAAAGAATATGAGATCACAAACTTTTCAAGCAACATGTGCAACAGAAAAGTTGCAAATATTAAAAAAATTAAAAATAATTTTTAAAAGTGCGTTTGTTTTTTGTTCTATAGTCTGCAGGTGATATAAAGGCTTTCTCCCGAGAAGGAAAAAGGCAGTTCAAAAGCTGAATGTCAAGGGAACTGCACAGCTCCACTCCACAGAATGAGGGGAAAAAAAAAAAAAAACAAAACTGATCTGTGTGAAAGCCTTGGGGAAAAAAAAAATCAAGAAAACTGCACTCTACTTTGGACCATTTTATGAGAAAAAAAATTCTTCATTAAGTTCTTATTTTTAATTATATGCACAGTTAGAACAAGATATAGAAATAGCCAGCAGTTGGGTATGGTTTTCATCTCCCGCCTCCTCAGTTTGAGGCTAATCATATAGCTCTTTGTTCTGCAAGTCGAGAATGTGATGCAGTGTACAAGTTGTGTTCACTTTTCATCTTTACTTTCCTTATGGGATTTCTGTCTGCTACCTCCCAGACAAAAATCTTCATTTACGGCTCTGTTCCCTGGAGCGCAGGAACAGAAACCTCAGCGGGCTGAAGGAGATGGAGCAATACCCGCACCCCAGGTTCAATCAGCTCTGACAGGTGCACAGATCAGCTGAGGTGACAGACTCCAGCCATACAAAGACATCTTTCCAAGCCAAGCCCACAAAGTATTTGCAGTCATATGTGGGTGTGCACCCACTGTAATATTAGTTCTATTATTGAGCCATATAGAAAGTATGCTTAATTTATGAATACTTGAATTTAGTATCCTTTTAGTTGCTCTTAAGTCTTATTCTGAAAGGCTTTTAGTATCTGGCAGGTGAAGCAACACTCACTGAATAACACTACGGCACACAGACTCACAAATTATTTCAAATACATTTGAGAAGCATCAATAGACTTTATATTTGCAAATATGCATGGGAGCATTTAAGTAAATGCAGCATACTACTTCAAGAAGTACAGACCTATCAGTAAACCATTAAGATCAGCACTTTTACCTTCCTTTAGCTGCATTAGAAATGACTGCTTGAGGTTGGCTGAAGCTCCTGCTAATGGATTTTGAATGCAGTGCACTTTCTCCACCTCCTGTTTTAGAAGCCTCTCATCCCATTTCCATGTACATCTTGTGCCTCCAGTTGGCTGGGAGTTGCTCTCCTGTGTACCAATTAACTCATAATCAGGTGGAGAGCTACCTTAACCTTGGCACAGCTCCCCTGACGAGCTGGATCTGAAGCATTACAGTTCAAGCACTGCTTTCAAATGCAGCCACATGCGTGGCAGAGAACAGGACACAGCAACCCCACACGCCTCATCTGGTGGTGGGGCTTTGTAGCAGCACTTCAGGGTACCTGGGCAACAGCTCCTAGAACAGCAGGTGCTTATCCCCAGCTGCTCCAGCTCTTTCCTTCTGTGCCTCAAAGAGGTGTGGGGCCTGGTTCATGAGGTCAGCAGAAAGATTTTTTACTGAAAGCAAATACATGAGAAACCTGCAGGAGAGCTCAGCTGTTCTCACTGGGTGAGGTAATCTGTGAGGAAGAACAGCATACCCTTCCTCAGCCTCTCGTTGCTCCTGTGGCATCGCACCGTAGGCTCACGCGCAGTACAGCTGCTGGGAAGCCTTGCAGGAATCTCCATGCATCAGGCTGTAGCAAAATCAGGCTTGGCCACCAAAGGTGTCCCCCAGCAAAGAGAGGACAGTCCTCACCAGTCAAGGCCTAGCTTCAAGGGTATTCAGGAAGAGAAGGTCCAGCAGCAGCCAAGTTCAGACAAAAGTCTAGACCATAAGGCAATCTCCTGGCAATAAAGAATGTCTGATACCAGGCAGGAAACCAGTCCACAGACCAGCATTAGGATCAGGTCTAGTAATTACCAAACTGGGCCCTAATGGTAGGCAAAGTCAAGCCAGGAGGTCAGTCCAGATATTGAGGTCTAGATCAGGAAACTACACCAGCACAGACAACACTGAAGAGAAACATTCCTTCCACAAAGCTCAAACAGGAACCAAGAACCCAGAGCTGGTTTAAATATACGGAGTGGGTGGAGGCCTCAGGTGAGGCTCTTTAGGGTTACTAAGGCTTATCAGTTCCCCCAGGGCCTTAGCAACATACACCTGCTGCCATTCCTTCCTCAGGTTGCATTAACAGAGAGTGTGTGCTTGAAATGTTGCCACGGTTTCCTGTTCACTCTGTGAGCTGGTTGTTGTCTCCCTCAGCTATCCCCAACCCCAGAAAGACCTGTACCACTAACAATCTGTGCATGAGAGGTGAGAAAAAGCAGCCACTCCTTTTCTTTGTATTCCAATGCATCCTTTTGGAAACTTTATGATTCTGTTCCCATCTGGGAGACTTTGGCAAACTGATAGCATAAATACAACCCCCAGCAATGCACACACCATACTGAATGGTTTCCTTGCATCAGACACTGTAGTATTTAATTTTCCATTCATTTCACCCTTCAAGGACTTTACATATTGACTTTCTGTTCCGATCCAAGTAGAAATGCAAGACAGGAAATTTGCCCTGGTCTCACAAAATACCAACAGAGCCAGCTGTGCATCCTCTTGTGTTACTACTTCTTCCATTGAACATACCAAGCACTAAATTACCTTATTCAGTGCTTTGTGCTAGGCTCTTAAACCAAACAGCTCTGCTCCTTGACCCTTCTCTGGGAGCTCTAGCCCTTGGATGCTGCTCCCTGAGACATACTACTTTACTGCCTTTGAGAGGCAGGGAGGAAGGAAGAGATATAGAAGCTATTGACCGGATGTCAAAGCTGAAGAAGGGATTGTGATGTAGAAACTTGGCAACCTGTTTGATATTTGTTCTGAATTATTGCAGAAATTTTTCAGCCTATATTAAAATTTTATAAGCAACAAGGATAATAAATCAACTACAGAAAATAGAAAACTTGTGTTTACTCTTGAAAGAATTGCTCTACCTTGAGGTAACTTTTCTCCCAGCAGATGCTAAAATATTTTATTTCAAGCTTGACAAAGAAAATACTGTCACTTCCATGGGCAAAACAGATGTAGAGGAAACAAATAAAAAGCAATACAAATGTTTCAAATATAAATAGTACTGAAGAATTTCGGGAACAGGATGCATATACATTAAGCAAATAAATGCTTGACAATTATGCTTTCCGTAGACAATATGTATGATTTTTTTNATTTTTTGTTTTTTTTTTTTTTTTTTTTTAGTGGATAGTTGTTCTCTAGTTGAATTATTCTCTTTAGGATTTTTTTCACCTAGACTCAGTCTGATTGGTATTGAAAGGGTTTAGCTGGCTATATTCACAGTAATTATTACTTTTAAGGAAAATTAAAACAATTGTTTAGCGATCAGTGTAATGGTAAATCTACTCCCTGCTTGCAGCCTGCATGCCTAAGGTCCTCAAAGTTTAAGAATTTCATTTCATTGAGGTCTAAGCTGAAATAACATATTCTCATATTTTATCTCCCAGATGCATGTGATGTTTCACCATACATCTCATATTTTTTTATCTCATAGAAAGGAGATATGCTAATGAAACCTATGCTATTGCAAATAAGACCTTTGCAGAGAAACCTCTGTGCTATTATATCACTTAAAGTTGATAAAGTAATGATAAATCCTCCACCAGGATTTTAAGCCCATCCTAACACAGTAAAGCTTTCAGTTCCCAGCCTGCTCTGTGCCAGACTGCTCCATTGTTTGTAGAAAGGAATTACATGTTGTGCACACATACATGGAAAATCAGGTAGTGACAAATATCTCATCCTGTCTTTCAGTGGCCCTGTTTTTTCTAGCCCAATGTCACTGTGGGTTTTGATTTTCATTTTATTTTTTCCTTGTGCTGGTTCCTCAGGCACCTTTGAGGAAATCAGCTAGCCAGTATTAGCAATTAGTGTTGTGAGGCAGAGGCTAATTGCACTGATTAGTTGCTGGATGGCCAAGAAGGGAGGTTAAGAGACCAAGGCCAATTAAAAAAGGAAAGGACAGACAGAAACAGGCCTCTCAGCACATAAAAGAGAGGAAATGTGTATGCATGCAGCATACCTGATATTGAAGCTAGATGCCTAGTTTCTTATTCAGATTTTGGGTAGCAAGTTTGCGTTGTTTTGTGGGCTTTTGCCTGTGGGAAACATGCCACATCCCCACTATCTAAGGAGGTAAAAGTTCTATGCTTATCATGCATGCAACAGTGAAGCTGACTATCTAGGAGCTGCCTCTTCCTGCAGTGTGGAAAATCAATCCCGTTCAATTGTCGGGAAAAGGCTACAAGATTGTGGGGAGACTGCTTCAATACAGCTCTCTGTTCTCCCCATGTGTTATAAGGCTTCTCTAAGCAATACGTGGACAACGTTGGTCTGTACGTGGTAAAAAGCAATTAAATATCTTTGTGAGTTATAGGAATTTATGAATTCACTACTCCCTCTCTACATGCAACTGGAGTACCTCAGTGAAAAAAACAACAGCTAGAAGAAAAATTGTGGTAATAGTTATCAGTTAACTCAGGCAAATGAGGCTAATTTGGGAAGGATGTTACTGCTCATAAAAGTGAAATAGTTCAGAGAGAAGTTTTAAACAAACAGAAGGTGAAAATCCAGAGGAATTTGTGACTGATTTAAGGTTAAAGAGCTAATCTTGCAATTGCAGTTAGCAATCATGGTAATTGAGGTTATGATAAGAGACCAGATGGTGATTACAACTGGGATAAAACACCCAGAGAAACTGATTACTAGAACCTTGGGACTAACGTGTAATTTAAAACAATAACAACAACCAGAAAGAAATAAAGAAAAATGTGAATATCTTGAACCAGGCATTTTTTACTTCAGGCTGATGCTGTGGAATACTGGATTCTAAAGCCACTACAGAGAATGTAAAAATGACAGAAACAGAAAGGTATGAATGACTCAAAGTAAGAATTCAGAAACTTGGCACAAAGAGCTCCACACCATAGTCTTACAAAATAGTAAATCTCAAGTCCCATAGGCCTGGAAACACATAGATAAGTTTCCTGCAAATGCATTCAAGCAAGGAAGTGTCACAGTTCTCTTAAAATGATGAGGCCAAATCCTGAGACTAGTGATATCCTATATTTAAGCAGAGACAGTGAGTGGAACTTTGTCCGCATGTGTAAAATTTTATTATTACATAAAGCTCAGATGAGCTGAAACAACCATAAACAATTTAATATCTTTGTCAAAATGGGCTTGGCAAACAGTCTACTTCCCTAAAATAGGAACATGATTTTTTCCATTTGCAATGTATGAGCTATAAAAGTCATGCTAACTTGAAAAAAAATAATAGAGGCAGAAACACTTCACCTTTGACAAAAATCTATCGAGCTGAGTTTAAACCTGCAGTACATACAAGTCAGTGGCCATTTCTTTTCTTTCAGTTCAATTTTAAAAGGAGTGTTAGCTGCCAAGTCATGTTCCAAAGCCGGAGGTACTTACAGAAAAAATATTACCAATATTATAATCATATTCTGATCAAAAAATCAAACTCGAGTAATGGGGATGCTAACCTTACAAATATAGAGACATGGAACAGGGTGTTTTGCAAGGTCAACCAATTGAATCCTTCATGGCAGCAGGGTAGTAACTGATGTCCTGGAGCAAAGGAGACATAGCTTGAAAAAGACAAAAATTATTGTCCTATACAATACTTCTCATTTCCAATTCAGCTCCTCTACAAGATTCTACAAATAAAGAGTTGCTTGCCAGCTTCTATTTTCATTAAACCCAGTAGTGGAATTCATGTAATTTAATTTTTAGCATCCTAAAATGAGTACCTGGCCTAAGCTAGTTACTTAGGTTCACTCTCCAGTAAGGGAAGTACTTTTAGAGGATTCATCATTTTTATGTCATTCTAGGATAGTTATCTAAGGTAGTAGCACTAATTGCTCTCTGGAGCCATTGATCTTCATTTTATCTCTATTGACTACAGACAGAGTTTAAACACTTACCTTTGATGAGATGCTTCATTTTTATGTGTCTCAAATTAGATAGGAAAACTCCCACTTGTTATTCCTGGGAAAGCAATCGCTGATCATGTGCCACAGTTTAATGGGCAGGAGTTTGAGCAGTTTTCAGCGCAGCACAGGTTGGAAGATAACACTTGTCCCTTTCCACCCTACCACTCCTCTTATCCTTAGATGCCTGGAAAATCACATCAAAATGCTGAAATAATATGTTAAATAGGAGCTGCAGATTGGGATTCTGACCTCTGTTTTGCACTAGTGGATTGCAGGATGGCACCAGAGGACACAGATCAGCTTGAACTGGCTTCTGTTCAACAGGGAGCTGTGCATGTGAGCTCTCAAGAAGGACAAGCCACGGAACCAAGAGATGAGTGGGGTCATAACTAGGCATGCCACAGACAGCAGCAGCTGTAAGAGCTTGCTACTCCAGCTAGATCTAAAGGAATAGGGGAGGCTTGCAATAAATTGTGCAATAAAGTACAATGGTGCAATATAAAAAGGAGACAAAGAGAATGCGGTCAGTCTTCTTACAGGAGGGGACACCTGAAACTGGAAATTCAACTCCCAAGGTAGGACAAAACTAGAATAAATGGGCTTACAGCCTCACAAATAATGATGCACTGACTCAGGAGACATTTCCTTTCCTGGAAGATTTCTGGAGATTTCCATGCCCCTGTTACAGCCCTGCGACTTTGAGAACCTACCTGGATGGCATTAATAATGAGGTGTGGTTTAAATCCTGTGTTAAATTAAGGAAAATTGTTAATTGATGTGATTTTTAATGGTAGCTCTAGAAAGGAAAAATGGAAAGGAGGGAGCATTGTCTTTTGAAGGCCCTAGAAAGACCCAGCTGCCAAGTCACACAAACATTTCCACCAGACTTTGCTGAGCAGGAGGGTTCATGTGAAGCAGGGCCCTGTAGGCTCTTTGTCTCTGAGTAGTTCATAAGTTTAATTTACATACAGCTGTGTAGGAAGCTCCCCAGTTGTGAACACCAGAAAAATTAAATTGGGTGAGCAGCTGCTATCATAATTTTTATCATCCCCTGACCAGTACTCTCCCTGATGACTTAACTCATATGAAAAAGTTACTTTATCCACAAGAGTCTCACAATGTTGAAGGACATTTTAAAAATAACTCACTCAGTAGTTAGACCTTTAGCCTCTAACATTGCTTTATTAAATCACAAAACACGATATATTCAGATAACATTAAGGTTCTGACCTTGGATGCACAAAAAGTAAGGAAATTCAGAGGAAAGTTTGAACCTCTCTCTGTGTCTAACATCAGACTTTTGCCTACTGTTTGCATTGAGGGCTTGTGGCACCTACTGTAGCTATGAACAATCTCCTGGTGGTTTGGTGACCCTTTCAATTTGTAGGTACAATAGCTTAAGGACAGGACCTTTAACTGGACATGAATTACCTGGTGCTTTAAGGTTGAATTTAGATCTTTAGCCAAGCTTGGAGAGTGTTTTGAGTTCAAATGTTCCTGTGTTTTAAAGGTATCAAGACAAAGCAAAGAAAGACCCCTTATCGACAGCCTGCTGTGGTGGTTAATGCAAAAATATGAAGTCTTTACAACCAAAGTATATGAAGGCTGAAAAAGTTTCTCCTTGCCTGAGAATCAGCAGGAGAAATTTCAGGAGAGAAGAAAGGATTTTTTCTACATACTTTAAAAATAATTCCAAAACTGGGGATTAATGTAAAATTATGGTTTAAGCAAGCACTCCATTATTCTCTAATGAACTAAATGGAGAAACTCATAATTAGGTATGTTTTCCTTCCCAAAACTTCCTTGGGGGAGTTATGAAGGGGTTAATTCCCTAATTAAAAAAAAAATTTCCACCCACATTAACAATTACTCTCCCTCAGGTGAAGCTGTAATAGCAAATGCTATCTCCGAATAAGCTGCTGCAGAGCATTCATAATTTCTTCTACAAAATTACAGATATGCAAACAGATATTTAAAGCAATAAAAAAAACCCTGAACACCTATTTCCCAAAATAAAAATAAATGCAGAGTTACACAGGATAGCAAATAAGTCTCTTACACAGTCAGGAAGCTCTGCTTGTGGAAGCCTTCTTCCCTTCAGATGTGTGTTCCACATTTTCCTTACCCTCTGATTGCCTCCACCACGAGCACCTGTATGCTGCTCCCAGCTCTCCCATCCTCACCCTTCCCCATGCATCTCCCAAGGGAGAGTGTGGAGGGATGAGTGCACACACCTCCTGGGAGCTTCAGGGAATCACTTTTTGGCCAGGCAACCTGAGGCTCCCACGGACTCCACACAAGCCCCAGCTTGTGCAGTTTGTGGTCCTTTACTATCCTCTACCTATGTGATAAATTCAACTGAAATTAAGCTACATCTTGAGAGTGGGAGGACGGCTGGCTGATGTGCTCACAGACAGTAATCTGCTGATCTTTAAGTAATCTGCAGATATTTAAGAAGGCTTCTGAAAGAGGAAATCATCACCTAACATCAACTCCACACTTACTCAGCTTCATGTTGCTTCCCTCCCCAAGGCACCTTCACATCTGGGGCCCTGATACCCTGCCCAGCCCTGCTGCTACCCCACACTCATGTGGGTGATAAACTTCATCCCCCAGATGAAGAAGTAACCCTCAGGGTGAGTCTGGGGAAACCTGCCAGGTGCCACAGACCACACCAGTGAGGACACAGGGAAAAATCACTAAGTGATGAGTTGCACCCCTGTAAAGAATGGTCCTTAACCCTTGTTTATTTCCTAGCCGATGCTGTTCCTATTAATTCCACATGATATCTAGTTTATACTTGCATTGTTACTTAAAAATGCTGGTCAAGTGCCATAGATTTTGCTCTACTTTTTATCACAGGGCACTATATTAAAAATTAAATAAAAATAGGAAAAAAGCCACAGAAAATAGTAGGGATCATGCGAAAAAGTAAGAGTAAAATAAATTGTGTTTTCAGCCTAAGAGCTTTGACACTTTCCTACTAACTACAGCAGGGAATGCTAGGGTTGTATCTGTACGTATAATTCAGACTGCTGCATGCAGGTACTTCAGGATTTCAATTTTATGCTGTGTATCATCTAAGGTCTGTCTGTGTGTTTCTAATTGCTTTCTCCATGCAAAAGAGATGCCATAGATTACCAACAACAGACCTATTAATCATCAATCTAAGTGCAGCTAGGCTTACGCATACAATATTTATAAGTGTTTATATACCTCTGGCTAATGCTCACAATCAATGCGAGCTAGACAAGGCATGCTAGAGAGTGATCAAATGGTCATATCTTTCCATGATATTTAGTCTGTAGTTGACCTTTATGCCAGATTATGTTTGTGATAAAAAGGGTTTTTTTAATATATAAAGGAAATTATTTTTAAAATGCTTACTTTCCTGGGAAGCTGAAAACCTTGACTGACTGCATATTTCTTGTAGACCTAGGGGACTGTTTATTGCTGCCTGTGTGGTCTTTCAGATCATCATCAACTATTTAATGAGCAAATATGATTTCTCTCTTGACTTTGTAGTTTCAAAAGGTATAACTATGAAATGGGCCTTATGTGAGCTATAAGGGGTATGCAGGGGGGGAAATCCAATTACTATATGAGTTTAATTGTATCTCCTCACACCCTATGAGACCAAGGAGTCTAATCAGTTTGCAAATAAAGTCTATTCACATTTTACATATTTCTGGTTGTTGAAAAAAGCATATTTACATTCTAAAGAGTGCATTCATCAGCTTCTGGTCAAACAACATCTAAGAATTCACTTCTTCCTTCTGCAGTCAGGCTGAAAAAAATGTAATTCAGTAATGAGAACTACAGAGTCCACTTTCATTTCCATTGAGCTCTTATGTTAAAAAAACAGAGCCAGTCAAACGATTTATTTCATTTATTTATTTATTTATTTATTTTGCAAATCAATTATGTGATGATATTCATCCCCTTTTCTTTCCTCCCTCTTTGTAAATCATTTGTGAACCAATCCAAATACTGTGACTGTATATCTTACTTGCAGGCATTTCCACAAACTTATTCCAGTGTTTGAAACATTTGCTACCTCTTTGCTTTGAATATGTATCATTTGGTCTTCTTGGTGAGGGACCAGTCACAAGGTAGATACTAGAAACATTGAATTAATCCAGCAGTCATTTTGCTTGGAAGCAGAGCAATTCCCCAGCCATTCCTATAAAACAAAACCTGGGTGGAGGGTCATAAATATTTGAGGGAAAAACAAAGTGCAAACAGCTGGGAATTCTGCAAAAAATACCCCACACTTGACCTCACTCTTATTTTTTCCTTCTTGAATTGTTCCTCTTGACATCATTTTTAAGCAGAAGCATCAAGGCCATTACCTGCCTGACCCTGTCTGTAGTCCTGAAGCACAGGGCTCTGCACCTGGCACAGTCACAGCAGTGCCCTGTGGAACGTTCAGACCCACACTTCCCTGTTTGTCTGCAGCTCCTCGCCAAAAATATTTAAAAACCCAACATACATCTATGAAGGTGGCAATGGGCAGCTGTGGACATCTCCTGAAAAAAAGAAAAGGAATATTTCAGGAGGTTACGAAGCCACAGCTGGTATCTTTGAAACACTGTACAATATGTTAAGATTCTGTGTTGGTTACAAAAATTTGCTTATCAGTGACATTTGCAACTCAGTTCAACTTAAATTCTGCTGGCTTCCTGCTGCCAGAAGACTGGGCTTTGGAATTTTTTTCCCTCTCCCTCTGGTCCACCTCAGAAAAAGTTGACTTGACTGAATTGATCCTCTCTGGCTTCTACCATCCAGTGACAACAAAATTGTAATTACATGAAAAGAGGCTGATGTTCAGCAGCAAGCTGTGCTTCAGTTGTGTGTTTCCTTTTGATCCCAAGTTAACCCGTGGCAGTGGTAGGTAAAATGATTTTTCAAGCATAAGCAGAAAAGCCCCCAAGGAAGAAATATGCTGTATAATCATGAGAGGAAATGCAGCACTTTTTATTGAGGACACCATACCTTTACTCAGTGCAAACACAAATACCCCTCTCAGAGGAAATGTAACCAATGTTTTCAAGCATTCTGCTCCCTCACATCCAAATCTTAAGCTATTTACAAGAATTCAGAGTCTTAGTACTGAAGAAGTGATGCCTGGAAAACGGCGATAGGTTTCTCCACATGACTGTGTATTTATGTGCTGCAGGGAAGTGTGCATCTCAGCCAGGCACATGCCTCCAGTAGACCCAAAAGTATCACCAAATTGTTCAGGCTGGTGTGCCACAGCCTCCACAAGTTAAACACCCAAGAAAGATGCTCTGTGTGCACAAAAAAAGCAGCAGGCAGACAGCTGTGATTTTAAGCTCCTACTTAAGCACAATATTAAGCACATACTTGGCATTAAAATGAACAGTGTTATTCATTTGCCTAAAGTAAAGTGACACCTGAAGGGCCCAGCACTGTCCCCAGGGGAGTGTGATGCCATCCCACCACTGCTTCTCCAGCTGCACTGCAAAGCTGGGTCCCCCAGTGATGATCCCCATGGCAAATGCCTTTTTGCAGGAAATGTAACCTCTGAGTGTCATCCCCAGCCATCCTGAGTGCTTCACACTGCACGTCTCACACGATGGGGATGTGTTTATGAAGACCTTATAGCAGCCTCCCAGGGCCTGAAGGGAGTCTACAAGAGAGCAGGAGATGGACATTTTACAAGGGCATGAAGTAACAGACAAGGGTGAGTGGCTTTAAATTGAAAGAGATGAGATTTAGATTAGATATTAAGAAGAAATTCTTGACTGTGAGGGTACTGAGGCACTGGAACAGGTTGCCCAGAGAAGCTGTGGATGTCCCATCCCTGGAAGTGTTCAAGGCTAGGCTGGATGGGGCTCTGAGCAACCTGCTCTAGTGGAAGGTCCTGCCCATGGCAGGGGGGTTGAAATTAGATGAGCTTTAGTGTTCCTTCCAATCCAAACCATTCTACAATTCTATGATATTTAACAACTTACCTTGTTTCACGTCTGAGCACAGGTGACCATTGTTTGGGGCTGCAGTGGGAAGTGCTTACATTTCAAAAGGAGCATTTCATCACAACCTTGTTCCCTGTCAGTATTAAAGCTCCCAACAGGTTGACTAGACCATGACTAGCCTCTGATAGCTGTAACTTACTGCACAGAGCAGTGGTTACTCCTAGAGCATAAACCTTGAGCTTGGCATCACCAAGCACACTTCCAGGAACCTACTCGTGTTGAGCTGCCACTTGGCCTGCACACACATGGACCACTGTTTTATCCTCACGTGTTTTTAAGTTATGTCTATTAAAATAGCCAGGACCATGCCACAGTAGGTGACCTTTTATATCATGACAACTCTTTGAAGACTGCTCCCATTTTTCAGATCCCAAAATGAAACATCACGTGCCTGCTTTTTTACGCACATTGAATGCCATCAGATTCAGTTCACGCTTTGGAGGAAAGGGAAATTAATACCTAAAACTCCTCAAAAATTAACCAAACCCCTACACTTCTCCAAATCAATATCGAGAATGTCTTAATATTTTCTAGTGGGCATCAAAATATCAAATGATAATTTTTTTTAATTTTGTGGGTTTCATATAACGCTCTCTTATGAACATGAGTTCAGCCATTCTTGCTGAAGGGAGTGTTGCCTGAAGTGAGAAATAAATCTTCCAGGACCTTCCAGAAAGGTGAGTCTTTTTCCCCTGTCCTGTAAATGCAGTTCTTGCAAAGTAGTTTAGTTTTTTTTCATTTTCAGTATCTCCCATTGTGTGCACTAGCAAAATCTGTGCATACACAGCTTAAGCTTAACAAGAGCCTTTTGCATCAAGACATTCTTTTCTTCGGTATGTATACATTTGTTCATCTTTGTTTCCAGGCACCTATCCATTCTAAGGGAATACAATTATGCTCAGAACATTATTTTTGTAATATTTTAGAAGTACCATTTAGCACAAACTTGCTATCTTTTCCCCACATGCATGCTATTTACAATTTCAGCAGACCATTTCAATGCTTGCTTCAGATTCCACTCTAGAATTAGAAAGAATATTAATCATGAAACTATTTTTGCTTGGACATGATCTAACATATTTTACCAAAAAATAGAATTTTATAGTGCTTCTTGAGCAATTAGATCCATTAGGTATGTGGCTTCCTTCAAGGCCACAGCTAACCTAATAGTGTGGCCATATACAATATTTTATTCAGATGACATTTTGATTTTTAGCATTTATAAAAAGAAGCCATTGCTTAGGGAATCTTTTAAAACGATCCAAACAGACTATTTATCATCTTCAGAAGTCTCTAACTGGCTGTCTATGTTTCACTTAAACAAGGTGACTGCTTTCTGGCCACTGAGCAATTTTTAGCATACCTTTCAATAATACTTTCTCAAAAGCTATTACTGGCCCTTGTTCATATAGAAAGATTGTCATCAGTGTGTCGGCAAACATCAGAATGTGAACATACTCTGAGAGAATGACACAAAAAGAGAGAGAGAGAGAGATGTGCTGAAATTGTGTTGAGGTACAGGTTCAGGAAAACTGTCTTTGAGACTAGTGTCTCTAAATTTTATGGGAGCTAAGGATGGATGACATCCAAAACGGAAACCAGGTTCTTTTAATTTAGTCTGTGTATTCTGAGGTAGTCATCGAGCTACCAGTGATGTGCTTTTTCAATTAATTTTGAAGGCAAAGTAGGATGGATACTTGCCCCAAGTTTCCCAGATGCACTGTAGAATCCTTATTAAATCAGAGGTGTGGCCTCATAATCTTAAACCTGCTGAAAAGAGCTTGTACTCTTTGGAGGAAAGCCACCAGCTGTGCTAGAGGGGCTGCATGAGATAGTGTTTCTGCCTAATGTGCCAAGAAGACCCAAAACAGAAAAGGGGAGAGAGGAGATCCTGTCTTTTGTGTGCTAGAGAAGGCATCTTGGTTCCCTATAGCTAAAAATCAGAAGTCCCAATTTCCAGAAGATGCTTAAATCTATTCAGATTTTTAGAATCTTTGGTAAAACACTACTGTGCAAAGCAAAGTATAAATGCCTAAAGAAGACATTATTTAGCATGAAGTGGTACATTTCCAGCTACATTTGAGGCATTTGCTTCAGCTGATATAAAGAATGACCCCCTTGATGATACTCAGAGATATTTCTGTTAAATTCAGTGGTGCTGCATTAGCTGATACTCACCAAAGACATGTCTTCAAAGATAAATTTTCAAAAGCCTTTCAATTGCAAGCTTTTTTCTAAAACCCTAAAATTCTTCAACTGCTTGGGAGTAAAACCAGTTTGGGAGTAAAACCAGTATTCAAACTGTGCTGAGGCATATGACCGAACATACTGAGCTCTCCAAAGCTCTACTGTTTCCTCTACCTCCCAGCCACAGCCTTGTGGCCAGAATAGTTTCCTCTAAAATGCCAGAAGACAAGTGCTACAAGTAGCTGAGGACTTTCCTAAGTGACTGACCCAAATTCATAATCACTGCAGGTATCTTCCTCAGAGGAAGGACCAAGACTGAGTGGCAGCACTGCTAGATGAACCATGAGAACAGCTGCTCCTCACCATTACCTCAGAGGCTGTTCCTACATCCCTACTTCTGCCAAAACAGGATGGCAGCCTATAACACCAACTGGTATCAGCTGGTACAGTGGCACCACATTATGCTGTAGAAAATTTGACTTTGCAGCTTCCATTCTTGCAGTGTCATAAACACAGAGAGTCAAACTCAGGATCTTCAGCACCAAAAAGCATATATTTCCACCTTGAAAGTTCAGAATAATCTTCTTTGAGCTGTAGCTAGGCAATAGAGTCTTCCTGTCAGTGAATCAGCTGCTGGAAGAAGACTTCACTTTATGTACAAGATACTGCATTTACATTTTGACCCATTTGAAAGATGGCTGAGGGGGAGTGACAAGTCAGTCAGAAATCCTAATATTTTGGCAAAGTTCATTCCAGATTCCTAACAAGAAGAAAAATAATAGTCAAGATTCAAATATAGTAGCTTATTCTTATGTTTTATTTATGAAAATAATTTAATTAGCAGTTCTTTGCCTCTGCTCCACACTGCACTTCTCCTGAAATTTTCTGGCTGTACTGCACAGTGCAAAGACTATGCACACTCTCCAGAGAAAAACAGTACCCAGGCTACTGGGCTTTCTACTCAAAGTGAACCCAGTGATAGATTTTAGTTCAGCTCAGGAAAGCAGCTTTGAAGTTACATAACATTTCTCTTTCCTGTGTTTGAGTTCATACTGGGAAAGTCTCTGCACTGCAAACTGGATGCCCTTCAGATGAGGCCAAGCCAAAAGATGCCCCCCAAGGTGCACCTGGCATGGTCTACCTGTGGGGAACCTAGACCTAATCTGATGTTAAAGCTACTAACAGGCAGGCAGTGCAGACCTTGGAGAGACCCTGGGCACCCAGCAGCAGCTGCCTGGCTCTACAGATCCTGTTGCCCTGTGCTGCCCTCTGAGGCAGGCACAGCTTCATGTGTCCCTTTATCCATGCTTTGAATATAGAGGGAAATTTCATCAACTGATTCTATGCATTAAACTGTAAATAGAAAGTCATAAAATCCTGGAAAGCCACCTTCAAGTCCTGAGGGTTCAAGCGAGGCTTTGTATCACAGATCTGACTGACCTGTCCCTGATGGAGAGAATGCCAGAGCAGGGATCCCTACAGCTTCAGCAGGAAAGAGCTACCCACTGTGTCCATCCCCCTTCCCTTCCTCTGACCCAGTGCTAACCTGCAAATTACCTCTTTTCCAGATCCATCATTGTATGGATACTGTGAATTAGAACTTAATATTCCAAAGGCACGTCAAAAGTGGAACACAGAGAGAATTTGAAAAGGTTGCAAAAGGGCTGTAATAAAACCACCACACCATCTGTACTTCGTGCAAGACTTTAGACCTCTGGGAGACTTATAAACACTTATTGCTTCTCTTTTTGGGGTGCACAAAACCGTATTCATATTCCTGTCTGCCTCACTACCAATGACAAAATCTTATTGCCCCAGAATAAAAGAAAAAGAGAAAAAATTCCTAGAACAACATAATCTTTTTAAAGATCTTCCACGATCCCCTTCCTCAAAGACATACTAACTGGAAACCATGGGAACACAGATCCCTATTGTGAGTCTATATTATTCAGCAATATTCTTAGGAATCTACTAACTAATTTCTCAGGGGGTATAAAGGAAACTGGGAAGTCTATTTCCCAGTAGAAAATGGAGTAAATCTCTCTCACTGGCAGACTTACACAGACACCCATACACATGCAGATAGACAATTTTTTGCAGTCTAATTCAACACAGACATAGAAGTCATTTGGAACAACAGTGCAATTTAGAATGCAGCTTTCAATCCAGTCTGTCTCATAGCCCGTACACAGAATTGGAGGCTCATGTGCCTCCAGTTTCAAAGACAAATCATAAGCTGTACACACACAAATCTTTATTTCATCACATCTTCCTAAGGCAGATAAACTGAATTCTGCATCACTCACCATGTTCTGATTTTCTAAGCCTTTCATTGTTTTAACACAGCACTGAAGTAATGGTGCCAAATACTGCAGTTTACAGTATAGTGAATCTGGGTAGTTTGGAATTGTTATTGTAAAATAGTCATCTCATTTATATAAAAGTTTTGATTCTAAATTACAAGGTGTTCTGCTTACTTTGTATTAGAGATTTCAGCGATATCTTTTAACTACAAAGGGGTGAAAAAAGTGTCTTCCTAAGTATTCAATTTAAAGAGACATACTGCATGCAACCCAAAAATGCTTTTATGAGTATGATTGCCTGAATCTTAAGTACTTGGTACTTTCCAGGCTGTGTTAGCCAGGGCATTGAATAAAGGACAGAGAGGCAGTCAGCTATATGTCATCACTTGCAGGATAGAGCAGGGCCACTTTGTTGCATGTATTTTGATAGCAAAGGCAGGAATCAGTCATCAGCTGAGCTGAAATCACTCCTTCTCAATTCTCTCTGAGAGTTTTCCATACTCTGAGGCTCATGATTTGATTTTAAGCAGTCAGATATTCACAACTATTGTTTTCCAGAGAGGGGTGTGCTGTCTCTTACCTCCAGTCTCTCAGCACGTTAGGCTGCCAATGAAGCCTGGAGGGGGCTCAGTGGCTGCTGCAAGCTCCCATCTAGGCAGGAGCACACAGCTCAGCAGGACTTTCCACTGAAAACAGCCGTCCTCCTGCAAAAGCAGATGTTGACTTGAACCATGTGGGAGTGGTATAATGTCCCTCACCGTTGTGCTCAATTTAGTACATTTGCATCCCTCTGCTTCTTACCACTATGAATGTCTTAGCTGGTATTTAATGGTCTGTATTATTTAAATAGGATCCAAACCTTGTTTACCTAATTCTTTTAGAATTTCTGTTCTGTTTCCTCACTTATTCAGAGGTATTGTTCTCCCTCCTTGTTTAGCTCAGTCTGGTTTTGTTTTTCCTTAAAGGCTCCTTCTCCCAAGACCACATACATGGGAACTTGTTTTTTTTCTTGATAAGCTCAGGAGTGCAATTGTAGTCCCTCATCCTACAGTCTTGCCATCCGATTGCATCAGCATGCCCAGTCTCTCTGCTTCCCCCCAGCAGAACCTTGCTCAGGAACAATGCTTCTGTGTGCAAAGTTGCAATCTCTGGAGGACCCTATTGTGACAGGCATTACATCATCCCTCTGCCTTCATATGCACAGGTATTTTTAAAGGACAAACTAGAAAAGGCCAGCTGTAAGGTCAGAGAAAAGTCAGAAACAAAATACTTTGTTATCTTGAAAAGGGCTTGAATGCTACAGGCTACATCTTTTCTTTCTTGGCCACATAATGGTAGATTCCCCACTCAGGTAAAAACACACTGAAAGAGATGGAAAACAATCTACGATTTCGCTATCTTGGCAAACATTCTACACTACCCAAAGCACCCAAAGCGAATGGAATTTAAAACCTGAGGAACTGACTAATAGGGAGGGCTTATAAGAAGCTAATGAGGATTTCAATAAAATAAATAACTGCCACTCTACACAACCCCCAGACAAAGTTACTCAAAAATATTGAATTTGAACAACTATACTTCTATCCTTCCTTATGTGTGCACATATATGTACATTTATTTTTATTTTTATTTTTATTCTTAGTCAGAGAGGTAGCCCATGCAGGCTGAAAAGCTGGATAAGGAGCATCTCTGATCACCAGCCAGAATCAAATACACAGTCTTAGCTGAGGTCAGGACAGAGCTATTGGTAAGGGACTGGGCAATACACAGCAGTTCCCACTGGAACAGGAATGAGTGATGTGGAAAATGGCTGTGGACCCTTTTGAGAGACAGCCTTTTCCCATTCAGGAGTCCAGCAACAAATCCCATGCTGTCAAGGGAACCTGCAAAACAAAAAGCATAGGGAAGCCCTGCTGGGTCAGACCTTCTAGCCCAGTACTCTGCATTAGCAGAGAGAGAAGCAGTTACTTAACTATTTATCCTCCTAACACTCCTGCAGGTTCCACAACTCCTGGGCTGAAGTCTTTATGGTGTACATCTCTGATTATTCCATTACCTGCATTTTATGGACCTAAATAAATGTCCAATAATTTGTGCATTTCCCTTCTGACCGCTCTGATGCAATCTGCCTTCACAACCTCTTGTTTCAAAAGATTCAGATATTAACTCTCAGTGATGTAAAAAGTAGTTCTTTGTGTCTGTTTCAAACCAATTTCTGGTAGTTTTAATGTATATTTCTTGTTCTAGTCTTGTACTAGGTTAGCAAATCAAGAGACCTAGACCTCAGACTAGGCCCCCTAGGTGTGGTCCTGGATTTGTGCTACCTTACCTGCCAGTTGATGATGTCATGAACTATCATCATATCCCCCTTAGCCTCCACTCCATCTGGAGAAATCACAGTCTTATTAGGTTTTCTTAATAAGGAAATTTCTTCACCCTCTGGGCAACAGTTGGTTTCCCTTTCCACTATCTCTTCTATATCCGCTATGTCCTTTTTAAATTGTGAAGTTCTATATCACACAAAGTACTCATAAAGTGCATCAAGGTTTTAGATAAGAGCAAAATAGTGTTTTCTGGTTTGCTCTCAGTACATTGATAGTGATACTTCACATTGTGCTGACTTTTTGGCTGGTGTGATATCCAAGCAGTGATTTTACAGGACTGTCAAGAACTACTCCAAGATCTCTTCTCTGAGTTGTAACTATCATCTAAAAGCTCAGTATAGCACAAGCACAATTTAGATTATTTCTCTCTAATTCTGCACTTTTTTTCATCTGCTGGGTTTTGTGGACAACATTTTCTGAAGTTACTCACTATCAGCACAATGCTTGACTAACCAGAAAACATTCTTAATATCATCTGAAGGTTTGGAGATGTCACTGTTCATGCTCATGTCAGTCAGCTGAGGTCTCACCAGCTGGATTTGCCCTTCCTATCCTTTTTGGAGATACACTGGGGGTTGTATTATTCCCATACCTGTCGGATCTTTCCCACATTCTGGTTTAAATATTCTTCTTTTAAGTAACAGAGAGAGCAGCCCAGCAACCCCTTGTTGAAGAGCCTCCTCCACAGTGTCACAGATTGAATCTTACATCGGTTTAGCTTCTCCCTTCACTGGGCAATCAGGTAATTCCCTTTATGACAGGTAACAACAAACTGAGACCTGCCCCAGCCAAGGTTCATCAGCCTAATTCACTTTCCAGGGACAAATTCCACTTTTCTCCCCATCTTTCTAAGCCAAACTGCCATGAAAATTGTCTTCCTTGTGGTCCTCTGTTCACTACACTTCTGCGTATGCAATCCTTAATTCCATGGGTTGGTTTTGTTTGGGCAAGAATTCCCAATAAACATCAGCACCTGCTAAGACAAATGTATAAAGGGCTTGAACCAGAAGTGCACTACTGTAATCTGAAACTTCCTGTTCATCTAGCAATACTTTGTAATAAATCTACCAAGTAGAATACTGTAAGGCAAATGACGAGAAAATGTAGTGCCTGTATTCAGCAGGAGAGAAGGTGTGTGGATAACCATAGTCCTTGAATTTTGACTTCAGTGGTGTAAAGCTTCAGAACAGCTTTTAAGGAAAAAGGTAATTAAAGACATGGAGGTCAAATGAAAATGGCATAAAATACAGCATGGGCTTAACAAAAGTAGATTGTACCAGATTAACCTCATACATTTCTTTGACAGGATAACCTACTCTCTAGACAAAGGACGTGATTGATCCCATCTGTCTTAACTTTAGCAAAGCCTATGATAACAAACTGGGAATTAATAATAGTAAAACAGGAAGAGATGGGAATTAGCAGAGAAATTGTAAGGATGAGAAGCTGTCTCAAGTCAGACACAGAGTGTGCTTTTTGAAAGGGAAGGCTTATGGCTGAAAGGAAATTAGGAAATGAGGTTCCTCAAGAATCAGCTTTGACCTCACTTTATATAACTTCCTAAAAGTCACTAACAAGCAGGGAAGAAACATTTGGAAACACTAATAAAGAAAAATAACTCGCAAATAGAGTTTTTTTTCACTGAAGAGAAGAACTGGGCTACAGTACACAAAGAAATGGATACCATTGAAGACTAGCTTAAAATGGAAAGAAATATTAAAGTGCAAACTGAAAGATAACAATCTTTGGGACAAACAGTAAGAAATTCTCCTGTAGGCTGAATGCCTCATCACTGGAAATGGATAAGAAAAAGAAGGATTCATTTTTGCATGTTGATTTGTAGGAGGGCTGTAGGCCACTAATACAAGGAAAAGCAAACAGAAAAAAGCAAATCCAAGCACCCATAAACAAGAGCTGTTTCTGTAAAGGTGGGGAAGGATACTTGCTATTAGGAGAAATAAAATTTTAAATGGGAGAGGTACAAGGAAGAATTATAGGCATAATCAAAGGACTGAATAACTTATTTTTGGTGAAAAGTCAAGAAGTTGAGACAGAGAGACTGAAAGGAACATGATTGTTATGCACTAAATTATTTAGGCTAAAATCAGAGTTCACCCAAGAAAAAAAGAGTACAGGCTTTAAATTGGATTTCTTGAGCTTGAAAAATATGGACTCAAGAATTAGATTAGATTTTTGAAGGGAAGAAGAGGGATAAAAAAAAAAAAAAACCACTAGTTTTAATATACAGTCTTACAGTAAAGGAGATGTAATACAGTGCTTGCACTAGCCAGGGACGGCACTCAATTAACTCTGAAGTCTCCTTCCCAGTTCTGTATGTTACCTTTAACAGAAGCAGTAATCCAACTTTGCCACTTAAACAGGACAGCTAGAGGATGAATTCCTGCAGAGCAGAGGCTTCTTCTCTGGAAGTTTACTAATTTTTTAGCCAAAAAAATTTTAACCTGCCAATCTTGGCTTTCTCTTTCTCAAGCAGTGCAAAGGAGAGGCAGTAGTGGCCCTGCAGATGTCTGCAACCTGTTGCTGTCACCCACCTTGGCAGAGAAACCCTTGAACCCACAAAGAAGGAAAGAGTCTCTGAGTGCAGCAGTGGGGGTGGACATGTATTTGACTGGGTAAGAGGTTTCCTCCTGTTTTACATTCACAGCATCCCTATGCAGCTGACAAAAGCAGGCTTGAAGTGCCAGCTAGGAACGTGTCCCATGGTAGATTTAATCCAGCGTAATTCGCAGGAAGTGAGAAGCTGTGGCAGCACAGACTCCAGGGGGACTGCTGCAATCCTGCCAGGGACTGGGGTATCTGTGCTCCAGTTTAATCAACACCAGCAAAGTGTGCTTCCCACACTGCCATTTTTTATGTAGACGTATCTTCCAAAGCTAATAATCTTTACTACCCAGAGGATTCCACATCTAGAAATATATCGCAGTTTAATTTGTATTTGATGCTGTATGAAAACAAGTGGGGAGGTGAGATCTAGCCTCTGTGGGGTTCTGTATCCTAATATAGACACATTTCATTACTTTTGTCCAGTTTATTGGGGTCTTTCTCTGCCCACTGATGGTCTGCATTATTCAGGTACATAAAACCAGTAGGAGCGATATATTAACCAAATACTGTTTATAATGCACTGAGGGGAGATTGCCCAGTTGAGACAGTGCTCAAGTGCTTCCCAGTCAAAGCATCACTGTAACTGTAGATGCAGAAAGAGTTAAGTTTTTTCCTACCTCTTTTTTAATCCTCTCTCAATTCTTTAATGACCAGTTATATAAACACAGAAAAGTGTTTCAGCAAATATACTTCAGGGAGATTCAACAGATTTGGAAAGTATTGTTCCACAGATGTCATCACTGTTATTGATGCAGGCAGCACTAGATCAGCTGTGATTTAAAATTTGACAAAAACCACATAAAATAGAAGGGCCATAAATGAAAATGCTTAAGCTTCCAGTATCAGCTTGGAATATAAGAACTAAGAGAGCACCATTTCTTTTGCAGCATTAAACAATTTTGTGGGGGATGGTTTGTGGTTTGACAGAGATCAGACTCATACAGGACGACAACATTCAGTGACTTTCTGACCTCACACCATGAAGTTCCTCATATATTACCAAAAAAATCTATTCTTCCTTAACCCATGCATTTTACTTCAAAATAACTTTAGTAGATGCTTTCTATAGGGAAAAGTTGGAACACAGGAAAGCAAGCTGCAGATAACAGACATCTGCTATCTGGTTTTTAAACAATGTGTGAAAGGCCAGGTTTCCCCCAGGTAGCCCCATTCCCATCAAGAAGAGTTAGCCCCAATCCACAGAGCATTGCAGCTGCTTTGCACCACATTAGCAACACAAAGCATCACACAGAGTTTATCACCCAAGAAACAAATATAGCCTGCAGTGTTCATAGGCAAAAAAATTAAGATCACAGTCAGAAATATTTCCTTTGGCTTATGGCACAAGTCTCACAAGAACAGCTTAAATTCATCAACCTGGAACTGGAATCCTGGAATTATTTTCACCCCAAAACGAAGCTCTGAGCACTAGCCTACAGTCACTATGGATCAGTACAGTGTAATTTTGGTCTCTCTCTCGTGCAAGAAGACAGCCTGGCTGCCACTTGGAGGCAAATTATCCACCAGGGTCTTCTTTGTTAATTAATATAAATTTAGAGGCCAACTTGAATGCACGGCTCTTTTCAAATTACTTTCTTTTTTTCAGCTGCAAGCCTGAGTCTTTCTTCCTTTTCTATGTTATGGCAAATGGGGAACAGATTTTTATTTCCTAATGCTAATATCCAAAAAACCCAAGGTTATAGACTCAGTTGTCAATGGCAACAGCAATATCCTTGTTTAGCCTCCAATTAATAGCGTAGAGTGAGTACAATTACCAGTTTATTTATATGTTTCCACAAATATCCATTCTGGTTCCTTTGTGCAGACATATTACACATCACATAACCCTAATCCAGCTGTCCAGAATGGTGCTTACCTGTGAAGGTTGTAGCAGATGACTCCAAACTTTACAGTTCAAGGCCCTTCCTAAGGCTAAACAACAAAGAATTCCACACACTGAAACTATTTTCAGTTGGATTCCATCAAAGTAGTAGATTTCCAAATGGTAAATTTTCAGTCTTTTTGTCTGTTCCCTATTATATTCCCTGCCTGGCTAGGTAGTCCCACAGGGCTATTTTTATAGCAACGAAAGTTTGAATTGTGTCCTTGCTGTGAACTACCTCTGGAGTAGCTTTTCTTTCCATTGATGAAAGAAAAACCCCTCCACTCTGCTACTTGCACTAGATAATTCAAGTCGACCAACTGGAATATCCTGCTGACTGATATGTGGCTCCTTTTGTTCACTGCATTATATTTTTCCTGTAGGTCTTGAGAAGCCTAAGTTCCCATGCAAAAATCCAAGTTATCTGAGCTGATTCAATAGCAAATAACATCCCAATTTTTTGCACTTGGAGGCAGATGACTACTCGCACTTAAATATTAAGCTTAACTGCATCTACATTTGTCCACCCTTTGCATAGCCTTCCTTTCCTATTTCCCTGACAGCAGAAGCAAGTTTTAGGATCATAGGAATGAATGCTCTAGCAAAAAAAAAAAACCTATACTGGTGTGTAAATTAAACTTCACTAAAGCTTCTGTACCCCACTTCCAGGAAGCTATACTTTGCTCTTGCAGGATATTTATGGATAAATGATGCAAAGAGATACTATCCTGGGATGTAAGGTACAAGTCAATTAAAGAAAGGATGAAGATGTTTCCTTTGGGGAAACAGAACCAGTTCACCCTATGCCTCTGCATTCCTTCAGAGGAATAAAAAGTTCAGGCTGTGACCATACTGTGAGGGGTGAGACTTTCTGAAGGACATCTGATTGTAGCCAAAGATTTCTCTGGTCAGCTCAGTGAGCAATGGAAAGGATTTCCCAAAATTTCAGTTTCCCTCTGCACAAGCAAGCACAGCATATGACTCTAAGACTTGAAACTCCATCTTAAAAGCAGAAACTATTCTGACTTGTGACTCTGTCTTGAAGGCTACTGCATCACTCTAATAGAAACATTCCTATTTCCAGCCTATATTTATTCACGGCCCTCGTACATCTGTTTCTTCTTGTGCCAGCCTTGTCCTCCACCTTAAATCTCTTTTTTCCTTTGTAGAGTTTACCTCCATAATGCATTTATAGATAGCAATCATATCCTATTCTCAGCCTTCTCTCTCTTCATCGAAATGACACTAAGCATTTATAGAGCATTTTTATGTCTGAAATTCTGCACAGACATTATGAGTTTCTCCTCACCAAGAAGATGGGCAGATAAGCAATATGAGGGTTTTCATTTTTTCATTTTTGACTCTTAGTGTGTGTTTGTGATGAGATCATTCAGGCAGAAAGCTGAAGCTGTCACACTACAGAGGAGCATCACATTACAGCCAGAAGGAGAGACAGAATTCACAAGCACCAAACAGCATTCCAGGAAACAGCCTGGATCAAGGTCTATTTCATCTTGGCTTTGCTTTATATAAGCTTTCCCCTCCTCCTAAACATCGGTGTTTCACAATAGTCCATAATTTGACCTATTAAAGAAGTGACATTTTAGAACAAACAATGTTATCAAATTTGCTAGTGACACATAAAAGAAAATAAACTAAAAATATATAATTTTTTGTACAACATTTCAATGTTTTGGCTGCACTGTGGCTCACCAGTCCAAGGGTCACAGCTGTGAATGCTTTGTTCTAAAAACTTTGGAACCATTCATATTAAGAAATTTGTTAATGGAATGACAACGGCCTCATATCTCCAAAAGCAGCAGAATATCTCTGGAGATACTTGAAGAATAGATATCAAAATGTAATGAAAAAATGCAGTATCTCTGATTGCTTCCAAAAAAATCTTGCAAGCACCACAGAGCCGACATGAAAATCTAGCAAGATCTCTGTCTAGTTTTCAGATACGTAGAGGGTACATGTAAATCTTAATGCTCAAAGAGCTGAAAAAAGAAAGCAAGGAATCAGATCTTATACGCACAAAAGACAAAAGCTGAGCTTTTATTTTTCCATAGTTATCCAATTCATGTAAATACAACCCAGCAAGTTTTCATTCAGTAAGAGTCCAAGCAAAAATCAAAGTGTTAGACATCAATTCCTCAGTAAAAGGCAACTTCAGATAGCTGAGTATTCTAATTTCTGATTAAAAAAAAAAAAAAGAGAGAGAGAGAAATTAACTCTGTTACAAGACAGACACTTATCCACTAAGTCCTATTTCACACTCAGGATTACTTTCCACAGGCAAGTTTTACTGCAAAGCTGCACAAAAAGTTGGCTGTGTCATCAAGAATGCTGATCATCATTACCCATGTATACAGTGACGACACTTAATGGGAGAGGAGACAGAAATGTTCCTATTTGGGAAAGATGCAATATTTCTAATATAAATTGTAGCCCAATTTGACAAGAAAAGAAGACCTGACAGATTACTGTCTTGCTTGAGATTTGCATCTCTCCCTAAGCCCGACCAGGGCAGCAACCTCCAGCAGTTACAGGTGAGTCCAAAGTGACTGCTAAGTGCCAAAATAATGTCATTGCTTTTAGATCTATTTGGGCTTCAAGAGCAAGCACATGACTGAAAACAGGGTCTCAATCCCTGCCTTATTCCCCAGTCCCTGGAATGTCTCAGCACACCCAGCTCACATTCTGAAGCCAGATCTAAGCGTCCTTACGACTCCCTTGCACGCAGGCGCAGCAAAAAGTGACACAAATACCAAGCCAAGGACATTGCTGTTTCCACTGGGGAATGTCAGGGACGATGTTACAAAAGAGCAGTTAGCTAAATATATGTTGTGGCAGCAGAGTCTTATGCAAGCCAAAGCAAGAAAAATCCCCAAAACAGGCCAAAAAGCAAGGCCTATTGATAACAGAAGGACCTAGACCCTCTCGACTGGAAGAAGAAAAATTCTTCCTTGATCAATCATTGAGCCAACAGAAGCCAATGTAGACAGTTAATGATAAGGACATTATCAAACAACAAATAATAGAAAAAGAGTTTATAATTCAAATCAACTCATATTAAAGATGGGACAATCCTGGCTCATAATTCCAGTCTTTTTATTTTGAGCAGGTGAGCTTTAAGACCTGCTCACTGAAGTCAATTGAACCAAACATCTCAGAGACCTAAATGAGAAGGCATAAAAACCCTCTAAATCAAATGGGTAAAATCAATTCTAGTAAATGCATTCCAAGTGTGGAGAAAGGAAAAAACTTAATAGAACATGTTGGATGGAAATCCACATTAAGAATTATAGTGAAGATGCCTACGAGAAAGAGATGAAGACTGACAAGTAATTAAAACAACAGCTTAACTTTATCCTAAGACAACAGCACTCAATACACTGCTGTAAAAATGAAAGAACGTAAGTATTGCAGTCCTTTAACTTTGTCCCCAGCCCAAGACCTTTCAGTATTATCATTAATGATGGGGATGATGGGATGCTGCATATGCTTATGAAATTTACAATGACTAAAGCTGTGACAACAAAGGAGAACAGGACTGAAATTCAAATTACACTGGTAAATTGGATAAATAGCTTGCAAATATGAGATTCAATACAAGTGGGAGGACAAACACAGGGCACAACTCTTAGGCAGGAATAATCAGTTTACACAAATACAGGATAGGAAACAACGGGTTAAGCAGAAATTCAGCATAAAAGGGTATGAGGATTACAGGGGATTACAAAGTAAGTGCAGTTCAGCAATGTGGGGCTAATACAAATGACATAAAGGCACAAAACCACAATATAAAAGAAGGAAGATAGCCCGTGAAATATATAAACTATTAATTACTCACTCAGCATTGTGTAAAATCTTTGCTTTAGTATTACATCTACTTTGAATACTTTAAACCAGAATCTAAGGAGAAACAACAGCTGGAATGGGAGAGACTTAAAATATCTGATAGAAAGGGTGAATGAACAACAACAAAAAAGATGGACAGATGACATGAGACAGTTATTGGAAGGTTACATAAAGGATAAATCAGGAACTGTCATAACACAAGTGGAAAGTGTTCAAAGGAAAAGTAAATGCACAGTAAACCTTTTCTTACCTTGATACATAAATAGTAAAGAAAATAGCAAGGTCATGATACAGTGAAGATGGGATCAATAAACATAATCTTCATAGACCCATAAGCCAAACAAGCACTTTAGAATAGCTTCATTCACTCAAGCATAGTTTCACTAAAGGCAACAGTATAGAATACTCAGGTATGTAGAATAAAGGCAGAAAGGTAGGATCACTATGAAACAGGTTCTAAAATGAGGTGGAACAAAAAGTCAAAGTACTTATGCAATTGATGTGTCCAAATGATATCTATCCAAAAATCTCTAGGAAAAACAGCATATGGAAATATACTGTGATAGCAACAGCAAGAAATACTACCAGCACATAAAAAATACCAATCATAAATTTCAGTGACATATCCAAATCAATTTGCAAAGAAGCAGTAATCAAAGTTGCAGAAATAAGGGGACATAGTAAAATAAAACTCAAAAGAGTTTAATCTGAAATAAGTTGGCTTCACCTAACTTTCTTTCTACAGTGTATTTGGACTTGAGAAGAACATCTGTTATATATAAATCTGTATGGGAAATGACCTAGACAATACGACTTCATAGAAGTAGCTACTTAGCAAGGCACTGAAAGGAGGTAAATATGGGTTTTCTCAAAGACTGACTTCATAGCCAGTCTTATTCAGCAATATTTATTTTAGTGGACTCAGCAAAAAGAATTTGAAGGCAGTTAAGTAATATGCTGATAAGACAAAGCTTGTGAGCATCGCCGTACAATAAAACATGATAATTAAAAGCAGTTTGGAGAAAAGGGATGAAATACTGCAGAGGAGGACAGCAGTAGTAAGGGATGGATTGGAAATTCAGGTAGAAGATGGGAGGGCATCAATTTGATGAGAAGGAAGACATGAGTGAGCTATTTTATCACAAGTGATACTGAGCAAAGGTAATTGCACAAGACACTGCAGGGGGAGCTACTGAAATGTCCTGTGGAGCCCTGTGGGCACTCTGGTGATCCACATTCTCAAAAATGATGAATTTAAGCTATTTAAACTGGAGCAGGTGCAAAGAACAGTTTCTAGAACGATCAGGGAAATATAAACCTTTGCTAAAAAGAGAAACTGTTTAACAAATGAAGGCTGAGAGGGAATATAATTGCTCTCTATAAACATATCAAAGAGGTAAACACCAAGGAAGGAGAAGAGCTATTTAAGCTAAAGGCCAGTATTGGCACAAGAACAAAAAGGTAGAAGCTGAACATAAATAAGGTTAGGCTGGGAGCATGATTTCTAACCATCAGAGGAAGGGAATTCTGGAGAAGCATTAAGGAGCACAAAATCCAGGTATTTTACAGTGGAGCTTTATTGGTTTGGGGAGGCAACATGGTAAGCCTGAGACTGCAGGAGGATTTAATTCAATGAGACAAAGAAATCTTTTCAATCCTGTACCTCATAAAAAATCGAGAGGTCTTTCCTGAGTGGCTGAACATGCTGGTATAAATCAGCTGTGCTCATCACAGAAGCATCTCTTGTGTCATGCACAGTGTGGGGCACAACCAACCATCCTGATGGGTCCTTCAGGAAAACATGTAATAGGACCCTAGGATTCCTATTCCATGGCTACTTCCAAAAAAACCCTTTCAAAATTCTCTCTTGCATTACGTGGCCTTTATATTAAAAAGTACTTCCAGAGGAAGTCACAGCATACACAAACATACTTTACCAGCAATTAGAACTGATCAAATCTAAAAATCAAACCCTTTAGGAAATGATTCTGTAAATTTTATATTACTCTTACATTATGGGTTTTCCCCCTTTTCATTTCTCAAACTGATGCCTTAAGTTTTAGCTTTCATATTTTCCAGATTCTGTACTGTCTTAGTATATAACTCTGAACTTCATATAAAGTGTTAGCCAGTTCTCCTCCCAGTTTAGTTAGACAAAACAATCCTTTTCCAGCCCGAGAACCAAGGACACTGTTACAGCTTCAGGCTCAAAATGTATAAACAACAGGGAATTGAGGAGAGCAAACTGGGAGGATGGGACTTCATAACCTGAATCTGTAATTGGACAATTAACCCAGTATGTAAATGGACCAAAACTTACAAAAGTGTGAAAACGTGTGATCTGTCCATCCTGGGTGTAGCCATGGCCAGGCTCTTGTACTGCCTGAGGTGTATCCTTTGAAGGCCTTTTTATACATACCTGCATTATTCCTTTAGCACTGTCTAGTCTCTGTTCTAGGTAGCCTCTCAAGGCATCTTAAACTACTTCATGGAAGACTTTGCTTAAAATTAAACTAAATATTATGAAACTTTCTGGCTAAATATCTATTAAATGCTGTAAGAATTTTCAATTCTTTTTAAGAACTCTTTATCAACTATTTTTATTTAAATAATAGTTCTGATAAATTTTGATGAAATATTCCATTAAATTTGCAGTAAAATGTTTGAGAAACCCTTCTAACAAAGTAATACATTTTCTAAGAGTTAATAGTTTATTAGGTGTCAGATGATTTTTTTAACAGAAAATACATTTTTGTGAGAACTTAGAAATGCCTGACACACATTTTCTACCCAGCCCTTTTCCAAGGCAAATAACTTTGAGTCCTGTACTACATTAAAAAAGGGAACACAGGGAAAGGAAAATGATTCGATTAAAGGGAAAACAGTGCATTAATAAAGTACCAGACCTCAAGCATTCAGACTCCAAATCCCATCTCTTTTTACCAAATAATCTATTTCTGAAAGTACTCATGCAAATATATGAAAAACAGTAACATATTTTTTCTATTTAAGAAAAAAAGTGCTATATGCAATATACTTTGCAAAACTATATAGCTCTTGAAAGGTCCTGCTGCTGTGAACAAGCTTCATTTTACAAAGACTGACAGGCCTGGTTATGATGATGATAAATGCTGAGAAATTAAATTTCACTTTGAGACAGAACTTAAGTAAAACCCCAAATTCGCAATGAAAATCATGACTGCACAGTAGAAGTCTACGGGGGCTCAGGAATTACAAGAATCCCAGTCAAATCTTGCATTAAGAGGTAAAATTTACTGCAGGTCAGAAGGGTGATGTAAGGTCAATGAATCACTTAATTTCTCAAAATACAACCTAAGCAGGACCTAAGTGGGAAGGGATCTCTCCTCTGCCATGGGGAGGAGACTGTTCCTGTACAGGTTTGCACAATGAGCTCTGCATGACACCCAGCCAAGTCTTGCTTGGACTCAGAAAGGAGTCAGCAGACAGAAAGCAGCTTTCTGCTGAAATTAATTCAGGTGTGTTTGAGACCTCCTTCTGGACTACTGCAATATCCCAAAGTATCAGGAAGCCTCGTTTGAATTTGTGGCTTATAATTAACCTTAAATCCACAGCAGATGAAAGTCCTAATATTTTTTAGTGTAGTTTCTTTATTGCCACTCACACGGAAAAAAAAAAAAAAACAATCTTGACAGGCCAGTGGAAGGACACTGGATTTAAGGGAGCTTTAATGTCACAGCACTTGTCAACAGCATGTTGTTTCCTTTAAATGCTATCATAAAAAAAAGATAAAAGCAAATTAAGCTATCAAACTATCGTTCTCCAGTGTGTTAACAGCAAGCACACAAGGAAAAGGAACCTGAAACCTCTTACTTACAGGACTGAGGCAGGAATCTGGAGCATGTCTCTAACAGGGGGGATCAGGTGCAATCAGTTACTCTGCCCCTAGCAGTCAGAAGGGAGGTGCCTTCACTGCACCGACTGCAGCTCCATCAGCACCATGACAGGCCCAGCTCCAAACGCCATGGAAGGGACAAGGAGGCTCTTTGGTTTTCTGTGTCCAGGTTTTCCAGCCATCAGGATAACATTAAAAGCAAGCCAGGTGGATGTGACATTAATGAGCTGCCTTACAACTCTTAGAAAGGGTTTTTTCCTTTAGCCAACTTCCCTGAGATCCTGATTTCCCATGTAATCTTGATTACAAATCAAGTAATTTCTTCAATGCCTCCAAAAATCCTCTCTAACAGTAATAAATAATGCATGTTTGATATGCCCAGAATTCAGACAGAGACAGCAAGTTTCACAGGACTGATTTCCAGGTGCAAATGGAACTCTGTGAGTTTGGATATTTTATTCTGTGCACCATTTGATTTCTAAAAACTATAAACTGAGACCTGGAGAAAATGCAAAACTTATTAAATTCTAGTAAGAAAGGCCAGCATTGATCAGCTTCCTTGGATATTCTTGATCATGGAAAGTCTTCAGAAATTCCTATTATGAGAAACATTTTGGTGCCAGAGAAGAGCTTGTGTTCTCACCTGGATGTGCATCCAGAGATAGGCATAAGAGAGAAAGTCAAGCAAAGCATTTCAATCTGTCAGACTTTTTTTGTTTTGGTGAGTTTCAATCACAGAATTAACGTTGTTTGTAGTAGCTTTTGTGGACTTTATTAGTCTAAGGGTTTCACCCACTAGAAGTAAGTTACATATACACAAAAACTTTCAAACTAAGGACTCAACAGACAAAAAAAAAAATCCAACTTATTTCAAAATGTTAATATCTCTCCATAATTAACTTTATTGTCCTTTTGTTAAACCCTGCCACTAATGTAGCCGTAGAAAGATGTGTATATAAATTGCAGCATAATGGACTTTTAGAAATTAAGTCATTTAATGAAAAGAAATTCCAGACAAATATTTTACATTAGGCATTTAGGACTTGGTTTGCTAATTAAAGCCGATAATAAATATGTTCACATGAAAGGCATCCCATATGATTTCTTGTCTCAGCTCAGTGGTTTTTATTATTTCAGTGTTCTAAAGCAAAATCATATTTATCATAACTAATTATCCAGATAATTCCTTGAAATAGTTCTTTCATTTAATTATCCTGCAACTCAGGGTCTTCTGTAACTAACAACAAGAAGCAAGCTCAAGAAACAGACAATAACTTGCAATCCCTACTATCAAAGCTGCTCATCTCCAAGTCTTTGATAAGGAAACATTATATTTAATAACTGGGTGCCTCAAGAAGAGGCCCACTGTGCAAGCATTTTGAAGCTGTCATTTCCAGTAGCTGTGTTTGTTTGAATACTTCTTTATCACTGACTTTACTGGCAGTTGCTTTCTTCTATTTGATGCTGCATTCTCTGCTTGTCCTGACCCACAAATTTTCCATATAGATCAGACAGATTTATAGGCCTTGCATACTGTGTAGGGCACAGAATGCTACACAAACAACATTTTAGGCTGATTAATGGGTTTGTGTACCCCATTAAAAACGTCTTGTTTTTCTCCTGCTTCTTTTACCTTAGTCCCTTTAGGTAAGTTAATCTTGCCCATCATATCATATTTGTCTCGAGGTGCTTATTTTCTTCATTTATCCTCTTTTCCCTGCTTCTCTGCTCGCTTGCCTTTCTCTCAGAATGCACTGGGAGGTCTGTGCTGCAGGTGGTTTAGTCTGCTGCCAGGGAATGCAGATATAACCTGCTCAAAACCTGGGCAGAAGCCACCTCTCAGGTCACGGCTCTGCGCAGCCGTGGGAAGCAGCACACGTTAACCAGCAGGAAACCCACAGGGCTTCTCAGGGCACCCTGACACGGGGCAGATGAGAGAGGGTGGGATGGACATCACAGGAGAGACTTCTGGAGCAAACAGAGGTGCACAAAAAACCCGCAAAGCACCGCTAGAGCAGGGCCAGCTACAGCACAGCCAAAAGAAGCTACAGACCGCTCATATGGCACATAAAACCTGGCACAGACAAGACAGCATCCCATAACAAAGTTATAGAAAATTCACCTGGTACTGTCTACAGGCACTGATGCTGTCACTTTTCACCCAGTACTCCGAAACAGCAGTTTTGCCCCATCTTTTATTCCTTCCCTAAGGTACATGTGCTCACATCAGTTTTCAGTCTGAACTGTAATGCAAGGGTAAATCTTTCCTAGGCACAGGAGATATTCTAGATTTGTACAAGCACAGAGAGGAAGGTTTTACCCTTCCTAATGAAATGCAACATATCAAGTGTTTTTATCAGCCTAGATCTTTCTAATTGCAACCTGAGGCCCACCTGTTTATTTAAAAGTCTCCTGGGATACTGCTGGCTCAAATATCATTGATCACACACACACACATATATGCATCCATAGCCTCATGATATTACCCTTTGCTTGCAAGAGATCAAAACCAACCAGAGTGTAAATTAACTCTGTCAATGCTGTTCCAATATCCTGTATGCTGTGCCACCCTCTTACACTTAAAATCAAAGGCACAAAAGGCTGCCATCAGGAGCAGAGCTGGCATGCCCCAGGGGGTCTGCTGTGAAAACCCAACACTAGTCAATGATACCCTGTTAATTCACTGCTTCAGTTTACAGCAAGAGTGCTACTGATGCCAAAAAAAAGTAGCCACATTGCTTTTTGCTACACAGTAAAGTGCAATGGCTAGGGTGAGAGCTGATAACCTGATGGAAATAGGAAAACATTGTACATAACAGACAAATTCCTAAGAGTAGAGGCAGCAGTAGAGAGGATATTTTTGTCCATGTTACAGTAAAGAATGGGTACTTGGATTGCCTTCTGCTTTTTACAGGTTGCCTTAAATTTCCCAGCGTGCTAAGGAAGAGAGTTGTTTGCAAAGCAAGCGAGTCTAACACTTAAATTAGAGAGATCACAGTGACTTGTTGGGATTTATATGTTTTATACTGGACCAGTCTTCTGGTGAATATTTCCAAGTACAGAGTGTCATTGTGTCAAGGAGCACTTTGCTGTTAGATTCTGCTCCTGCTCAGTGCAAGAGCCTTTGTGAGCCCACAAGCCACATTCCCTTGCTCTTTCTACAAGAACTCCCTGTAGGAAAGAGGAGTGAAACCTGTGGTGAGACATATCTCAGGGAAAGACAAGTATTTTGTCCATCTACGTACTCCTAGAAAACATGTCAGATAGGACAGGGGAAAAAAAAAGGAAGCCCACCATCAAATTAACAGAAGATCTTGATCCACACCATGCCAGGCTGGTGCTAGCTCCAAAAGGGCCAGAAACCCCCTGTATCTCAGGCTACCAAGGACAGCCAGGTCTCTATCTTCTCCTGCTTGGCACTGCAAGACCTATGACCACTATCAGCACTGAATTGCTATCCTCTCCTCTTTTGCTCTGGCCACAAAGCAGAAAGAAGCAGATTGCTAACAAGACAGCCCATGACTTGTCATGGAGACATCTATCTCCATGTCAAGTGGAGATTCTAAGGGGCCAGGAATAAAGTGCAACTATGCTAGGGAAGGTGTCATCACCTCTCCCCTTCCAGGTAAGACACAGCTGAGATATCTGAGAAGCTGGAGCTTATCTCCTGTCTCGGGGAATGAATTGCCCAAGAAGAGACAGAGGGTTGGCCCAAGTCTCCCTGCATTTAGAAAATGGATCATTTGACAGGTAGAAGTGAAAATCAGGAGAGAAAACTCAAAGCCCCAGCTGATGGCCCAAACCTTCATCCCCACCACCATGAGGCACGTGAGAACCAGGGCTAAGGAAGCCTGCAGCAGAAATGGCTGGATTGGTGCCTCAGCTTCCCTGCTGGCCATGAGAGAGTCCCAAAGAGCTGAGCCAAGAGGTGCAGCTCCAGCCTCGCCTGCAGTGCCTGCTGCTGGCTCCACACATTGCCTGTGCTCTCCCAGAGCTGCACCTTCCACCTACAGGGTTGTGCCTCTCCCAGGGTGGCACCAAGCCCCACCCTACCTTAGTGCCTCAGCAATCACTTTGACCATAGCAGAAGAACCTCAACCTGCCTCACGGCACAGGGGTTTCATTCCTGAGGGCCAGCACTGCCCCAGCCTGCACTGGGTAAAGCTCTGCTGAACCTGTTGTTTTCCTTTGATCCTACTGTACCATGCATAAAGTTCAGATGCTTTTTCTCCCCCAACTCAGTGACAGTGCAGAAGCTCCTCCAAACTCCACCAACAGCTCCTCTTCACCAGCTTTCTTTTAGCTCAGTAGCATTAAGAAGCAGTTCTCAGCCAGCTGCACTATGGACCTTTCTAAGTCTTGCTTAATACAGTAAGCACTTCTGCAGGTGTGTGGCCACCACACACAAGCGAGTACGCCAGACCTCCACAGATACCAACCAGTACCAAAACATCTACTAGCCAACCCCACTGCAAATGTCAAAAGATGTTGCCTCTTTCTCCAGCTATTAAGTGGTGCTACCTTCTGATTTAGAGCATTGTAGTAACTGGGATATACTCAGGACCATAATTCTGCTTGACTCGCTCTCCAGTAAGGTTGCAAATTGGAACTCAAGTCAGACTATGAACAGTCCTTGCTTGTTGTCTTTGAATAATTCAATGACAATTTCACACAGAAGACAGTTCAAGGACAAAGTAAAAGACATGAATATTTCACATTTAAATCATGGCTTTCAAAAATGTTCTGTCTATTCTACTGTATCTGTATTTTCCACACACCTGGATACCTGTGCAAAAACATGGACTAAAACAATATTTCGTGGGACAGTACCCTGCTAAATTTCATATCCAGATCTAAAAAATTTAATTCTTGACCTGCACTGGGTCAATATAACTTCTTGTTCCAAGGAACTCTGTATCTATAGACAAGAAAATTAATCTCCAGTAGTTTTATAATATAAGTGATTTCTGCTCCTGTATAATTAAAATGCACTTTCTCCTAAAATTGACTACATATTATTCTCTAACAGAGCTAACCAGCCAATCTTAAATCTTGTTGGACTTTATGATTCTTCTAAAGCGAATCAGTGAAGTCACCTCTTTGTCACTTCATTAATAACAAATATAGCCATTAGAAGTGACCATATGTTCCTGCAGTAGCCAATGTTATTAATTCCAAGCAGGGGATGCTTTTTTCTCCCTAAATAAACAACCACTAACTGCAAAGACCTTTTAGCTAAAGCAAGATCTTCTTCACTGTATAGAAACAGCTAAAGTTTCTCTAAGGTTTCTACAAAAGGAACAAAAGGAAATTGCAGAAAACAAACCATGTACCAAGACCATCTTTTTATTATATTTCAGCTGTCTACTGAGCTGACTAGAAGGGCCTCCACCAGTGCCCTTGCCTACTTGTGCCACCTCATTCCTTCAGTACAGCATAAGGATGGATGGCTAGTGGCACCTTTGTTGTGTTTAGCAGAGCTTTTCATGCTGGCAGGTGGTTATTCACACAGTGCCATCAGCAGTGGTGCTGCAGTAGAGCCCACATGCAGCAACACTTCCAGACAGCTCCAGGGCTCCAGCAGATGCAGCACACACTTCCCTGCCAGGAGGCAGGAGCTGTGGAGAGCATACTATGTTAGCCCTCCAAAACACTTCATTAGCTCTCTATTCATGTCAGGAGCCAGCTCAGGATGTAGACACAGTGCTACAAAGCTCTCAAACATTTGCACGTGAGCTCTCCTTTATACCAGGGACAGTCATCAGACTTGAGAGCCTGGAAGTTTCCCGTGGGGGTCGAAAGAGCTTGGTTTTGAGTTTTCTCTTGTATCACTTCCAGCTGTTGAGGAGGTTCTTCAGGTCCCAAGGCATACTAAGAAGCCTCCCAGCCTTTTTGCCTGGGAGGATGAGCCTCTCAGAGCTGCTGGGTCAACAGCCACTTTGCACACTGCTGCCATGTAACCTGTTTTCCATGATGTGCATTCATTCTAAAACACCAAATATAAATACAAGGAGCATCTACATGCAGAAGGAATAAGACCATTCTCATTTTCATTTGTCTTTTCATAAGGAAATTTGCTTCATCCCAATGAATTAATTTGCTAATACATTTTCCCTTAGGGCATGTGTGTTTCCTTGATTGAAGTGGTTATCAAAATTTATTATAGTTTAAGACCCACTCCCCAACATGTGCAAGGCCCTGATTTATTATTAAATGCTCTGAATTTTGTGCCTTTGTAAAATGGACATACTATGGATTTAACTTGGATGTGTTGTTAGTTCACTAGCAATGGAGCTGTGGATGCCATCTGCAGTTTGCATAATTTTGGTCATTGCAGAACTTGCTGTTCCTATAAAGCTGACCAGTGCAACAATTGCCCTCTTCAGTGTAACTAAATTTGAGGAACCCTTCATATTAGGTTGTGGAGACAAAAAAATATTTCTCCTTAGAAAGTGAAAAAGAAAGAGGCAGGGTGCATGGAGCTTTAGAGGGGGAAAAGGAAAAAATTCTTTCCCCAAATAAAGGAATTTATTTGTTTTCTTTATGTGTGGCACTTGAGTTAGCCATTTATTCTCCCCTGAATTTTGTTTCTGACTTTGCGAAATGGTAAATCTAATGATGAATTATAAATCTAAAGCTCTTCACTCTGTACCTCAGAGGGCTGAGGGGAAAATGACCCAAGTAATGTGTATTCAGAACAGCACTCTCAGTACCAAGCTGTGAATGAATGAGTTCAGGTAATGAGAAGAGGAAAAATTGCTTTAATGCAGTCTGGTCCAGATGCATGCCAGCTTAATCCAGCTGACCTAGCAAGACATACGTTTTGGAATAGTAAAAATAGCCAGAGGATTCCTTAGCTTTTGCAGAAATAAGGAGAAAAATGGGCATTAAACACTCACCAAATCACAACCCTCAGCAGTTACTTACTACTGCAGGTGTGGGAAGGTGCCTCACAGACAATAATGTGCAGAGATAAGAAACGGTCTTTTTCTGTAGAAGTAGCACTGGACTGAGGCCCTCCTGACAAGAGCCACCATTGCTGTCTAAACTCAGTTTACACTGTGCACACATGCACACAGGGTTCCTTCCAGCCAGGGGTCTGTCTGCAGGAGTGGCAGCAAGCTGGCACATGGGCTGGTTTTCCTTCTCAGAGCAGCAACAGCAAGCAGCAGATGAATGGAGATCTGCCAGGGACCCAGCACGCCTGCAAAACCCAACAGGAATAGGAGAAGACAATTTCTCTGAACTCTGTGGCCTGCTTTTACACAGTTTTGCAACAGACTTTCTCCCCATCACATAAAATGTGCTTCTTTCAAAACTGAGAAACAAGGAGGTGTCCTGCCATGACTAAGTTAACACCTGTAAACTCCATGGCTTGCAGTGCAGTGCTGTACAATGCACAAAATGCCTACTGCAAATCAAGTCATAGCAGTGCATTTGGATACAAGCTTAAAAACACACACTCACTATTTACTGCCCTGGCATTCTGACTGCATGTTCATCTATGATTCCTATGGCACAAAATTTAATCAGACAAAACAAACACCAGTATTTCCTCATATTGTGTTCAAAATAATTTCATTAGTTGTCACATCAGAAACAGCATGTACCTTCTTTTTCAAGTTGGTTTAACCTATCTCTCCATGATTTGAGTGGAGGTAAAAGCTCTGGGCAACTAATTTAGGATTAAGAATTCAAGATCTGTTTCAATTAAGTAAATCCATACGTATCTCACAGAAGAATTGCCATTTACCTCTGGTGCAGGTAGCTCAGCCACAGACTCTTTCAGAAACTGTTTAAGTTCCTCAAATATTTGTCATTCTGCTGTAGTCCACTCGTGCCCCACCAGGGGCTTCATATCTCAAATACTTCAGCTGTACCTATTTTGTCTATGAGAAAGGTTCAAGGCCAGTTTACCCAAGGAGCACTGCTTTTGTTCAATACCTACTTTGACAGTTCACTTTTCAAGAGCATGTGATCTGTACAATACAACTGAACAGTAAAAAAGAATTGCCTTAGGAGCTGTGAGTTTAGCCAGCTGTGAGTGTGACAGAGTAAAAATGTTCCCTCTTGTTACTCTTGATCAAAACAATAAAAAAACTTCAGCATCTTCTGACGCATTTCCCTACCTATCTTAGAAGCTTAAGACAATTCAAGTTTTTCTGATGTTCCTTCCAGTTCTTGCTGGACTTTTTTTTTCTGGCAACAGTTTGACCCAATGTTCCCAATTTTTCTCCCAGCCTCTTGCAATCTCAATCAGAAGTGTTCTCACATATTTTCCATTACAATCAATCAGACACAAACTGTGTCCAACAGCTTTGCTGTTAAGTCCATTGAATCATGGACCTCCTGCTGCTGTGAAATCTGACAAGTTATCTTCCAATGTCTGCAATCTGTGATATGTAAGAATAATAATATCAACAATAATAATAACAACAAATTAATCCTGATTAACTACTTTTTCTCCAGCTTCAGTTTTCTTCGAGCTGACCTCCTTCAGACAACTTCAGCATCTCCTAGCTAGCACACTGAAATGCCATTCCTGGAGTCACTGCCCCTCTCAAGGCACTCCAGTAGCTGATTTGTCCACACCACTGAGGCAGGTGCCCAGGTGTGTAGACAAGGTGAGCACTAAGGGCTGGATCTGCCTCAAGGAGCCAGAAGCAGCAGCTGTCCACAGCAGTCCTGCTTGACTTAATTTGAGCCCCCAGTCAAACACATATTACAAAATTGCCTCTGTTGGCAGAGAGGTAGACTGCAAACTTTCTATTCATTTGAAGTGATTTCAGGGCTCCTTGGGAAGATGTTTAATTATTGATATTCTACCTAATGTGGCAAGAGCAAATTTGAGAGGGTCCCATTGAGGCAGCCTGCAGGAAAATTTGTCCTTTCCTTATCTTTCCTTGTCAGAGACGTCAGTTTGAATGTTTGTACTATGACTCTCTTCTTTATTTTCTTTAGGCTTTCCATGATTAAGAAAGAGTAGCTAATCTCAAATAAAATAAATAAATAAATAAATAAAAAATTTAAAACCCAAACAAACAAAACCCCAAAACAAAACAAAACAACACAACAACAACAAAAAAAAATTACAATTCTGGACCAAACTATTGTAAGAAAAAGCTGGGAAACTGATGCTCATTTGAACAGAGGGCACCCAAATAGCAGAATGTATTTGCGTTAGTTGAGCTGCTGAATTAACAAAGCCAGGGTTCCTGCAGACCCATTCTCATAGGAACCCCAACTGAAGCTTTTCCCACATTTGAGACACTTCTAATCTTTATTCCTGCTTCTTCCCCTGGTCTGTTCACTCTCTGGAGTCTAATTAGTGTTGAGCTCAGTCTGAGACTTTCCATCCACTCATTGCCTGGCAAGATGCAGGAAGTAAATACCCCCAACTTCTCTGTGAAACCTGATCAATAGATTATTATGGAAGAAAGGCCAAACAGCCACACAAATTCTTATTCACCCAGAGCATGACCACACTACCTTTCCTTCCTTTGAAATGCAAGGGAGAAAAAGGGAGCTGCCATGTTTGTTTTGAGCTCTATGGGTGTCTGTGCCTAACTGGGAGTGGATGAGGATGGCACTCAGGTGCAGCATTTTGAAAAAGCAAGGAAAAACTCAAAGGCTCTCCTATTGTCTGAAAGTATTGGGTGGAAGGGGGTGCATGCCTGTTCAGCTGGGTAAGGGATACAATTAACTTCTAGTCTTCAGCTATCTTTTTAATTGTTCATTAGACAGCTCATCTGTGTACACTTGCAATGGAAAAATCCCATCCAGAGTATGTCACAGGCAGATGTGCGTGCTGTGCAGCCGTAACTCCTCACGGAACTCTGAGACATGATTTCAGGAGCCAAGCAGGGAAAGGAGGAGGGTATATTGATCAGCCAGGGAGGCCAATATCTTGAAATAGATCCTTTTATGTTTTCCATAGCGGAAGATGAGTTGTTTAGATTACAAAAACACAGTAAGAGCCAACAGTGCAAGTATCACCTCTGCACGTGCCTCGGCAATTCAGAAATGGCTGCTGCCTTCCCACACCCAGAAGCGCAGCGGGATGAGCGTGCTCAGGAGCGACAGTGCCGAATTCCGCAGCTGCACACACCTCCTGAACCTGTGCACCTCCTCCAGAGCACACCTGAACACCAGTGCTGTGCCACAGTGCACTCACGATAAGCAGCTGCTGGGTGAGCTTGTCTCTGCCGCTCCGCTGCCACCTCCTCGCCCTGAGCGGCAGCGCACGTGTTACTCCGCCTGCCTTCCGCTCCAGCAGCTATTTTATAAATTCTTCACTGTGCATTAGCCTATTGGTTTATTTACTGCAAGTCAAGAATACATTTACAACATCCCTCTCTATGAAGCATTCTTTAAGAGAGCTTCCATACTAATTAAGTTAAATGCGATAATGACACGCTGCTGATGGAGCTGAAGCTAATGATAATGATGCCATACATTTAGTTGCAAGCACCTACTCAGTTAAATGAATGGGTCTATTGTTTTAACAGCACTAAGTCCCACAGCCTGGGAGACCACAGGAGAGAAAACAAAATACGTTACAATGCAATTGCTTTGCAGGGCAATAAATAGGTTTGAAATGCACTATTTTGGCTTCGATGAACATGTGTCCAATCAATCACCCTGTCCTGGTACACAGAGATATGTAATAGTGGAAATATAGTGATTTCTAAAATTGGAATAATGAAAAATTGATGCCTTTTTAATCAAATGAACACACATTTGCTCTGTCCAGAATATATTTATTTGAACTACAATAGATACTTGGAAAAAGTCTTTCTTTCAAGAATGTTTGAAAATCAATAATACTCCCCCAACCTTTGCTGATCAGATAACAGAACTTTTTTCAGACTGTAAATGTGCACTTAGGACTGAGTGCAAAACAATCTGAGTGATATTGCAATTCTTCATTGATTTTACACCCCAAGACTTCCCTGCCTTTTTCTCCAAACACTTTGCCACCAATACAGTACGGTTTTGCTGTAGTGTACCCAGATTTACCTTTCTGAAAGCATCTTCACATAAGGTTTAAAAAAAGAGGAGGTCTTTTTGGTTTGTTGTTTTCCTTTCTTTCAAATTACAATGTATCTATAGTAATGTTGATCTGAACAAATGATAGGGTTGCTCTTTATACCTGCAACACTCAGATGTGTCTCTCATAACAGCTTTCTTCTTTGCTCTTTCTTCCATGATTAAAGAAATATTAAAAGCATTCATCTTCCAAAAAATAATTTTCTAGAGCACAGAAGCTCACAGTTACACACACCATTATCATCAGAAGGCAGCTGGGAGCTGTGGTAGCTACCCCACCGCCACACACCTCCCTTTGTCCTTTTCAGAAAGTCCCTTTCTGAGATGAAGACCTTGCCATCCCCTGCACGCTCCTGCCCAGCAGCTGCCTTGAGAGTACCTTTCTCAAAACATCACTGCCTGAGGAAACTTTCTGACCCGTTTCTGTGGTGGGTGATGTCCCAGGATGGACAGGGGCACACCTCGCCCTCCAGCAGTGCTGTTCCTCACACATCACCAGCTGGGGGCCCGCACTCTCGCCCAGAGCCAGCATCCCAGATACCGCTGGGGAGGGAGGGCAGCTCATCCCAGCAGCTGCACAGCTCCAGTCTTCCCTGCCCACTGTGGCTACACCTGCTGTCTCAAAGCGGGCCATGAAGACAAGGGATCTCAGCTAACTGCACGCAGTAATAATAATTCCAATATATCCAGTGGCACGATTTGGTCTGGAGAACAGATCAGCTACTTGTGTGTGAGCCACGGGATCTGCCATATTATTCTTTCTGTCTGCTTCCTACCCCTCTCTGGCTAAAAGAGTGTTTTTGAGGGTAGCCTGCTCTGCTGATCACACATTAGATTTTGTAAGACTGACTAAATATCTTCCAAGTAATTCAGAGACCAACTCACTGTTGCTCACATTTACGTGCAAATAATTTCTGGCCCTAAGATAAACTATCACTTTTCATTCTTTCCTGTAAATTCCCATGCACATCCTCAGCATGATATCCATAAACACCTTCATTAAAATCACCACAATTCAGATGCATAAATTTAGAGCATATCCATATGTGAGTGCAAGATTTTGGCCTGTTTCTGCTGACATTTCACATCTACTGAACCCCTATGACTTGGCATATTTAGAAAACATCTGCTGTAGTTAACAGAGTCCATACTCCTATTTTTCCCATCTTATGTTTTTATGTTCACCCTCAAAGACATGACAGCACTGGGTGTAAATGGCAGCAATATGCTGTGTGCATGCAGAGCCTAATAGATTCAGACAGATATATATGGGAAACTGAACCAATACATTTTTAAACCCATAAGATCTGCAGATGCCATCTATAGCCTTGTAAATTACAAACTTTTACTGGTTTATTTTTACAGTTGATGATTGTAAAATACAAAATTTTGCATTATCACTGTGTAATAGCACAAGCTTTAGAAACATGGTGCTACAGAAGGGAGCATATATTAAAACACAGAGTATTCAAGGGAGCCTTATAATGCAATTTTAAGCTCTACAACTGACTGTATAATAAAACTGTAAAGCCAGATATGAAACAATGTTTGCTAATAACAGAAAAGTGAAAACTTTATTAAATTTCTGGGAATTCAGAAACCAGCGAGGAAAAAACAGATGCATAGAGGACATTTAATTAAGGATAAAGACTGTTTGAGTCATGCTGGGGCATCTGGTCACCCTACATTAAACTGAACATGACAGTGAATAATAAAGTATGTAAGAATGACATTAAAATAACTGAAAGGCAGCTCTGCAAGCTGATATGAGTAAGGAAGTCTTGAGTCAAGGTCCCTGATCCTCTGTTTAAATCATCCGCCTGTGGCTGCACCACATTGCAGCCACACTCAGTGACACTATTTTTAAGGTCAGGACAAGATCAGAGACACAAATGGCCAGAAAAGACCTCCAAATTTTGCAGAGGCCAAATGGAGCTGTGCTGCCTTGTAGAGCTGTTTGAGCCCAGCACACTTCCCAGTAGCTTCTCCTGCTCCTGGTTTTCCAGCATGACAAGTGGGGCACACTCTGCCCTTCAGGCCCTGAGCTACCCAGTGCCCAGCACAAGATCCAAAACCTCCTGTCTGATCACAGCCCAGGGCATGGGATGGGAGACAGCAGTGACTGTGATTTTAAAAGTTACTCTCTTCATGATGCTCCCCAGTTCTTCACTGCAGAGATTTTGTTCCTACCACCATCTTCCAGTAACAAGCCCTAAAAGAGGGAGGAAGGGAAGGAGGGAGGGATGGAGGGAGGGAGGATCACAGGACACACAAAGAGCAGAAAACATCAACAAGCACAGAAAACTCCTCTTTTAGCCAACTTTTCACATATGAATCCAGTGCTGAATCTTGTTATAAAGGTTTTTTGATCCCAGAGGTTAATACCTACCAAACTCAGGCCAAGTCAAAGTCTCAAAGATACTACATTCCTTGGAATGCTGTGGAAACGAGAGAGCCACAGCTCACATCCCCCAAAGGGCACACTGAGGTGGGGAGTCCACAGAGAAAAATGTTGCAGTCACCCAAACTCTGCAAGCAGCTTCAGCCACAGTTTGTGCCTTATTGAGCACATCTACATGGCCCCAGTTTTTATCTCAAAGGGACATCTCTCCATCTGAACAACTCTCCTCACAGTATTCCTCTGAGCGGACTTCATGGTGTCCAAAAGGGGTGACCTTGTACTGCTGCTTTAAGACAAAATTCAATTAAAAAGTCTGTCAGCTAAGGGAGGCCCATAGAGAGCCAGGCTTCGTTAGTTCCCATGCTCTCAGCCCTGTACAGTGCTAAACCAGAAATGGTTTTATTCTTCCAATTTCTTTGGTACATATGCTAATTTTTGCTCTACATTAAAGATTTCGCAATCCAGGGTTAGTCCTCCTCTCTCCAGCTCATCAAAAGAGGACCCTCCTGAAATGTGATGATCTTTTTCCAAATCTACTGAAAAATGTGTTGCAAATTATTTTGAGACACAGGGGAGCCCTACAGCTTTGCAGTTCATACAAGTTAAAGCCACAGCATCATATTTTTCAAAGCAAAATTGGGGATAAGAGCCAAAGTCATTCCAGAGATGCCAGTCGTGCCAAGCCCCGCCCGAGTGGATTCTATTTTTGCCTAGAATCAGGTGCAAGATCAAAATATCATTTTGTTGCTGGGCCAGGGAGGATTTACACCTCTTACTTAACCCCACCTTCATGGAAGAATTAGAATCAAAGAAGAAAAACAAGAAGCAGGAAAAATGAGCAAGTGTTGGTCTGTGCAACCCTAAATCTGCTATTGGCTCACTTTCTCAGTAAAACCTGTGGCAATTTGCTTTCTGAGTGTGGCTTGACTATACCTTCTCTGCAACAGCATTCAGTTTCTCACATTTGGATTTGTCTCCATCATCTGGAGCAGTGTGTGCAAAATTTGGTACCACGTGACCTTCTAGAAAAACATTACCTCTCATGGTAATGTTAACATGGGCCTTTCACGGCAGCTCCTTCCTCTACCACTCCCCCATCACTAATCCATCCTGGAAGACTGGTCCTCAAACTTTTTTCCTTTTTTAAATATGCCACGCACGAGGCAGATGAATAAAAAAACCAGCAGAATTTGAGTAAAGAGACAGAGGCAACAGCGTGAAGTGTTCTGAAGAGATAGGAGATCAAAAAAGGTTTAGTTCCCACATGCCTTAAAGGTCTATTCATATACACAATAGGCTCATCATGTCTGGAATTACTTTGCACGGGAGCTCAGTGTGTGTGCGCTTTTATCAGCTGCCTTCCAAAAGTGCACGCCTGCAGGAAGGACAGCCTGGAACAGGCAGGAGAGCTGGGCACCCAGAGCTGGCTGCTGCTGCTGCTGCTGCTGCTGCTGGGAGAAGAAAGTCCTGCCTTGCTGGCAGCCACTTCTCAGACACTCAAGTGTGAGGTTTTGGAAACAAACACACTTGAGATGAAACGTACACACACACACACACACACACACACGTATATATGTATATCTGTATATAGGAATTAGTTATCCCTGGGACCACAGGATGGTCATGTTAGATATTTGCATCCCAGTGTCCTGAACTCTGTATTATCATTACCCAGACCAGGGTGTTTTCCTTTTCTTCATGGGAGCTCTCTAGTCAGGGATCCTCCAACAGGAACAGAAAGGGGGAGATAGAGCTCATGGAAATGCAGCAATTATCCTGTACAGGGAGAGTTTTTCCCTCCCTCCTCTCTGCTAGCAGTGGTACTTCAGCTCACGTTGAAAGAGCTCAAAAAAAGCTCTCTCTAAATGTCCTTTCCAAGGTGCCCTCTAAATGACAAGGTGAAATGGGAAATTAAAAAAAAAAAAAAAAAAAAAAAGCTACAGGAATGGTTTCAAAGATCTCCTCTCTTTCCTTGAAAGCATCTCTTTTATTTTCTGGTCATCCCACCCTCTTAGGTCCCCTTCTTTTGGGAAAAGCCATGCCTCATGAGATGCTGTATCCCAGGCAGCCATAAATACATAACATTTTGAAGGAAGTGTCAGCGGGTTTAGGGATATTTTAGTATCTCTCTTAGACAATATTGCCCAAAACCATAATGCTGATGTCAATATTTCACAAATATTCATGAGAGAAATAAAAGCAAGAAACAATATGTATGTTTTATCTTCAAAAATGGGAAAAGCTACATGAATATTGGAGCTTAAACAAGAACTGCAGACATCAAAATCCATGCTAAAACAAGACTTCCTAAAAAGGTTGGTAAAAGGAAAGGCCAGCATTAATTTCACTTAGCATTAACTCTTCCTCCACGTAACACCCAAACAGCATTTAAATATCAAGGGAAAAACTACTTTTAACTGAACTGGAATATGCAAATGGTCTTACCCTGGAAGCAACACCACCACTCCTCTCTTTTCACCCTGATATCTGGACTTTTTTTATTTTAGCCTGGAAAGCTGGAATGTTAGATTTGAAGTGGCTGCTTTAATCTCTGCTCTTCTGCAGCCCTGGTCTCTCCTCAACTACTCTCTGCCAGTTTGATTCCTGTGGCTTTGGTGTGGCTGTATCAGAGCACCTGGGGGGAGTTTAATTTGGTTGTCAGTCCTCCAGAGCCGACCCACACTCCTCAGCTGCGTTGGATCTGCAGGACTGATGGGAATAAAAAGTAGGTAAGAACTTATTTTTGTGACTGAAGTCAGCAGATATGACTCTGCACAGAGGTAGCAGATGTGTCGAGTAAGAGCATTTTTAAATGGTGACTTCTCAAAGTGAGATTTTAGTGTAAGTTATACAGCACACCAGTTTTGTGATCTCTCAGCCCTGAGACTGTCCCTGTAATATTAATTGTATACTTTCCAAAGTGCTACCCTAAACACTTTTCTCAGTGCTAGCAAAAGTAGTAAGAAATGGCCGGTACCTTCCAATAAATATAAATTTCCTCTTGCTTCTGAGGTAATCTAATCCATACAGATGCATTTCAAGGTCTGTCAAAGTTATTCAGGCTCATTCCACAGCAGCCCAAACACCCTCTGCCCTGGAGTTTTACCAAGATATACTACAGAAAAAAATCCAAGAGTAGGTGAATTGGTAATATGAGCTATTTCTGGATAAAACTGTGATATTTATTAGGCAAATAAACCAACAAATGAAAAACACAAAGAAGATGCCAAACACAAAAATGACACTCCTGTCACTGTGAGAAACATTGAGAATTGCTCAACCCGACTAAAGCACAAGATTTAATAAACTATTCTTGCAGACGTGGTTATAAGTAAGTTTTAGTAGCAATAGGTTTTACTGCTATTTGGGCTTAGAACCAAAAGCACTGATGAAGCTCAATGACCAACATTATTCAGGGGAGAGTTAAATAAAAGTCACTGTAGCAGAACTCCATGGCATACAAATATCCAAGCATGAATAACATGATGCCAGCTCACGCTGGTCCTTTTGTCTGCCTGTATCAACAGTGTGGGTGTCAGCAGATGCTACCCCAAATACACCACTGATTTTGCAACCCAGGAAACTCAACCACACAGCAAGGGGCTTAAAAATTTGAACAAGCTGATCCCAATGCACAAGCAGACTCCCTGTGGTGTACAGAGAATGGTGCTTAATGTTTTCCTATAAGGATTCTACCCTTCAGCTCATAACATCTAACTTCGGGGGTCTGTGAGGCTCAGTAACGCAATGAAAAGCCTTGCATATAAAATTTGGACATCACTGCCCCCAACAAACAAGCCTCTCCTGAGTTCAATGCTTCCATGCTTTTGGGAACGTCTCCCTAGCCCTAACACAGATCTCCCCACCAGCTGCAGCAGCAGCCCCGCTCTGTCCCCCAGCTGGGAGGCTGCCCTGGGCCTCTCACCCTCTGCCCCATCCCTTCACCCCCAGGGCAGGGGCAGGCACTGGCTGCCTGGAGAGCAGCCCTATCTGTCATGGTTTAACACCAGACAGCAACTAAGGCCCACACAACTGCCCACTCAATCCCCCCCCCTAAATGGCATGGGGGAGAGAATCAAAAGAGTAAAAGCAAGAAAACTCAGGGGTTAAGACAAAATTTCACAGTGTAGAAATCTTGGGAGGTGCCAGGATGAAGGATGCTTCTGCTGGGACATTCCAGCTCCCCAGTGCCCTGTAACACAAGGCAATGAGAGCTTCCAAGGAAAAAATTATTCCATAGAGGATCAGAGCACTGCCAGAGGTTAGGGACTTGCACAGATAGGTCAGCAAGTGCACCTGTGGTCCCAAGGACCTGCCCTCACCACAGCCAGCTCCCCGAGACCACAAACAGGCAGGAAAAGGGCCCATTGCTCCCCATGCACTCACCACCTTTGTCTAACAGAACAGTGCACTGCAGAGACCCTTATTTATGCCTATGATAAATAATTTGATAAATAGGCCCTATCTTTACTCAAGTGGCTTTCAAATTACATGGCTGGCCTGGGCTAGTCCCAGAAATGGAGAAATCATCCCAGCCTATGCAGGAACCTCAAAAAAAGAAGAAAAAAAAAAATGTAAGTCTAAGAAACACTAAGATGGCTTTTAAAGTCCTGGTCATCCTTTATCACCTCAGACTGCAGACCAGGATTACAAGTAAATTTTATTTTCCTGTAATAAAACATTCCTCTTTACAACAGGAACATCAAGCTGACATTTGAAATACACCATTTGACTGGAATTACCCCAAGAGTGAATGCTGCAAAGTGACTGCATCACTGCACACGTCTGACAGTAATTATTAATAGGAGTGCTCTTCCTTTGATAGGCATGCATTACAGGTGGCTGAATAATGGAAACATTTGTGAACAATTGTTTGGTGGCAGAAAGAAAACCTTCTGCCAAAATTTTAATGCTTAAACACAATGCAATTAACCAGCCCCAAAGCCCAGCTCTTGCAGAAAGCAGGATCATTTTCATGACACCTGCTGAGCTCCGCAGGAGCACACACAGCAGTGGTGTTTAGAGGGTCAAGAGTGGATGAGGCAGAGGCAGTTAGACTCCCAAATCACCCTCCCTAAGCCACATGAGTTAGTGGGGAATTATTTTCACTTGGATTCAATCAGAAGCATCTACTGCTAGAGCAATATGCAGAGAGGGGTGAATGGAGTCCTGACCTAGCAGGAAGATCTGCAACCATGTAAGTACCCCATATAATGCTGGAACCCACAGTATATCTGCTGATGAAAAGAGGAGGGAGAAGTCTCTTCAGCTCTTCCAGTAAATCTGAATCAGGGTTATGTCTGTAATAGCAAAGGGATTCACAGACTAAATCAGAGAGGATCTCTAAATCCAGGAACTGAATAAAAATGTCAGCATAAAACAAACAGCAATGGCCACATTTCCATCCCAAAATCAGAAAAACAGATTTTGGCTTGCCAAGGGAGGCAATGGAATTACGCTTTTTACAAAGGGTTTATGAGAAGATCCCAGAAGGGCAGGAAGAAAAATCATGCTTCATTAAAAGAAATGCTAAGAAAATAATACAATGACAATATAACACACCAGACTTAAAACCCTTTATCCTTAACCAAACAGGGACATCCACACGTAGCCCATGCTGGGCTCAAAGAGCAATACCTCACATGCAAGTGTTTCTCCTGTCAGTGCTCACACATTTCATTTAATCTCAGGCACTTGATGCTGCTCCTCACCCCAGGCACATTAGAGCTGAGCCCATCCCGTGCCACGCATGACCCCAGTCTGGGAACTGCCCTTGCTGGCCTGAGCTCACACCTACCTCAATGCCATGGGCTCACCAAAGCTCTCGGCCAGCCTATGACTCTGTGTTTGGGCAGCATGGCATGCAGCTCTGGCTGGTGATGCACTGCCCCTGCCCCACTGGCCTTCACTGGACAGCACTGCCCTCGTGCTCCCTGGCAGGAAGGGCACCAGCTGCCTCCACCTTCCTCCTTACCACCTGTCCATGAAAAGCACCTGTCTGGGAGTTCCAGCATCTCCAGATCTGGTGATCAGGGCTCCCACACAAACGCTCACTGAGGGCACCTCTGGGAAAGTGCAGTGATTTTGGTATGTCCCCAAAGCTCTTGACTGTCATCTTTCTGCCGTAACAGAGTCGTGACTGCCTCCAGCCTGATCCATGGCAGCAAAATATCTGGAACTATTTCACCAAGCCACACTATTTTCCCTCTCCACTCATGATTTCCTTCTGCCTTCTTTTCTCCCTGTTTTCAAGTTACACAATTTTCAGGTAGTCAAACTTTTATAAAACATATGACATCAAACTAAATAAACTGGTTTTAAAATAGATCAGTCTAAATGACTAAAACACTGAAAAGAATAGTCACTTTGAGCATTTCATAAAATCAAAGAAATATTTGTGTTGGAAGGGACCTTAAAATCATCTAGCTCCAACCCCGCTGCCATGGGCAGGGACACCTTCCACTAGACCAGGGTGCTCAAAGCAATTTCTACTGACTGGCCTTTTGCAGTATTCTTTAAAGAAATGCATACTTCAAATGTAGGATCAAATGTTTTGGTAACCTCATTTTTAGAAAATTAATGTCACTAGTTTTTCATAAAAAAGCCTCCAAGCATTTCTACTTAATGTTTTAAAGAGGGGGAAATGAGTAAATGCAGTTGGCTGTCCGTAGGAACAAATAATCAAAGAGTCTAAACTGTAAATTGTCCAAAACCAGAATACATCCTTCAACCGGGCTTATAATTGATGCCAGCTATTTCAGAGAAGCAAAGGTTTACCACTTTTCTCTCACATTAAGATTTTGGCATTTCAGATCTATATTGGCTTTATGATCTTAAAGAGTAAGTGCTATCTGACATTGACTGATAGGGCAAGAGTTATTCCAGGGTTTTGCTAGTCCACTTACATGAGAAGGAAGGAAAGATTACATGCATGGAGTAACAGGAGTCCCTGCAGTTCAGCTGAGTGAAGCCCACACAAGGACCTGCCTACTGAGGACTTTAAAGTCATGTCACCATCTGGGGAGTGACATGGGCTCACTTCCACAGCTTCAGGTGGGAAACAGCAGCTGTCCCCAGCATGTGTGAGCAGTTGGATTGAGGAAAACATTCATCACAAACAAACAACCTCGGCCAACTCTTCAAGTCCGACTTCAGCTCGGTGTCAATTAAGGGAGAGGAGCAGCTGGTGCCACCTTCGGCATCAACACCTGCCTGGAAGGACACGGAGGCAGCAACCAGCATGAAGCCTCTGGGAAGGAGCACAGGGCTGGCAGGGAGAGTTTGAGGAGCACGTCGGGAGGTCAGTACCTAAAACTGAAGTCACTGTAGATCTCACTGGATGGCCCTGCCAGAAAAGTCTCGATCACAGACTGAATGAAGTCAGGGGTCAGCAAAAGTGGCAAGTGCTGAAATCCCCACGGCATCAGGCCAGCCTCTCACAGGCCACCAGACAAAGGGGGAAAAAGCTGTTGCATCTTTTTGTTGTTGCTAAAGAGTGATGTAAATGTAGAAGTACACAGATAAGGGCACTGCCAAAGCCTGCTGTAGGATCCCTGAATGTTGCCATGCCAAATGCCAAATCTTTTATTACAGCAAAATTTCCAGCTGCCTCACTTGAAAATGAATTGTTTCTTGTCACTAAGGGAAAGCTGTCACAGGCCAAAGAGGAAAAAAAACCAAAAAAAAAGGCCAAATAAAATCTGCTGCCTCTCATTAGATCAAAGGTTGGCAGAAGAAATAAACCACCACACAAAATGCCATTTATTCAGAAGAGCAATTGACTACAGAGTCATTTGTCACTTTTAATAATACTACAGTTGTAAAATGATGATAACGGAAATCAAGTTACCCTAATGGTAATAAAATATTTGTAAACTAAACTTGTTCATTTTGACTATAAAAAAGACATTGAAATAATTCAACTGCAGAGAATAAAAATGAAATGGGTCTGTAATTACATAGATTTTCAGCATCTTCTTCTTTATGAAAAATAACTAACTGCTGATGACTCCCACATTTCTGGCACCTTACTCTGCAAAACAAAAGATTAGAAATATGTACCAGATGTACAGAAAAGGGGCCTGCAGCAACATTTCAGAAGTGATGCATCCATTTCTTCCCATTTCTCCTTCTTATTAGTAGCATGCCAAGTGTCATATCTCATTAACCAAGTGAGCCTGTATGCCAGAGAAACTTCACTGAGTCAAGAGAAGGGATAGAGCACTATTAATGAAGTCACTGGATCTCAAAATCCTCCTCATCACCATTAAGGAAAACACTGGAGGATTTTTGGTGATTTTGATAAACAAGCATGCTGTCAAAATGCATACTGTTGTGACCTGACATGGCTTTTTTATCCTAGATGACCTGCCTCCACAGATTTGATTAATTCAAGGTAAGGATTTCAAGAAACTCAGCTTTTTTCTCTAACCCCTCAGGTTTCTTTGAATTCTGTTTTGATCTAATTTCTAATGATTTCCCTGGAACATTTCACATAAAACAAGTTCCAGGGCTGTCAGCTATAAAACATTCCAGTCCCAAAGGAAAGAGGGCAGGAAACTGAAGAGCACCATGGTATCCTGGGTGTATCCTAGGCTGCATTCCAGGATCCCTTGTGCTGCTGTTCAAGATTTTAGTTTATTTCAGATTAGAGCCATTTGAGTTTCTTAATTACATCTAGATTTTAGGAAAGTCAATCTTTTTTAATCTCAGGGTAGTGCCAGTGAATCTCAAATTGTGAACATGCCTTCCACTCAGGTCGGATCTAAATTGTGCCAAAATCAGTGAGACTGGTACTTCACCTCAGACCCACCACATATGATAAACAAGAATGGATTTTGAAACTGGATGACCTGACTGAATGCACAGGAAATTTTTCAGATTTTGAAATGGCTTTGGCTGCAGGGACTTGTTTGTTCTGTGTCAGAAACTTACAGAGAAAACCTGGACCTTAAGGAAAATGGCAAGAAACCAAAAACTGAAGCCAATATATAAAGCCATGCCAAAATTCTTGCCAGCAAGGTTTTTATAGCTGCATTTAAAACCACTCCCCATTGTTTGTTTAGGTTTGTAGTTTGGGGTTTTTTTAATTAAAAAGGCTGTGATCAGCACTATGCAATGCTCCTGCCATTGAGGAGGAAACCCACAGCAGCAGCTTCTGAGGACTTCAGAAATCCACATCTGCAAGTCCATATTATTTGAAGAAAAACTATAAAACCAAACTATCAGTAACTGTATCAGTTAAAACTGTATCAGTAAGGTGAATAATCAGTGTTAATATTGAAGTAGACAGCAAGAGTGCTTAGCAGAAAAGAACAATTGTCTGCAGGTTCCTTTCCTGCACCAGAATGAGATTTCAAAAAGCAAGTATTTCATCTCCTATGTTGTTATTTATGCAATTACAGGGGTTTGCTTCAATACTGTTTCTATATGCATGATTCTGGTAATTATATATATATATATATATATCTATATGTTTGTCTATAAAGTTTATCACAGACTTAAAGGATGAGTCAGGTGCTTTGAATGCAAGGGAGCTTGAGTATCCCAGGACAGGTTTCCTGTGTGGATCTTAACATAGTACACAGGGTGCTCTTGTGCTGCAGTCAGAGACATCATTTCAATACATACAGACAAGCTGGAATCAGCTGTAATCCAGTGAAGCTGCATGGAAATAGACACCAGTAAAGCCACAGTGTCAGCTGGGGTTGTGCACAGTTGGGCCACACTGCTTTGCTTTGCTGCCAGCAGTGCTGGACCAGGAATTCTGGAGCTGGGTCATGGCTCTACCACTGGTGCTCTGAGTACCAGGCAGGAAGGGGTCTGCTTGAAAATTAACAGTTCTGAACTTTCCACTCAAACCCAAGTGGCACCACACACACAAAAAATTTCCTCTCACTGGTGAACTCTTTGGAGAAAGCCCCTTGAATGGTCTGTGGTCTGTACCTGTACTCAGTGTCACATTGTACCTCCACCTCCCTCTTGTAAAGGGACCCTGTGCCAACACAGTCCTCCCTTTCCCCTCTCTCTGGAGTGGACCATGCCATTCATGCAGAGACTGACTCGTGCAAGCCCAGTAGGGCTCATTTGCCTATGCTTCATTGCCATGCTTATGAGGACCAGATCCAGGCCTGGAAACTGCATGCCCACTCTCCAAAGGCATGGAAGAGATTGCAGAAAACCTTGCCTGATTGGAGCTGCTCCAGGGAAAGCTCGCCCAAGTGTCTGTTGGCTAAGCGCTGAACTAGAACAAGAAATTATTTGGGAGCAAAGTGCAGTGGTATCACCTCTAGCTTCCTTTGGAGCCAGCTCATGCCCAGCCAGGTTTATTACCTCTGGTTCCAGTCCTCTGCAATGCTTCAGAGGACTTTGGGGAATCTCTGCCATGCCACAGTATGACACAAACGGAGCCAGCTGGGGTGCAGCTGTGGCCAGCTTAGATGTCTTTCATGCTAAGGGTAGACAGGCCCATTGAAGAAGCATTTAGATGCTGTGCTGGCACACAGCCCTCAAAAACACAGCTCTCTGCAGGTGCAAACACCCCACCAACATCTGCCAGCTGCAGGAGGCAGGACAGAGTAACCAAGCATGGCATCTGATTCAGTTAAACATTATTTTACCAATTACAACTTACTGGTTGTATACCTTCTTAAAATATCATGCAGCATCTGAAAGATATGCAACTGTAGCTGGCTTTGGCTGGTTTGGGGTTTTTTTTTCTTCCTCTGCAACTGAAGATAATCATAGTAATCTCTGGAGTGAAAATAGTGATATTTCAGCTCAATCAACTCATACCCTAATTCACCTCAAAAATTAAATTCCTTCATTTTACTAAAAAAAAGAAAATAAATATAAAATAAATATAAAATAAATATATATAAATATATATATATACATACATATATATATATATATATATATCCCATACTCTGGAATAAAATCTAAGTGAATTTTCAAGGCATGCACAAATGCACAATCCACCTAACCAGTCATACCCAAATCTAACATACAATCAGTCTCTCAGAAGCACTAATGAGGTTTCACACCCTGTTTAATTTCCACATGCAAAACTTGGTATGCATTTCTGTCCTCAAATCTTTTAAATGTCTCAAGTGTCAGGAAAAATTGGGTCCATAATATGCTAAACATCACTTTCAGTCTTTGAGAAAACAACGCGTGAATCCAAGATCCTGACACTCATCAAAGGTACTAGGTGCCAATACAATTACTCAGCTCTGACCACTCACTACAGCTTTAGGAACATGCTCAATTTTAGTCCAAATAATGACTTTGACACAAGAAGGAAAAATAAGTGCTGTCACTAGTAGTAGGAGAAGAAACAATATATTATTGCACAAATCCAATAGCTCCTGATTTTGTCATGGGACTGACTGCAGTGATGAAGCTCAGATGGATAAATGTGGGCTACAGCCCAGCACTTCTCAGCCTGCTGGCCCTCACGATGCACACACTGCTGCCAGGGCCACCCTAGCCTGATGGAATGATACCCATTAATTTCAGAGGCATTGGCTCAGTCACTACGTTTCCCAGAGCTGATGTGGGAGGGCCACTGAATCAGAACATGCCAGAGAAGTGTCTGGCATACACCAAGAAATAAAATATCTGCAGTCCAGAACTAAATTATAGGCTGAAGATTAATTTTGAAAAATGCCTTTTTAAAGATGATACATATGTTCCTTTATATATATGTATATATCAGACACAGGACATTGCTACAAACACATCTGCTGTCACTATCTTAGGATGAAGGACAACTAAAATGTGTGGTTTGTTTTTCCTCTTCTAAGAGCCAGAGGACCTTATGTACCATGTTCATCACTTTACCTCTTTCCAGTCCCTAAAATAGCATGCATATGAGATTGAATGAAGTGCTTCACACAGCCTTGCTTCCAGCTAAAACTTAAATGATTTTTGCACATGATTGGAATCATTTGCTGTTTATTTAACTTTGCAAGTATTTTGGAAGACCTCTTGTAACACCGTTTTTCTCTGCTGGGCTGCTGCTTTCACTGCCTCAGGCAGTTTCTCTCTGTACAGTCACAAAAAATGACGTGATCTTCAGGACTTTATGGCCATTGAGTAAGGTTTGTCAAAAGACAACTGCAGGACAGACTTCTCAGCCTGCAAAATCTCTCTCCATCAGCGCAGCACTATCAATGCCCAGTGGGGCTTGTTCCAAGCAGCTCACACTCAGTGCCCAGAGAGCCTCTGAAAGGAATGGAAGCTTTCACTGCTGCCCTGACAGTGGGCTTAACCACCAAAGAGCAGCTCCTCCTGAGCAGTCTGCCAAGTGTGAACATGGACTCAGAGATTTTTGCTTTTTCCCTCTCCGTAGGCTGGACTCTGACACTCATCACATCCCTGCCTGTGCTGCTCAAGGACCGTGTGCTTTAAATTGCACTTTTGGTAACCATGGTGAAATGCATGGTCCCATTTCTTATGAATAAAGACTTTCCCAAATATCTTCTAATGTGACTGCCCATGAGCAAAAACTTATTCTTTGACATCCTTTCCTCCCTGCTCTCAGCTCTGATGAATACAAAAGATGCATCAATTTTTTTCCACATTGAAAAAACCTCCAGAATTACTCACAGGGTCATGAGGTATAAAACTGCAGTCAGTGCAAGAAGGTCAGCCCATACAAAGCATTCACATATTCCTGGCTAAAATAGCTGTGTTTTTTTTCTTTGAACATGGTCACTCTCAGGAATTTAGATTTTTATGAACATCTAAGTGTTCATTATACCTCTCAAATTTAGGATTTACTCTTGACTTGCAATTTCCATGCACAGGTCAAGTAGTCAGCTCTAACAGTTTCACCACCAATTTCTTACAGACACTCAGTGATTCACTTTTAATTCTTCCTCATTTGCCCAATTAGCATTCTGTTAATTAAACACAGAAAGTGCTTTTACTTTCCTCAGAAAAACGCATTCCTGCTTAACCCTTGATTTATATATGTACCTCTGCAGGCTGTTTCACTGAGATTAGAGTTTGCACACCGTTTTTGTTCTTGGTTTGTAGACATTACTCTGAGGAAACCTTGCAGTATAACATCAGACTCACTGTCTGGCGTTTATACTGGAATTTTGCCTAGCGAAGTTTGACTGCTGAGATAATTAATAGTCTTTAGTAACCATGATTCCCTGCCTGTGAACTTCAAAGACGGCAGCAGTTTAATATTCTTTCTTTGACTTTAAATAGCAGACAGTTATTACAGCATTACATGATTTGGAAGTGAGGGACTGCACTGGAACTACTAATTGAAGTTGGCTAGAGGGCTCCACCACACCAAATCTACCTTGAGTCAAGCTGTGTATGGGGAAAGGATTATATGATTTTTCTAATTCTCTCTCCATTTCCATCTGAACTCTGTCAAACTCAAATTATTGTATTATCCAGCTTATATTTCAACACATTACTGTGTACCTGTCCCAGAACCACCCAGTGCTCAGGGACTTCCAGCTGTGGGCTCTGTCTTCCACCAGGCTTACACAGCTCTGTTCTCACCTCCTGCTCAGCCTGAGGCAACATCAGGATTTGTGCCCGTGTGTAAGCACAAAAGCTGTGTATTTCAAGTCCCTTCACAGGTCTTCAAACACCCTGAGAAATATCTCCACGTATTTCCTTTCTGTTCTCCTGCCTCTTCATTTCTACACCGCATCTTTAACAAGCACAAACCAGATGTTGTGTAATAGCATGAAACACAGCAATTAGAGCACCTCTCTGTGCCTTCAGAGGTGTGGGTATGAGTCTTTGCTCTGCTCTTGGGCCAAAATTTGCTGTTTCTCCATATAGAGGAAGTACATGGCTTTCTCCTCCTCCAAGGACAGCTGTCAAACCAGACAGCCATGTTGTCCAGGTTGTGTCACAGCATGATGGATGAGACTCTGAAGTTCCCAGAGGGTCCTGTTGATCCAGCTCTGTGTGTACCAGGTTACAATGGAAGGACCAGAGCCTGGAGCCTCCTGAGCTTCTTGGGAAATACTTGATACTTCACAATTTCAGTGCTTGCCACACCACTAGTTATAAAAGCCTGGTGCATCTTGAGACCACCATGCCACTGCACCAGTGAGATGTTGAAGGATCTTCTATGGGCAAGCAGACTGGATAGATGTAAATAAATACTGATGAATCCAAAAAGGAATAAAACATTACATGGCTTTCCCCAAAACCAAATACATAACTTTACCCTTTCTATCGAGACGCCTGATGTGACTTCAGAATGACATGAACCCCCGGTCACAAGAAGTAAAAGCCATTCTCATTTGGTAGACCAAATTTCTCATGTTTAAAAACCTCAGAATTAAATCCCTTATTTTCTCCTGCATCCCATTCCTGCTCCTTGGCTGCAGGCTGTACCTTCTCCACATACTCATTGTCTCAGAAACTTCACTTGGGTTTTGGTGAACACCCCAGACAGGAACATAAACACTAACACACTCATCTGCAGAGGGAAAGATTAAAAAACTTTTTAAGAAAGATGTACACAGTGTTCATAGGAGAAACGTAGGGAGTTTAGATACCTAGATGACTAGACTACAGCCCAATTTGTTGAGTTCATCTTCCTCTTAACTGCAGCTGAGTTAACAGAAGCTCTGTGAGCACAGCTGTGCCTGCCTGGAGACACTCTCCCTGTACCCCTGCAAAAAGTGGGGGTTTCTTACAGCAGAAATCCCAGACAAATGCTGCCTGATTTACAGAAGGTGCATGCATGTACATCTGTGATATCTGAACTGAGTTAAGATTACGAACTCTTTTTGCCGACTAGAACAAAATCCTTTCCATTTTTCACCAAGGACTCATGAAGCCAAGATATTGCACGAGAGAGATTTCATGGCAGTGTTTCCTCCAAGGCTGGGCACAACATTACAGTAGCTGGACTAGCCCACATTCCAGCCATCACCTCAGTCAGGGCCAGGACACAGATAAGGCCATGGGAATTCACTCCATCCCTCGGCTCCCTGCGAGGCCGGGCAACAGCGCTCCTTTGCCTTTGCTGACCTCTGAGCAGCACAACCTGGGCTTGCTTTGTTGTACATTTCTGAGCATTTCCAGAGTAAGGAGAAGCCCCTTTTTAGAAAAGAAACAACTGAACAAAAAACTCACAATAACAAACAAACAAACCAACCCAAATAAAAAAGAGCATGTGGCTAAGGAGGTATATGGTTAATTACTAGGCATTTAGTTATCCAGCAGTGCAAACTCTCTACATACACATCTGATGAAACCATTATATGATCAGAAAAGGCTGAGAAGCCTTTTGCAAGAAACTCTCAATGTAGGTAAAGGAGTCTTAACATAAAATCACATCTGTATAAATGCATTAGATTCTGACTCCGATTTTATTCAGCAAAGACTATTGCACTTATACAGCTGCCCCATACCTGTTCTCTTGAGCCATGTACATTTATACCTCAAACACAAGAATTTATCTGAAGCTTATAGTTAGCTAGTCACCAGTTCATAAAGTTTTTTACCCAACTAAAGTACAAGAATAGCACTACTACCCAGGTGACCAGGAAGAAAATCATGGCAGTATTTGATTTACAGCAAATCCAACATCTGCAGTTTTTTAAACAAATTATTCCCAGCACAGTTAGAAATAATGAAGTCACAAATACCACAATTTATGAAGCATTTTGAAGAAGAAGGGAAAAGAAAAAAAAATGAGCCTACGTTCATTAAAAATAGTCTGGCCACATTTAGATTTAAAAGTAAACATACACATTGGAACCCAAGCTGCCAAATTTCCTTTTCTTACACTTTTCATAAGACTCAGCACACAAGTTTTGCTTACTATTTAACATGTTCCACATAGGCTTCTTCATCTGAAAGTCTGTTGCTACTTATGTTGCCAGTGCATTTGAGGTAATCCAGAAGTTGCTTTTCTCTGAGACGTTTAATAATAAAAATAAATACAACGTTATTACTTCATCTATTTACAGTGAAACCCAAAGGAAATATTTCAAATTTATCATTTATTGAAGAAAAAATAAAATTAAAATAAGCACATTTTACTCTTAGAAATAAATTTCCAGCTCCTTTTTTCTTCTGATGTATTCATCAAGGACTTACCAAAGGGCTTTGGGATGAGTTATAGGACTTTTTGGTTTCATACTTTTAAAAGTCAATTTTCTCTGTGTTTGCAATTGATTTAATGTAGCCTTTAGGATTTTTGATGCAGAATTTTAAATCTCTGAAGAAATCATGGCCACTTAAATAATCTAAATAGCACTAATATGTTTCCTTAGTCTTAGCTGCTTTATTAATGTTTATAACAATTCAAATATGATGTGCAAAATATGTATAAATACCTTCTCAGTCTTTATGGGACTAGATGTTATCTGTAAGTCAGAAAACAAAGGCTGCTAGACTGACTCCAAGAGTAGACATGGTCATGGTCAGACATTTTGCTTCAAGAAACCAAACAGTAAGACCCAGGAAAAAAAGATTTCCTCCTAATGTCCAAGTCAGAGTTTGGCTGAGCTCTCAGATCTTTCTGTGTTCAGCTGTTCACAGCTAACACTGGGAACAGCCTCACTGTCTGCACCCAAGTCCTTCGGAAATCCCACTGAGATTTCCAAAGGAGTCATCGTCTGGCAGCTGCACTCGCTGCTGCCAGTGCCTAAGGAGTTAAAAGGGACAGTGCTGAACTGCACCACCTCTCCAGCTCACTGACTGTCCCCTTGGCTTCGAGTGAACAAAAGGGGAATCTCTGAATAGGAGCTGAAGATTTCATTTCAAAAGGTATCAGAGATGTGATACAGAGGCACTATCTGATACCATTTCAGGTGAAAGTACTATGACAGTGTGGTAAAATTATTACGGTTTCAGTGCATGTGTCCTTTTTTCCCTCACAGAAGAATCAAGATACTTCAAGCTCTTTAAGAAAAGAGACAGTAAAAGGTGAATGACAAAAGCTTGAGCAAAGGGTCAGTGGCAGGTCCCTGGGACTGATTACCTCTTTGAAATCCAGGCAGCAGGGGATGCAAGGTGTCAAAGGCTGCAAAATCACTTCTGCTGAGTATCTAATCACCAATGGGTCTGATCAGTGGAGAACATGGGGTGAGGAACCAGGAGAGATCACTAAGAAGGAAATACAATGAATCATGCTGCTTTATACTGAAGGGGAAAAAAAAAACCAAAAAACCAACAAAAATGCAGCCTATAGAAACTGCTGGCAAAGGAGACAGGCAAAACAAAGAATTAATAAAACACCTAGGAGTGAGAGTAAATAAATAAAAACTGGAACAAGTAAGATCTAAACATTTTTGCCAAGTCTGTGCGAGCTCATTGACTTTGAAGAATGGCTTCTCACAGAAGCTCTTTACCCTGATGCCACAGAGTCACTGGGGTAGGTAGGAGGGGATAGGCTAGGGGTCACCATATGATCCTAAGAAAGAAGAAAATGGCACAGAAAATGTCAATTACAAAGTATGGAAATGTCTTTTCAAAGAAGTGAGGAGGACAAAGGGGAGACACCTCCCCAAAACCCAGGCTGTATGACCTCCCGGGGCAGGCATGGTTTCCCAGGGAGAGGAGCCCTGCCTCACTGGGAGTGATTCTCCAGAGGTGAAGTACTTCACAGACCAAGAGCACTGCAAAACCCATCACTCCTGCCAGCCCCTTGGCATCTACCCAAGGCACACTGGGAGAGTAGAAATTGTACCTGTGCTTCAGCAACTTCAATGCAATTCCCAGCCCCGCTTCTACCTTAGCTCCACATTTTCACTTGTTTAAAGGACCACATTGCTCTAATCACTGGCAATGTGGAGGCAAACTTTCCACTGTGCCTACATTGCCACCTGCACGGTGCTACCCTACAAGCATCTGTAGCTAGCAGATGTGGGGGTGCACACCATTAAATAGCATCATTAGTTCCACCAGGCCCTGTGTGTTCCTGTGTTTCCAGGACAGAAGTGGCAGATGCACTGGTGTAATGCCATCACAGGGAGAAGACAAGAAGCTGTTGGAGGCTCTCCAGGGACATGGCCGCATGCCTACCATGGAGTTCAGGGTGACCACTCACCAGGACAGACAGGGCTCATGAGGAAGAGAGGCTACAGGTTCCTTCCCTACCCCAGGCCAGGCTACAGCCCCTGACACTTTGCTTTTCTTCATGAAGAATAGGCAGACAGCAGTCATTTAAAAAACACAATAAAAGAACTGTTTTCCAGTAGACTGGCGTAGCTATGGTCAGGGGGAATTTAGGAAAGCAACATATGCACATGTACATGAGGACATGCACTCCTGTAGGGACTGAGAATTACACTTCCAGAATTAAAATGGAAAATGCAATTCTGTTTAATGATGATTACAGGTTTAGCTATACTTTCCTAGATAAACCTGGGTAACAGCAAGACATCACTTGTATTGTTAAAAGCTGTATTCATCATGACCTGTGACAAGTTCAGAAATAAATTCCCATAAAACAGGATGGATATTTACCTCTGGATTACTCTTACCTTACTAAGTTTCAGGGAATGTACTGATCTGTAAAGGTATCTAGTGGCTAACTGGATGTTTATCAATAAAGTGTTTAGACAGTACTGTTGTTTTTTCCCAGTTACAAGCTGCACATTTGTTTCACAGTGTTTTCATTACTTGTATGACCACTAAACAATATATTCAGGATAATGAGGTTTCTAGTGGTTTTGAAATGTTATTTAAATGCTGATTTCAGAAGTACTGTTCCTAACCTCTGTTAGGTCTGCCGAGAAAGCACAATTTCCAAGAGGTTTATATCAGCATAATTCTATGGATCTTTGTTGAAGCATTGCACTCAGAGCAAAATTTTGCCACTCATCTGACTAGATACCCACAAACCAGTGACCTAGCTAAAAAGTAACCCGCAGCACCACAAATTGATAGGCACAGAAAAGTATCTCAGTTAAATGTGAACCCTGAATCCCTTCAAGGTTCTTTTTCTCTTATTTTCCAACACTGTTCCTTTTGTTTGGAGGAAATTTTCCACATCCAGCTTGGTTTTAACCCAGCTCAAAAGTACTTCTGCAAAAGGAATTCGCTATTCAATAAGTCTGCTCCTCCATGACAGCGAGAGGGGATGGACGGATCTTTGCTTCTGCTTTTCTAAAACGCCAAAGTGTGTAGCTGGGCTGCTGAATGACATCTTTCTTTGCTTCAGATTCCCACACACTTGGAAATAAATAGATAAAACACTTTTAAATTCTCTAACAAAATCGTTGAAACAGGTGGGTCTTATTTTTCTGAGAAGAAACAAAGACCTGTGCATTTGCAATGTGGCCAAAGCAAGGATTAGTAAAGCAGGTCACACCCTGGCTCTGACACTGCCTTCCTCTGTGGCTCAACTCACCTCTCTTTGCCTTTATTTCCTGTATCTGGTATAGGTGGCATTTATTCTGATGCACCTTCTCCAGAACGCTGTGCTAAATCTTGCTGTCTGCCATGTAAGACTCTGAATTACTGAGTGTCGAGAATCAAAGAGACCTCTGGAGCTCATCTGGTCCACCCCCCGCCCCACTCAATTAGGGCCACCTACAACAGTTGCTCAGGACCATGTTCAGGTAGGTTCTGAATATCCCCCAAGGAAGGAGACTCCACCACCTCTCTGGGCAACCTGTGCCACGTCTTGGTCACCCTCACAAGAAAAATGTGTTTTCTGATGTCCAGAGGGAACCTGATGCGTTTCGGGTTGTGCCTATCACCTCTTCTCCTGTCACTGGGCACCACAGAGAAGATCCTGGTTCTGTCCTTTTGCACCCTCCCTTCAGGTATTTGCACACATTGATAAGTTCCCTCTTGAGGCTTCTCTTCTCTGAGCTGAACAGTCCCAGCTCTGTCAGCCTTTCTTCATAGGGAAGATGCTCCAGCAGCTTACTCATTTTTGCAGCTCTTGGCTGCACTTGTTCCCGTAGCTCCATCTCTCTCTTGGGCTTTGGAGCCCAGAACTGGATGAACATCTATGAATAGCTGAGAAAAAAAATATATAATAATTACAAAAAACAAAATAACTTCCCTTAGAGACCTCAGGAGTCTACCTGAAGTTAGTTTACCAAGGGAGAAAGTTAAGGGAGAAGCTTGATCATAATTTTTAGGGACCAAGACATGGAATACAGTGTAATTTAAGTAATTGTCAGTTCATCAGACAAGAGTGCAACAAGGGCAAATGACCCAATTTAAAAGGGGACAGAAGAGAAATGAAGTGCAGTGCAATTAGTTGTTTAACAATGGCAGCAATTAGCTGCTGGAAAATTTACCAAGTATTCTGGCTGATTCTCTGTATCTGGTGATTAAATCAAGATCAGATTTTTTGTCTCCTTTGAAGTCTTGTCCCAGTTCATATAAAAATTCGTCTGGCCTGTGTGATGCAATAAGTCAGACAAAATATTATCACAACAGTCCCTTCTGGCTCTGTCATCTACTGTTTTATATGAGAAGACATTTGCTGTTCTGCTGATTAGGCAATTAAAATTACAAAACAATAGAAAATTCCTCAAATTCAGCAGGGCTGAATGCCTTGAGTTAGTCTTTGCCTCAGTCTCTAAACAAAACTCTGAACACAAAACACCACTGTTCTTGTCTCTCAAAGAAGCCAGAAACAAGACAGAGGAGAATTTGGTAGTTCAAATGCCAGTTTGTGTGCTAATCAGAAGTAGCAACTGTGTGCCAGACACAGACTGATAAAATCTCCATACTGCTGATCATGATCAAGTGCAGCAGCCAGATTTGTTTATACAAAACTGAAGCATCTTTAAAGGAAAGCTGTTAAGGGTTTCTTTGTCCTAGCAAAACTGCTCAGAGTAAAAAAGCCTGCATTTACCCTGGAGAGTAGTCCTTTAAAAAACAGTCCTTGAACACAGCTAGGAGCTGGCATAGGTCAGGCTGCTGCAGCAATTATGTGTTTGGATTCTGGAGCCAGTCTACCAGATGTACCGAGGAAGAGCAACTTTTCTCAAATAGCCTTGATAATAGGTTTCTGAGGGAGACAGCTCCTTGGAAGCAAAGTGCTCTGATGCCATTTACGAAGGTGCACCACGAAAAGACGGGAAGGCATTAGAAAAGAAAACATAACATATGTTAATCATCTGCAATTCAATCACTTTTCTGTATAGCTAGGAAATGAATAATTTTGTGTAATGCTAAGCACAAGACTGTGACTCTTTGTAGATAGTCCTTGAACTGAAACAATAAAGAAAGCCGCATTCTGCTCATCATTCTATTGCAGCCCTCATGAGAGCCAAAATAAGCTTTAGGAAAGTTCATGTCTAATTTTCAGATTTCGCTGCTCTAAAGACACCAAGGAGCTCGAAAAATTGCCCTATGGATGAGTCATCCTTAGTAATTTCATGTTATTTCTCAGACCAGACCTGAAATCTAACCCAGATCCAGAACCACAGCGCTGTAGGAAGGCTTGGATGGCACATCATCACTGGGCATGGAGTCCTGCTCATCAAGAACATGCCACCTCCTATGCAGACACCCAAATGAGCACTTCCAGAGAGGACACAGATTTATTTCACAGGCATGGAGCGTAAAGTCCCCATAGCCATGGGCAAGCCCACGGACAAAGCCTGTGTTTTTCCCAGTAGAGGAGGATAGAAGGGAGGCTGAACATCTACCCCTCCTTGCACCCCATTTCTGTTCATCCTTGCAGCTGATACAGATATGCTCCACTGGCTGCTCAGCTACCATGGCTGCTGGAGGACTCAAAAGCTAGTCAGGAGGATACCATATAAACCCATGAAAAGGTTTTTATCTTTTTTATTTGGTGCATATCCCACACACTGTGAGTGGAGGCACTGGTGTAAGCAACCACTGCCAAGGATGGCTCTCCCTCCTTCAGCCAAGGCTAGAGCTACATTTTAGCTCATTTGCTACAGCTGAATAACTTAAAAAATTATGTAACAGGGTAGAAATTTAAATTTGAGCTGTGTGTGTTTATAAGCCAAGCAAATAGCAGTATTATTTATTGTGTCCCCAAACCCCTGGTAATCAGCACACAGACAGCTGTATCTAAGTCCTTTCTCTTCACACACATACCATCAACTCTCCTCTCTCCTGCTCTTGGCATCACTTGTTATGCCTGCTCCATTATATCTGCTGGAAATTTTTGAAAAGGAAAGCTCGAAAAAGACTAGAATTAAAAAAAAAAATAATTCACTAATATACTTTCCTCAGTTAATAGAGGAAAACCAAGCAATGAGGGAAATTCACACACACATATCCTAAAACTGTATATAGAAGAAGCTCTTAGTTTGGCAGAGGGAGTCTGCATATAAATGCAGGATTTTTGAGACCAGGCCAGTGTGTGTATACACACATATATCAGCTGAAAACATTCAGCTGTGCCTCCCTGCTGTCCCAAAGCAGAGCTGGCCCTTGGTGCATGGCCACTACACACCATCCCCCAAGCAGGGCAGCAGCGTGGCAGAGGAAAGCCCAGATTTGTCCTGGCAAATGGGAGAACTGCTCCAAAAGGGTGAAGGATACAGTGGGGCCAAACACACAAAGTATGAGATGCAGGCAGGAGCAGGTCAGCTGGGGAGGAGCTGCTGGGTGGCATTTTGGCACAGGGTGGGCTCAGGCACATGCCACTCAAAGGGCAGCACGAGCCCACGATGCCTGGCTGGCACAAGAAAGGTGAACATTATAGAAAGGTACCTGAGCACAGTCACACAATTTTTTTTCCTTCTTCAGCTTCCGTCAGACTGCTATTATGTACTGCTGGAAAGCATTGGTTTGAAGGCAAATGGAGACCAACTGGGCACAACATAGGAGCACCACAAGTGGCCTCAAAAACATCCTCCAACTGCAGGTCACAAGCTGTTTCCCCTGAGAAAGAAAACACTTCCTGGTACAGGAAGGAGAAGTAACAGCAGCCTTGAGTTCATGAAGGTGAAAAAGAAAGTGAGCAGGTGTTTCTCCATGTCTGCAGGAGATGAAACAAGAGGAAACAGATTTAAATTATGCAAGAAAAATAGCTAAACAAGCAACCAGAAAACTCTGGGGGGATGTCTTTAAGACAAATACCCCTGAGTTCAAGGCCAGGTTGGATGGGACTTGGAGCAACCTGGTCTAGAGAAAGGTGTCCCTGCCCAGGGCAGGGGGAGGGAACCAGATGTTCTTTAAGGTCTCTTTCCCAAACCATTCTATGCTTCTATGAAGAACATCCCGTCCTGAGGTTATCTACAGTATATCTCAGCAATTACAACATGCAGAAAGCACAGAAAATGTAAAACACAAATACACAGACATAGCAAATACAAATAGGTTAATGATAGTTATGTAAAGCCTTAGCTGATGTCTGGAAAAGACAACTGGCCTGAAGTCTCACTTGCAGCATTATTTTTGTGAGGATCAGAGGTCAAGTTCACAAGCTTCAAAGGGTATTCAGATGAACTGAGTTAATTTTCAGGGGGATTTGGATGCAAAACTCTTTTCACATAAAATCTCAAATCGTTTCCCCCTCTAATTTTCCTTTTCCTCTCTAATAGGTTTTGCCTGTGAATGCTCACAGTGCAGAGACAGCACCTAAAATAATCTGAGGTGCACACACTCCTACTAGATACAGATAACTGAGGGTACCCAGTACATTTGCAGAAAGCCTGTGACACACTAGGGAATAGTCATGTCAAACCAAGACCTTCTCTCCATTTCTGTGTGGAGTCTTGGCTAACATCCAGTTCAGACAGAGTAGCTGAAAGTAGTTTCTCTCTGATGTTCTTTAAAAGCCTAAATGCAATGAAATACTAGTGTGAGTCCATTTCCCAATGAGCAAAAGTGTCAAAAAGCCACCATCAGAGCTGGATCTAATTGGCACTCCCAGTAGGGAAGCGAGGAAAAGAAACGGCGACACACAATGCCCTGCCTCCTGTGGTACTTGTTACAAAACTTTCTCCAGCAGTTGTTCCAACTTTTGGGGCACTGAGTTTCATTTTTTTCCCACCCACATCAAACCCCCCAAGCTCTATTATGGTTAACCAGGCACCCCGCTGACATGTTCTGCCTCTTTATCCCTCCTGGCTTTTGCTGCCGGTGAACAGTTGTTGCTGTAAGAAAAGTCACACCCTGGATCCGTATTCTTGACTGATTAAATGCAACTAAAAATGCCTGACCCCATGCCAGGCCCATGGCCGTTCTGGACTCGAAACTGCCACAGCTGGCACTTAAATATATTTATCCTTTTTGCTAGCAACACAATATGACTCAATTGAGCACAGAGTTATAGGGTCAAACATCATCAATTCTGTAGCTGAAGCCTTACCTCCCCACAGCTTGCTCCCAGGTCATTCCCTATTACCGTGAAACAATCTCAGAATCAAACCCTAAGCTCTGAAAGATTGGCTGGATAACCCGACCATAAAATCAGATTATTTGAGTTAACCAGGCTTACTCAAGAGCTTTGTGCAAATTTCTGTCGCGCGTAACGCTGAAGACTTCATGGCAAAGTAGGCTCAGGTAAGTATTGCTGTGGGTAGTCCTGCAGTCAAGTTGCCAGCCTAGCAAACGTGGTTTAGGGTAAGTGCCACCCCAGGCTTCCTCTGGGAAAACAGGCAAGTCACACTGATGGCAAGCAGGTAAGGATCTCACTTTTCTCCCTTTCCTTGCAGCCTTCACTTTGCCTGGAAATTTAATTACCTGGAAATTTAATTACCACTTTGCCTGGAAATTTAAATTACCCCACTCCAGGCACTTCAGAGGGCAAATCTGTTTAAAAAAGATACAAGACTGATGAGAGAGGATGATTAGGTACCACCAGCAGCTAGAAAAGCATTACCTTATTTCCAGTGGTTATCTGCAGCTCTCCATGAACATATGCTAAAACAAGTAGTGCATATTTCCCTTCAAGAAATAGCTTATTTTACAGCATCCTTTGTTAGGTGGTTTCTGGAGCCTTCCCAGTAGTAGTAACAAAAAAATCACAACAGACTCATTTCCCTCACTAATTCTCCTCCTAAGGCATTCATCTGCTCTGCACAGTTGAGTTTATTTCCTCATTCCCCTTTTCTCTTCACACTCTTTCTCTGTCCTCTTTGCTTGTTTCCATTTCCTCACCTCCTTTGTATTTTTCTCCTCCTTTTCACCTTCTGCTCTATAATTTGTGCTAGTCTGCAGGGAAACTCGGCCAAAGCAGCAAATTTTATGTTTCAACCTGAGCACAAGAAGATTGGTCACTCTCATCTCTGAAAATAAGTTTGAAAATTTTGGTCTCGCTGCCCTGCATACGAAAAGAAGCGTAAAAGGGAAATGTAGCAAAAAGTGGCAAAGAGCACATAATAGAGCAACAGGTTGCTTCTGGGTTCTGGCACTGACCTTCCCTCCATCCGGAGTTTGGAGAGGACAAGACACATGGCACAAACAGAATTTAGGCTCTGCAGTAGTGTTTGACCAAACAAAACCCCCAGGCTTTCTACACTGTCAGACTTAGCTCTTTCAACATTCTTTCAATGCAAAAAGAGATTTGTCCAAAAATGTCTCGGGAGTTTTGTCCAGAAAGAAGCCCGAGTGGCCATTTTAGACAACACTTGTTGTTAAAGGAAATGTCAAACCTCCCATATGAGAGGAAAAACAGCAACAAGTCTCTTTGCTTGCAAGCATCAGTCCAAAGCAGGAAGGCGCCTGGACAAGGAAAAGACTAGAACAAATAGTTCCTGGACAACCCATTAACAGAAATGCATCCTCAAATCCTGCTCAGATAGTTTCAAGTAAACACATCTGTGGAAAGAACTATTGGTACAGATAATTAATAAACTAAAAAAAAATCAAATGCGGGTTTTCTGTAAATTCAGTTCTATTACTAACCTATACAATAACATCAATGCTCTGCACCGTACATTAAGTTCTGCACAAAAAGGGGGAAATAATATAGGCTGCTATCAGATTCCTTTGATTCCTCCTTGGTTTCTGTAGTATGCTATTAATTAATAAATAATTAATGTCCTTTCTTATCACGTAAAGAGATTTTAATTTTGCTTTTCTGGTTTCTTGTCATTACTGCAGACAGGACCATTTTGCATGAAAGCAAAGGCTGGTGATGTGTAATACAGCAGCTGGTTCCAAAAATTTGATTTCTCTGTTTACATCCCTGGCTTTAAAGTCCCATAGCAACTGAAAAAAAAAAAATCCCCAACTAAATTACCATATTGAAAACTTCCATATAATCCTATTTATGCAGAAAGGTTTTTCTTACAGCATTTTGCAAAGTTCCTTCCCAGCTGCTAATATTTTAATAAAATACCTTTATTATTATGGAGTGCACTGGGAATTAGACCTGGAACTTCTCTAACTGCAGCTTAGCTGAGAGAAAGAAATACACCACTAAAACCTTTGCAGCTCAGGTCTTTTTACTATTTCTTTCCCTTTCAAAATGTTTTTACTAATTTCAAGCCTTGCACCTGCTTTGATCAGCCATTTTATTGATTATATTTTCTTTACCCCTACTAGAGAGGAGGCTGGAGCTTTACACTTCTCATTGACAACTCTTCCATCAAGAATGCTTTAAGAGATGAGCACTTTCCTTGGCATCAGAGAAGGAAACCATGATGTGTTACACACAGAAGGCTGCCTCAAAAATAAATAAATAAAAGAACTCACCTAATATTTTATCCAGCATCTTCTGAGTCTCATCAGAGGAAATTAAAAACAAAATTGGCTTCTTGAGAGGCTAGATCAGACAACTTAAAGAACAGCTGCAATTTGTGTTTCTGAGAAATGAAAATTGAAATGCAGACTAAAGTGGATATTGGGTGATTTATTAACCCACTTTCTCCATTCTTTCTGCGTGTCAGTACATTCAGCAGATTATCAATAGCAACGTCTTTAATGTATGATTTTCAAAATGAAATTAAACAGACAACTCCCTGTCTCTCCTCCTTCTCACCTCACACGGAGCACAAGGATGTTCAAAGGCCCTTGCAACTCCTGTTTGCCCAGCAGGAGGCACGGAGCCTGCACGCACACCCTGCAAATCCCACAGCCTGACAAAGTGCAAGGGGCGCCAACTGCTGCAGCTATTAGTGCTGCTTGCGCCAAATGCTTGAGAGCCCGCATGAGCTTGCCTAAGCGCACGAGAAAAAGTATCAAATGTTACCCCTTGACATTTTGTTGTTTTACTAATCTAACCACACAGAAGCTGTATCAAGATCTACAAAGCCATTCAGCTTTTAATCATAGCAGATATGAATCACCATGTCAGTTAACACTATGTGCATAAATTCCTGAGAATGTTGATTTATGCTACCAGGACATCATTCGCCACTATCACCCCTCTCATTTGATTAGAATTGTGGGATTTGAGAAGAACAGACTGACTTAGCTGGTTGCAATTTGAGTTGTGACCTTAACAAAAAAGTCAGGGACTGAGGTTCACAATCTGTCTGTGTGCTTAAGTAAGAGTTTCACGTTCACCCTGCTCAGATTAATTGCTTCTTTAACCTGCAAATGCTGACACACATGCACAGCTGTGCACACTAATAGGGGGGACAGCAGCTGAGTCTCTTATCAAGTTTCATTATATCCTGCATGTTTAATTGTTCTCATCACTGGAAAATATAATTTTATTTAACAGTTTAAGTACAACAGAAATTTCAAAACCTCAATTAAGTACTAAAGACATTTATAAGAAAACAAAGATGGTTTTAAGAGGAACACATTACATAGATGCATGGACTTTGGCGCCTGGTGCAGGTAAAAGGTTTTTCTACTCACCCCCTGTGTCTGTAGCCAAAGCAGGGTCAGAGACTGTGATAAGAAGTTTTTTGATTCATTCAGCTTAGCCTGGTGACACTAGCACGCTGGGTCAAGTGCACTGTAGCTGCCCATAATTGCAGATATTAATGAAGCTTTGAAAGGGATTCAAAAATGACTTTGTATGTTCATGCTGGCTAGAAACCCATTTTGTCCTCATATAAGCATGCTAGATCATCCAAAAAATAATTCAGCTACCAGGGTTAAAATACACAGATAACACCCAAGCTCTTTTACGGCTTTTAGCCATGCCAGGCTTCTCTCTCCTTGGCTCATTATCTTGTTCGTCCCCTCTCATTTGACAGGGAGCCCACTGAATATCAGAGCAGCGCATCCGCATGCTGATGCTGCCAGACTTTCTATTACAAAACCCGGTTTGCAGAAGTACACCATCCCCCACTGAAGCTTTGAAAGCAAGACATTAGGTCCCAGCCTTGGAAACATGTCAGATTTGGATATGCTGCCCTCCTAGTAACCCTCTTGAGTGGGTGGATTTTGCCTGTCAGAGACTTGTGCAGTGTCAAACCACAGGTGCCATCATCTCCCCCCAGGCACCCCTCCACTCTGCCTCTGCTGGCATCTTTGCCCTGATAAGGCCTTCAGTGATCCTATGGTCCCATCCTTCTGCTAAGTCCCCTTTCAAGATGCTCCCTTTATGAAGAGAACAGGTAAAACCAGCACAAACAGACCATGCTGGTAGCAGGTGCTGAGGGGCCTGGGCTAAACTCCAGCTTCCCAGAGACACCCTGCAGGATTACAGCATCCCTCTGACCTGACTGCATGTCTCTGCAGGCCTCATCGCTGGAGCACCAGCCCAGCCCACCGAAGGAGGGCGAATGGAGGGGCAGCTTGGAATTTGGCCTCTTCCTTCACTCTGGTTCTGCTGGCCACCAGCTGCACACACATTTGCATAAGAACCTGAACGTACACCTGCGAAAATCGTTCTTTGAGACAAGACACCTTCTAGCGAAGCTCAGAAATTTCACTTGTCAGCATAAAAACTTGTCTTTTCCTAGAGAAACCAGGCAAGTCACACAGCAACTGCTCAGCAGGAAGTCCCTGAGGGGTCGCAGTGCCACGTGTCAGCCTTCCATTGCCTCTTCCCAGCGCCAGCCTTTCCTTAACTGCGTGAAGAGTTGAGAATGGAGCTGTTCTATTTCTCCCTGCTGTTAGTCAAACTTCGGAGCATCCAACCGACACTAGTCTGTCAGCCTTACAGTTATTTAAAGACAGCCTGTCAGTTTATTATTAATAGCAGCAATTACATTATTGCAGCTAAAAGAGACAAGTGGGATTGGGAACGTACTGCAGCCGGGGTTAGAGAACTGCTCAGGCCTGCTTTGTGCTAGAGGAGGCTTCCAAGTGTGATTATATGAGCAAACCTTTCTCGCTGAGACCCATGATCCATCTTCCCACAGCACATGGCAAAGACAGGGACTCATTCTGCCAGCCCATCTATAAGCTGAGGGGCCACAGAACCAAACTCCAGCTAACACACCCTTCCTCTCAGCAATATCTACTGCCTCAGGTTTAGCAAGGCACTCATCTATCCACGTCACTTCTGGTCATTTCTGAGCTTGAGGCAGAGTGTGCTGGCATCCATTTCAGGCACATCATTCAGGCAATGCCACTCCCTCATTTCCAGAGGAAAAAAAAAACCAAACCACTTCCCAAAGAGAATGTAGATATCCAGCAGAGAGCCACGCTTTATTTTTGCCCATGTAGCTGTATCTAAACTAGGGGTCTACATCAGCATTATTAAAATAGCTCAACCAATATTGTTTTACGGTCAGCAACTCCAAATGTAGGTCTTAGCCACTGGGAGAGAATCATCTTCCTAAGCAGGCACTGAAGAGTTCATGCTTTAAAGGCTTTATGGAAGAAGGGAAACCGAGGCAAAAAGCAATTGAAAGACCTCCCCAAGGTCATGCAATACATTTATGCAAAACATGACCCTACCTGCTTTTCAGTCCATGGCACAGATGCCACGGAGGTAGCAATTTAATAAGCTACAAGCCCCATCTGTTCATTATTGTCTCAACTGGAGATTGCCATCCCCAAAGCTGAGCCACATTAATTGATTATATGAATGCTCCTGCTTTGACCCAATGCAAAGGCAGTCAATTTAATTTAAATCCTTGTTGGAGAAGATTTCAATTTTCTGGCTGACTTTATGCTGAAGCAGACAAGGAACACTCACGGAAGTTTCATAACCCACTCCCGTTACGTCTGACAGAGCACATCTGTCCACCTTCTACCTCCCTGGCAATTTTTAAATCAAAACAAATAAAATGTGAAATGAGCCACAGGGAGACTTTCACTGTGGCACTACCCAGAGCTTTGGGCTAAACAGAATTTCAGCTAGCAGAATTTCCTAAAATTAATAGCATTTCTTCAGTCGGAAGTTTTCCCTGTTCTGAAGTTTCTCTGATTTGCTTTCCTGAATCATGTATTTTCCCTTTCTCTCCATACTTAAATCTGGTAAAGAAAAGGGAACACAGTTCGTATTTTCGTTCCAACTACCAGCATTAGGCACAAGTAGTAGGGTCACAGAAGCTACAGAGATGGAAAAAAGCTTTAAAAAAATTCTCCCTGGATGCTGCATCCACTCTTCTTGACATTTTAAGTCATCAAAACTTCACTAGTGATATGAGAGGCTGCTAAATTTTCCACTCTTACCCTTTTCTTTCATTTTTATTAGCGGTTGCATTTTGATTACATTATGCCTGACAAGGACCAGCTGCCTCCAGAAGTAACTGCATTATCATCAGAGCCAGCCACAAGTAAAAGCATGATGTAGGTAAAGGGGTCATAACATTTACTGCCTTTTTTTTTTTTTTAATAAACTGCATGAGCAACCCATTCACATGTACCTTTCTAGTGTAAAAATAATAGACTTGCAAGTCCTCCCTGTGAGCTTGGCTCCCAGGGAAAACCCACATCCATCCAACAACATAACTCCAAAACCACCTTTTCCCTCTTTTGTCCATAAAAACAAGACCATTATATGAACATATAAGAAAGAGTATTAAAGTGCATTAAAGAAAGAGTACTTTTTTTGTTAAAAGATAGCAACTTTTAGGTCTTTGTCCTAGAAGTTACACCCCTGCTTTGTTTGTATTGGGGGTATTTTTCTCTTAGTCTTGGGAAAAATGAGAAAAAAATATACAAATTGCAGCTCACAAAAAAAAAGCAAGAGCATGTACAGTTCAGGTAACTCACTCCACTGCAGTGACATTACCAACAAGTGCAACAGTAAATAAAGAAAGCTGATGTTCACAGGCAGCTGAACAAGGTGGTTTGAAGATATCCAAATTACTGCAAACAGCCCATTTCTCTTTCTCTTTCACCTTCTACCCCATTACTTGACCGTAATGGCACTTTTGCTGTTCATCACTCTCTCTCCCCATCAATTTTCATTGCCCTCCTCAGCTTCTTTATCACTTTTGTTGTCAAACCTAGAACTACCTTTATCTCAAATGTTTGCCATAAATTCTGGCAATAGACATCCAACCCATGAAGAATACAAATAAATTGGATGGTTTTAAGAGTCACTAGGTGATAATGTATTTTTTCATACCCACAGATACAGCTAATACCTTCACATCTCTATTGGAAAACTGACTCAGCACTAAAGCCCTTACTCTGACCAGTTGTCTGTCCCCCTGCACTATTTTAAGAAGCAAGCAGGTTCTGGTGCAGTCAATAAGGACCAAACCACCATATGACTCAAAACAGTCACCAGCAAACAAAAATATTCAGCCATTCTCTTTCTGCACACCCTCCAGCATGTTTTACTACGAACTGTCATTAAAAAAAAATATTTTAACTCTAAGCTTTGCTAAAAGGCACTGAATGTTCACTAACAGAACAATTACAATTTTCCAAAAATTAAAAATGATAGAGTTTTATCTTTCAGAAAAAGTAATTCTGAAACCCTTGCCTCCCTTTTCTTGCAATTTTGTGGGGTTTTTTTTGCTGGGGGACATTGGTTTTGGTTCAGTTTTGGGTTTGGTTTTTTGGGGGGAAGGAAGGGGCATTACTTATTTTTTTTACTTTTACACTGATGCAAAGGCATTGACTTTTGTAGGTGCTGAGGTTTACTCCACTACAAACAATAGAGAAAAATCCATATTTTTGTGCAGACATGTCTATTCCTCAAGCCAAAATGTGTGACTGGGAGCGGCCACCAACACAGAGTGCCCAGTGCACCCTTCCACCACGTTGCCACAGCAGAGACAAACTGGTGTCTCATTCCCAGCTCTAATTCTTCTACCCAGACTGAAAAAATACAATATAGGTCCACACCAAGGGTAAAATACTGATGATGAAGTCTGGCCTTATGAGCAACTACCAGATTCATATGTATCTGACACACCTAGGAAATTGCACTGCTCTCACTAGTTGAGATCCTTTATGTTTTGAGAAAAAACTCAAATTTTGCTCAATTTTTCCACAACCATAGCCCTGCCATTCTCATCAACAGCAAAACACAGTGTTACTCCCAGTAGCCTGGACCACACAGTTACAAGCACTGGGGGAAGTTTTGTATGAACTGGTCACTGCCATCTCAGATGATGATGACCTGTCAGTATAAACCAAAGCAGCCACTGTTATGGCTACACTGATGTACACTCTGCAGCTAACTGCTTTCTTCCCCTTTTAACTTGGCAGCATCATTTTCCTTCACTGCAGCTACTTAGGCTCATCTATGACACAGGCTTCAGAATTTAAAAATAGGCAATCCAAGTAAACCAAAAAACAAGAGTAGAAGAGGAAATGGAAATATTCAGGCATTTGTAGATTGCGATGCACAAGTAAAAAGCATATTCATTACTGGGAAATTCTGCTGGATATTTCCAACTTACATTCACATTTGACAGTTGAAATGGAAATGCAGTTCAGCCTCCTAGAGGTCTCTCCCGTCCTTCCTTCTTGCTTCCCAGCTGAGCTGCCAAAGACAAGCAGGCCCATGTTATTCACCTTGAGAGCTGTGTGCTGCAAACCCAAGCTCCCTCATCCCCCCCAGTACTTGAGCTCCCGGGGACTTTCAACCCACAAACCTGACAGGAAAAATGGACTGTGTGGGCAGCCAAGTTGACTGGGGGCACACAACAGCCTTGTCAGGAACTGGGACAACCAAGGTCACCTTCCACCACACCCCTGATCTTGCCTAGGGAAATGACACAGCACCAGGGTTCCAGCTCACTCTTTGGGTGGCAGTCACACTCAGGCACTGGGGGAACGGCTAGGGGGTAAGGACACCACTAGCCAAACCTTTTGTGGGAGCTCATCCGAGATCCCCAAGGTCAATGTCCAGGGGGAAGCAAAAGAGGCTGTCAGTATGAGGTTCCTGAACAGGATTTATTGACACATCCACATGAGCAAAACAAGCTCCAAATAGGAAAACCCACAGACCAAAGAGCCCCAGAGATGTCTGCGCACCAGATTATAAGGGAGGTGAAGTCAGGGGGTGGGTACAATCTCCTAACCAATAGAACAGGTTCAAGGGAGGAGAAAGGGGAAGGCTCCCCCATAAGGGATCCAATAGAGAAGAGGTGGGAGGGGAAAGGGGTTCACCCTTTCCAATGGGGTATCAAGGATCACAGAAGATTCTAGAAGAAGGGGAGGGGTCAGAGGTGACTGGCAGGCCAGGAGGGGAAGGGTTACATTGATTGATGGGGAACATTTGGGAATACTGGGTGGGATTTACAATAACAGGCAGGGGGAATGGGAGGGTACATAATGAGAATAAACCGTCTTATTACATGCAACTAGGGGGAAACTGGAAAACACCAACCAGGGTTTAACAAGAGAGGGCAAAAAGAGACACAATTCGACAGGCAAACTTGGCCTGGTGTTACATTTCAGTTTTCACAATCCCAGTGTCACAGATTAGCAGCCACCACCACGTTGTTTACAAGCCAGCCTCCACTTTCTGCTCCCTTAGCAGGCAGCTGCCACTAGCACCACCCGATTTAAAGGCTGCCTGGTGCTGGCTGCATCTATAATGCAGTCACTGGTGATGAATCATGATGTCACGGGCGCTAGATTGCAGCATTGCTGAATGGATCTGGATGATAAAGAGAGAAGAACACCTGTACTTAGCACAAACGTCTTCATAATCAGCAGGGCCAGGAAAGGAAATAGAATTAGGCAAGAAAATAGAATTAGCATTATCTCAGTACTAGCTGGAGGAAATGTGATGCTTTAAACACTGAGTACATGTGTTTTTTCCTGGAAAAGGATATTCTTGCCGACACACTGGAGGCAGGGTGGGCAAAGCAAGAAAAGGGGGCGCTGAAAGGTGAAAAACACAGGCAGAAAGAGCATTGTTTTCTGCATGAAGGCTTTTACTTTGGGGAGAAGCAAGAAAAACAGAAAGTATGTCACAGACCAAGGTAATTGAATTTTGTTTGTCTATTCCAGAGAAGGATGAAACTCAAGGCTCAGCAGACCCGGTCAGCACTATGGCCTCATGGGAAGGACACCCATGTGGGGAGCTGTACCTCAGCTCCTTTTTGGCCATATACCCTTTCCCCTTCCACCTCTTACCTTCATCCTTGAGCACAGGATGTCCGTGAGACAAAGGTGACAACCTCACATTGTCAGAAGTGCCCAGTCTCAGGAGCTTCTGTCATGCAAGCACTGCCAAGAAGCATTCCTGCTGGCATTTTTTAAAGCCACACCTAACTGGCATCCATCATTCACAGCTCTCTGCTTCCTCCCTCCCTCACATCTTCCTGCAGCTCTCTTAGAGCTTCTGCTTCTGATTGCAGGATCTTTGCTTTTGAAGGCAGCTTGGGATGGGCTGCCTCCTTTTGGCTCTCTGGGAATACAAAATAATGTCATGTTTGTTACTTTTGTGAACAGGAACCATTCAAAAGAGACAGTGCTCCTGACAGCTCCTGGAGAAATGATGCCCCAGTGACAGGCTTCTTTTTAAAGCCTAGGCTCCTTCTGATGCCCATCTGTGATCCTTAACATTATTAGGAGATGTTTACGGCCATTTCAGAGATGGCAGGCTCCAGGTTTTCAATCTGCAAAAGAAACACAACTTGGCATTGGGCACTATCCTCTCTTCAAGCTGTGTGATTTGACTAAAGAAAAATAAACCTGCTGATGGAGGAAAATTTTCCTTGACTGTAGAAGTGCTTTTGAACAGCAGCTTCATGATCCCATTGCCTTCAGGGCTATCATAGCACTAGCTAGAAGCAATAACTTTCAAAAGATCACCTAGCATTAGGCTTTTGGCTAAATATCTTGACACAGCTCAGCTAATAATTATATTTATGCATTTCTCTACATAGCCAGTGGCATGCAGGATTTGAGGCTTCTACCTTCTTTTTCCTATTCTGCTATGGATTCCCTGTGCTACTTAAGAAGGTCAGTTTATTTGCATGTAGCTCACTTACTTTTATTTTGGAGGGGAAGACAGTACTTTCCTGCCCCTAGAACACAAATGCAGTAGCTGTGAAGTTGCTAGTTAAAAAGTGCTGTATAGGTAATAAACTACCACTGCTGGATTTGCACACTCTGTAAAGAATCCTTGTCTACAGCTCCCCAGCCTAATTTTGCCTTTTGGAAATCAATTGTATAATTGATTTCTTAAGTTTCCAACTTGAAAGAACAAAGAGAGCTGGTTATCAGAAAGAAGTGATGCTCATTCCTCCCTCTTCTGAAACCAAAGGTGTTGCACTAAATCAGTCACAAATTCTTAGCACTACCAAAGGGTAGTAGCAGGCTCCCACAGCTCAGGGTTACTTGGAAAGCTTCAATCTTTTTCTAGTCAACCCAGTGATGACTAGATCAACCACATCCCCAGCCTCTGATGTTTCCAGCCCCGGGAGTCTCACAGTGGGGGACAACTGAGGTGAACTGCACGGGGAGGCAAGGAGCAGCCGGGCAGGAAGACCGTCCTTCCCTTGTTCATGCAGTGCTCATCACAGCCTGTCAGCCCTGACCCTGCTTTGCAAGGGTGGAAAAATGCACCCCGATGTGATCAAGGGGAGCCGCTCCGCTGAGTCCCGCAGGAGCAAAGGCTTCTCTCCGTGCTGCCAGCCCCGCTCCCCTCCCCACGGTATTCAGGTCAAAGACACAGCGAAGAGCCGGACTTGGAGCCTGCCCAAGCAAAGGGCCGGGCTCGTTCGGAGGCTGCCAAGCCTTTCAGCAGGGGAAGCTGGGGCTCGGCGGCCCCGGTGTTGGCTCTACCTCGGCTCCGCTGCCACCAAGGGCAGCTCGGCACCAGGGCTGGGCCGGCCCGCACGGGGACTTTCCTGTCGGTTAAATGGGCAAGGAAGGAAGGAAGGAAGGGGAAAGGAAGAGCAGCGGGACTCGGGAGAAGAGCGAGCAGGGCGAAGCTGCAGCGGGCAGGCAGAGGCAGAGCCGCTGTCTACGCCGGGGCTGCACTGGCACCCAGCGGCGGCGGCGGGGCCAGCCCGGGCTGGCTCCCGGAGCAGGGCAGCCCCCTCGGAAGAACCACGGCAGACGCGAATTTATTTTACCTTTTAAGGAAAAAAAAACCCAAACACCACCACCCCCTCCACGTCGCCGTCTTCGCCACCCCTTCCTTCGCGTAAAAACCCAACAAGCCTACTAACTAATTCCAAACCATATTCCATCTGTCAAGAGGGCTTGTGCAAGCCACAAAATGGGAAGTTTCTGGGGAAGGATGAGTGCATTTCAATCTTTGCGTTAGACCAGACTTACTCACAATGTGTTATTTTCACTAGGTCTGAAAATTAAGCCTCGTTGGTGAAGACTCGGCACCTGTACATGTACCCACTGAAAGAAATGTTTTCAGGTTCACGTACCTGTTTTTCAAAAGGCTGAGAATAAATCTGTCTTTTTTGTGAGATAAGAAACATTTTGCATTTCATTTCAAAGAGACAAAGTTAAATAGTTCTGCACAACAAGGGCAATGTTTCAATCAGAGCCTCAGTAATAGATGCTCCATGCTGAACAGCCTTATGTAGCAATGACAATATAATCAATTGATGGATGAGTTAAAATCTTTTAGGACTCAGTCAAAACCCACTTCTATATAGCAGCATATGCATGTCCATTTTCCAGATAGGCTGCATCCATCAGTAATACCAAGGGAAGGGAGAGGGAAAGGCTTCTAAAATCATGAAAGATGGTTTGAATGTATCAAGCTTTTCTTTGTTTTTCAACTCTGCCTAATTTTCACCACCCATTCCAGTACAGCCCTTCACCTCACAGAAGTATTTTGTGATACAGAAAAATGAGAAAGCAGGGTTATGGGAATTAGTTTATAAACATAGCCCAGATGCACCTGGAGCTGGTTGTTTGATGAAGCCAGAAGTGATCATACAATTTCCTCACCTTGCTGCTATGATTTTTCCAACTTATCTTAAAATTCTCCTTTGTCTCACTTGAAACCCACCAGGACAGGAAATGAGAGGGCTATACTAACAAAGAGACAGTTTACTCTGGCTAAAACCAGAAGTTATTTATTCTATCAGTACCCTGATATATTTGGCAGTCTTATAATTTTGGGAGATAGTACAAGTTCTGAACCTCACTTTTTCCACACCAAATTAAACATCTGAGTTTTCCCCACCACTGCCCAGTGCTGCAGTTGGCTCCATAATTGCCTCTCCCTTTTGAGCTGAGGCTCTGCACATCTTGTCATTTGTATGGTTTTGTGCTATGGATATAAGGATTAGCAAGGATTTAGGATTTATATATCTCATTTGAAAGATTAATAACTTAGCACTTCTTCCACCAGTGTGAAAGTTAAGCAAAGCACCATGCACTACAGTGCTTTGTGAACTCCCATCACCAGAGAAAGGTCTGGAGAACAAGTGGGTTTTACCACTTGACCTCAAAATCTTTGTATCTAGATTTGGTGAATAGAAAACTGAGGTGAATTCAGAGGTTAGGAGGCTACACTCAGCACATATTCCACCCTTGCAACCTGAGAGAAGGACCACAGAGGAGTAAAGATGTATCTGAAAGCAGAGGGAAACCAAGTCCTGTGAGACCAACACCTCCCACACTCCCACCCCTCTTATGTTGGGGTAGGAGCAAGCAACACTCCCTTTTGTGTCAACTTCATCCAGCTTGAAATTTAGCTGCAGCAGCCCCACAAAAATTCTAGCTGAGACAGTAATACAAGAAGAGAGACAATTTCTCAAGCAGGCTGAAATTTCAGCCACCAGCATTCTCCCACACATCTGAACTCCCTTCTCCCATTTATTTTTTCATTCCTCTCTCAAGCGCCGTAACAAGTCAGCTCTTTGTTTTTAGTGCTTCGATTACTCCCTCAGAGCTCTTGAACTGCTGAGACCTCCCAGCAAAATCAGGATAATGAATAATGTTCATCGTTTGCTTCTGTGTAAGTGTTTCCCCTGCCCAGGCTTGCAGCTTGACTGGAGAGACACAAGTACTGACAGCTGAACAAATCCCACGCCATCGCAGAAGACAGGCTCAGCAGTGTAGCCTGGCAGCCTTCTTAAACACTGCAGCCTGCTCTTCCATTTTTGGGGGGCTTTATCCCTAAAACTGGCCATGGAGGAACCAGACCCACTTGAGAAGCAGGACTGCAAAGGAGCCCTGAGGCACAGAGATGCCCAGCACAGCAATAAAAGGAGTTCTCCTCTCCTTGGTTCCCCCTAAAAGAACTGTTTCTCACACCACCCACATGAATAGCCACTTCCAGATACCAAGGCACAAAAGGGGGAAGAAGAGTAAAACTTTTCCAACCTGGCCTGCCTTAACAACATTAGCAGCCAAAATCCACAGCCAGCTAGTTTCTGTTTGTCTAGGCTTGAACAAGGCTGTTTCATATTAAAAATCAAGAAACATACAGATATGTGTAACATTACATATAATCTAGTACATTGCTGTTACTCATTCTTACAAAAGCCTGTTTCTTTAGCAGAAGTCTGTCATTACTGACTCCCCTAGGTCAGCTTGACTCCAGCACCAGGAATCACATTTACCTGCAGCCTGGGAGGCATCAGTCACTTTGCCATCAATACCCTCACAATAGGGCCTTGCAATGGTTGAAATTGTTGCTCAATTAATTGCTGGCTAGCTCCTGCCAAATTGCCTGCAATAGCTCTTCCTTTGGTGTGGAAGGAAAGAATACAGCCCTTTAAAATGCTCCGAGGTCACATTAGCCTCACACACACTCCATTACCCGTGACCTTGTCTCTCTGGCAGAAGCTGGAAGCTTCTGTCCTCATCTCCCAGGGCCTGGAGGCACCAGGATTGAGACTAAAGGGGGTCTTCCTTGGGAGATGTGGGGTGGCCCAAAGGAGCACGGGGTCAGAGTTGCTAGAAAAGCTGTCCTTGAGCTCCCAGCAGGGGCTTGGCTTGAGACACCAACACAGCCAAAGAGGGAAGAGCCTCTTTATTAAGGGAGTGGAGCCAAGGGAGAAAAAGGTGGTTTACTTTACAGGCTACCGAGGTCACATGGAGGCTGCTCCATCGGGGGAGGTTAGGAGGGTCAGCAGGTGAAGACACAGTGTATTTTCCATGTGAAACTCATGGGAGATGATTCCTTCCTTCCTTCCTTCCTTCCTTCCTTCCTTCCTTCCTTCCTTCCTTCCTTCCTTCCTTCCTTCCTCCCTCTTCATGAGCTAGGAATATCAAAGTGTCAAAAAAGCCCCCAGACACCTACCCAGTTTCTTGCAGATTCAACAGCAGAGGAAGGTGACCACCCCTTCCACCTGGGGAGCAAGAGATGCTCACTCTCCTTGCCAAGAGAATGAAAGAGAAACACACCACCACATACCCTGGAAACCCAAAAGTCTGTCTCTGTCCTATCCAAGCACAAAAGTGGGATCTGGGGTTATTCTGCAGTTTACCCACGAATCCACAGTGGAAACAAAACCTCTGAAGTTAAGCAAGAAGTTCATTAAGTGTGCAAATATGAGGAACTGTTGTTGAAAATTATCACAAAACTACTGACTGTCATCTTGGGTTACGGAAGATTTTGAGTGGGAAGCTGCTCTGTTGCACCTTCCTCCGAAAGCTTTTCACGATTGACTTGCCTTACTAGAAAATGAGGAGCTGAACATAGCAAAACATTCTGTGAAGCCATGAACTTTGCAAAATTTTCATTAAAAATGTTTAAAAGCAATGGCATTTTTCATAAAACATCTCAGTCTTGAGTCTGGAATAGCTTTCAGCTTTGAAATGCAATTTCCCTTTTAAAAGTGCAAAAAACTGAACACTGAAAAGAAATCTTTTGATATTTTTACAATCCCATGTGACAAATGAGACATTTTTCACACTGCCAATTTGCTGAAAATATTTTTAAGAGGTCATTCCAAATAGATTTTTTTCCAAAATACTGACACTTTAATCAACTTTCATAGGCTTTTGGGTTTTTCTATTTAACTCAGTAAGGACTACATATTTTGTGATTTGTGGGGTTTTTTTGGATGCAGTTTGCCACAGATTCCAGTCAGCGAGATACTCATGGTTTTTAATTGCTTTACCATTCCTGGCTGTATAAAAATATCAGAAATATAAATGAAATATCAACTGAAACACTGTATTCTACTTGTTTTCTAGGGGAAAAAAAATAAAAGAAAATTGGACTTTGGTAGGTTTGAGAACCTGCAAAGAATATGTTTTCATTTCTTCTAAAAGTTATTGCCCTTTTCATCATTTAATAGGAATATTTGAATATTGTGGTTGCCACACCCTTCCAGAAAGCTATTTTTGTCTCTTTTCAGATACAAAATTATCACTATTGTTTCAGTTTCAAATATTGGAGCTTCCCTCTTACCATTCTACCTACAACACTATCCACAGGTAATATCTATGGGGGGAAAAAAAAAAGAGAGAGACTGAAAAATGGGGTGAGGGTGGTATAGAATAAATTTAACTCCGTATTAAAACATGAAATGCAAAGAGGTTCTAATTTCTTTATTGTAAGTAACTGAATAAAAGCCTCTATTCTTGCTCCCATAAGTGTGCTTTATTTAGTGTGTTATTTCAGTGCTATTTCTAGTGTGGCCCACTGACACGAACACTGGGATCACCATACTGATCTGTCTAAATATAGCACCTGGGAGCTGACAGTGACAGGTACCAGATGCCTATTATTAAACTGCAAGAAGATGGCAAACGATGAAACAGTGAATCCTTATGGAAAGCTGAGCAGGCTCCTGCTGCCGAGGGGTTTGAATGGAGCCAGATTGCCTTGGGGTGGCAAGGGCAGTCCTCCTGAACCCCCAGGATCTTCAGATTCCAAACAGAAAGGACGGGTCAGGACAGCAGGGCCTGGGACCCCTGGTGCTGTGTGCACCAGCCTCCTGAGAGCCTGTGTCAATAACTCCAAGAGTGGCAAGAAATCGACTTTACTACCCTGAAACTGTGGCTCTCCCGGCTATTTACAACAACTTAGAAAGCCAGCACAGCCTTCAATTATTTCCCTGCTCCTTCAGGAAGTTAAAGAGGTAAGACAGAAGGTGAGAAACACATAAAGACAAAACATTACTGGAATCTGCACAATCTTCTGGGAGCAAAGCATCACTATATGGCCCCATTCACAGTAGCATTATCTGTCTGTCTCTCCCAGCTCACCCACTGACTTGAAGCTATTTCAGTTTTAATGAATGTTTAAATTCAAATATCATCTCAGAACTATCCAAGACTCTGCATACAAATATATGTTTATGCCTTCTGTGCAAGGTGGCATCCTTTTCAGCCTCACTGAAAAGAAGCCTAGCCAGAACCTCAGTGAGTATCAGGAGACCCAGCACTACCCTATTTTAAACATTTGTTCAATGCACACTAGCATCACAGGTAGTTTTGGTGCCTCAGTTAAGCAGAGCTCTGCTGGAGATGAAGCTTTCAGGCAGACAATCCTTCCCTCACCAGGAGTGGATGGAGGCATCCAGAAGGCTCTATATACCAACTGAAAATTCAGATGTTTCTGGTTTCACTGTCCTGTTTGCTTTCCTCCTAGAAGAAGAAATAATAGCACTCAGTTATCTTTTTTTTTAAATTGATTGCTTTACCTTCTTTTGCAGCCAGCTTTAATAATCTCCTCTAAAAAATTAAATAGTCTCAAAGCCAAAAGGTTGGAAGTTTTTAGGCACCTTTGAATATTTCCCCATCTTTTGAAAAGCTGGGGCATGCTGCAGTCACAGAGCAGGGGTATAAGTGACAAGGAGAAAGAACATAGAAATTACATTGACGGATTCACTCTCTAATTGTTCATTAAGATAATGAGAACAAGCTATCAGAAGGATTCCTGAAAGAAGCATACTTGAAGGAAAGAGACGTAGCGAGTGGGCCTGAAAGCAAGAAATTTGGAGACTGAGGAAAGAGGCAGCGCAGGAGATGGTGCTCAGAGGGCTTCAGAGGCAGGGAGGGAGACCACCCACCTGCCTGCTGAGGGCAGTGAGGCGGGAGGCATCCAAAGAAGAATTTTCTCACTTATTCCTTATGAACAGAGTCTGAGGAGACCTGTCCCCTGGGTCAGGCACCGCACACCGTGGCTCTGAGCACTCCTAGTCCTCCCATCGGTGTGTGGGCAGGAGGAGAAGGAAACGAGAGGGGCAGCACCAGGAGGGAACGCAGGTTCCCTCATGGTGGGGACAGCCTTGGTGGTAGAAGGAGGTGGAAAGGCAACCAAAAGGCAGTAAAGGTCCACGCTGGGGAAGTGCCTCTGTCCTCCCCAAGCTTCCACTCGCGCTCCCCAGCCCTGACTCAATTAAAACCGCACTGCTTGACAGGACTTCGGCAGAGATAAATGAAGGCGGCGCTGCGGGCACCGCCGGCTGCTGTGGCTCAGGAGAGGGGGCTGCCCGCAGTGCCCAGGGAGCGCGGTACCTCGCCCCAGGCCCGACACCCTCTGGCACAGACCTTCCAGCGGCCACCCACACCTTCGGTGCGCTGAGCGCCGCAACGCTCGTCCTGACCGTGCTCTTCCCACCTTTCCCAATGCCACCTCTTTCGTCCAGAAGCATTTCCCAGCAGCAGGAGGCTGTTCTGTCCGCCCGCCCTTGCTTCCCCAGCATCCCGGAGGGAGCGCGGAGGGGGCTCCCCCGCCTCCACTCCCCGGCACGGGCAGCAGGTATTTAATGGAACACCAGGGCGGATGGCAGCGCTCGGCTCTCATCTCGTCATCTCTCAGGCTCCCCGCAGGCACAGCTCTGCTCCTGCGAAATCTGTCGGCAAGGCGCTGGCGCCTCTACAAACTCCTCCTGGCCCTCCAAGCGAGACCCCCGCCTGAGAGCGGCTATGACAGGCTGCTCACAGCGGGACGGAGGAGAAAGCAGCTCCCTCATGCTCCTGGGAACAGCGGCTCCCCCGAGAGCAGGACAGCCCCGATTCGAGCCCCCTCTGCAGAGTAGGTGTGGCGGCGGTACTTCATTATTTGGCCGTGCCTGCCCCGCAGGCGAGCCCCTGGAAGGCAGAGCAAACGGCGGCACACCGTGCAGAGACCTGTCACAGCAGCACAGCTGCTGGCCCCTGACACTCCCTGCAGAGACAAATGAGGACCCAGCTGCTGATGTGTTCCCTGCTCTACCAACTTTTAGTGTACCTCTCTGGCTGGGTTTGAGCTAAAAACCCTCTCCAGGGGCTTCTGGAGATCCAGGCTCAAGCTTCATGCCTGAGTCATGGAGCTGGTTCTCACACTCATCTCCTCATCTAACCAGACTACATAATGCAATGAAGGGTTTGGTGCTTTGGCTACAGTCCAGAAATATTGCTCTTTGAAAATATTCAGACCTGCAGTAGATCATAAGACATGACAGCATCCTCAAATTCTCCTGGAGATGAAATATTTAAAGGAAGCTCTGGAATATTCAAGTGAAGTTTCCAGTAAAGGAAACTAGAAGTAAAAGTGTTGTAGGTGAGAGAATTAAGGGACCTGGGGAGACTAAAAGGAGCAAATAAATAAAAAGTATGTCAACAGGATAATGTGACTGTTGATGAGAACAGAACGAGCAATTAAAAGGAGGGATGAGAAAAAGGAGCATAGAAGTGCTAAGCCAAAGAAAATCCCAAAGCAAGTCAAAGTAACATGTAAAAGAAAAGGGCACTGACCAACAAATACATATTGTTACATTTGTATTGTTACATACATACATTTGCATTATGGCAAGCCTGAAACACTTCCATGGGCCTTTTTCCACATCTCCAAGGGAAAAGAACAGAAAATTATTCAAACATTTTCTGAAAAAATCACTTGTTGTCAACAATGCTATGTTTTTTCAAGGATCTCCATTGTGAAACTCACCTTTTATAGCAAAACTGGTCTGTTAATCCTCAGCTCTGCTTGGCCACTTTCACCAGCTACAAGCAGAATCCAAGAATGGTGTGAGAAGGTTCTTTACCTCCACCAGCTGGGGAGGAAATAATCATCTGGTTTTTCATCTGGTTTAGATAGTCTTATAGACCAAGTAAGCACATGACATCACCACCCATGCCTGACATCCTCATGATACCAGGGATGAGTAATTTTGGTTCCTCTTCTTTCAGCAAAGATGACCCTCACATAAAGGTCAGTTGAAAAACCTCAGCTCTAAGGGAAAAGTACAATTTCTTTCCCAAATTAGTCAAAGCAAATAATCCTTTTGAAAAAAGAAATCCTTTCAGAAATAAGCATGTTCCACACCACAAAATAAAGGATTGAAGGAAGGGAAGGGCCACCTGCAAATGAGACGTGCTAGTAAGCAGGAGAAGCCAAAGGACAGTTTGAGTGATACGGAGAAATAATTAAAAGGGAAGAGAAGCACACGTGGTGGAAAACATATGAGAGTAGAGGTTGTCAGATGCAAAGAATACCCACATCTATAGCCATGATTAATTGTGAGAATAACAGGTTATTTGCCCATCTAGAATGCAGAAGAAGTGAAGTGTTGTGTAGAAATGCCATTAATCTCCCTTGATGGGTACATTATTTGCACTGAATTCTACCTGACATTTCAAGTTGCTTTCAATATATTTTATTGTATACTTTTTCATATTTTCAGTGCTCTATTGCCAAAGATTCTGAATCATCAAAATTAATCAGCTGCCTGGAACAGAGCCAGATACAACAAATAAGGAGCCAGGCATTTTTGATATTCTCCCAGTCCTAGATGGATGTATAACTCACATTTATTGATATGGGAAGATCTGGGGCTGCTCAGAGAAGGGGGAAAAAAAAGAAAGAAAAAAATAACAACACCCATGGGCATTGTTGCAAGAAAATGATAGGCACTCTTGATGAACAAATGGCTACTGCTTCTGCTTTGGAGCATTTGTTTGGCTCATTGTTTGGAAAGCAGCAGAGAGAAAGGAGAGCCCAGGACACACACCTCTCTCAGGGTGGGTAAATCACCAGGAGCTGCATCAGATACAGAGGTGTTACACCAGTGTCACTGAAGGAGGTCTCTGAATCACTGAGGATGACTGAAAATATATAGACTCCATACAAGAAACCTAACCTGAAGGCCTGGCTGCAAAATCAAAGCTACTCCTTCAATGGAGGAAGAATAAGAAATACTTTTCCGTAATTATCCCTGAAGGGCAGCCTGATGTGATGGAGTAAAGCTGCCATGTAATAAAAATAAATGAGAATCCCTATCCCTGCTGCCTGCCATAGTGTGCCAATATGTCACAACTGGAAAGCAGGTGTAGGGAATTCCCTGTTACGTGGCACTGCCTGTGATAATTCTACACAAACACCAATAAGAATAACAATGGGAAGCTAATACTGATAGGAATAGAGAAGACATGAAACAGAGACACATCAGTTCCCACAAACCATCAGACATGCAGAAGAGAAGCTTTGGTGGAACGAGAAGTAACTTTTTCAGAAAGCCAGCGTGTTTTTCTCCTCCTTTCCATTCCCCCTTCTTCCAACAAGGGAATGGTTCTTGAGAAGTTTGTAGTGGCAGTAGCTGAGGTAGACTAGAATTTGAGCTGGGTCCTCCTCCCTATGCAGACTCCAGTGAGGCTCCTTGTCTGCATACCTCTGCATCAAACCAAAATTAAAAATTCTGTTAAGAGAGGAAATCTCCTGCCAGCTAATATCCCTAAGCTCAGAGAAATGATGCAACAACCAACACTGTGACAGGAATTTCATGCTGAGCCCCAGCACCAGGAGGACACTATCATTTTTCTGTGCTATTTTGAAGTGATGCAAAGATGTCAGCATCGAGGGGACTTAAAGAACCCATTACTGCAAAGCTCTTTGACAAATAAATAAAACATGAAAGTAGTTCCCTTTGCAGGGAGAGCAGTGGAGAAGAAGGATAAGGAGAGAGCTATGAGCAGGAACACCATATTTGCTATGGATTTTGAATGTTTAAAAACCTGCCTCTGAAAGCCGTTTAGTAATTAGCAGTAGCTTACGTTGACAAGGGTATTTTTGCACAGCTCCATTGCACTGGCTAATTGGCAGACCTTCTTTGCAGGGAGGAAATCAGGAATGGGCTTTCTTGCTGACATACCTCAATGCCCTGGCTAACCATTTAAGAGCCATGTCCATTCTCATGCACAAATCTTCAATATATATATATACACTTATTCAGTAAGTATATTTATGAACACTACAAATATTTGGCATCTTAGGAAAGGTCTCATAGAGACTTCTGTTTTCTCAGAGTACTTAGCATAAATGTACCAGCTAGGAAGCAGAAATTAAGAAAACGGTTTGCTCTAAAAATAATTGAAATTGTGGCACAATAAAGTTATTCTGAGATACACTTGTTTCACATATAATCCTAGACTGTTATCTACACTACCTGTTGCAGGTTTGGACAAATTAAAATATTATGAGATCTTGCTATCTGTGCTGTATTTACCATGATAGGCCCATTTAAATAAGGCAGTTCTAAAAGCAGTTGCTTCTGAAACCAAATTTGAAAAGCAGGAATCCTGTATTTGTTAGCTGTGAGCAGAAGTGTGCTGGTGCATACCACATTCCTCATCTTGAAAACTTTTCTTCCTGACTTCTGAGAAAGAACAGACAATGGGCTACTGCTTTTTGTTCTTAAGGGGAGCCAGCAGAAGTCAATACAATTATTTTTGGCTTCTACACACAAGCTATGCTGCCAGATAAGCACATAGTAATCTGTGTTCCTTAGAAAAATATCTTTAAAAAACCATTCTGAAGAATTTCTATCAGAATGCATGATCTTTATCAGTAACTAATACAAGCTGAATGCCTAAAATACAGGATGAAGTCTTGGGTTTACCTTTTCCCCCACAGTGAATAACAGTTTCAGCATTATGATTGAGGACACAAGCCAAAACATTGTGTGTTTGGGTAGCAGCATCCATTAAGGCTACTAATCATCTCTGCTTGGGCTTCATCAGGGCTGAATTGAGACCTTTCTGTTGACTTCAATGGATCAGCCCTTCTACTGATGCAATTCAGAAAAGCACTTAAGCAACTCCACTTAATTTCAAGCCTGAGGCTAAACGCCACTAGGCTGATCTGATCAGGAAGTCAGCCAGAGAAAAAGTAATATCATTCATGGAATTAGTGAGTCAAAAGAGCATAATTTCCTTTGTGATGGCTGCTTCAAAAATCCTTCCCCTGCTCCAGGTCTGCTCCTTCCTCCCCTTTGCTGTCCCATTGAGCAAGGCAGCTGCTTCCGTCCTTCCATCCTTTGCTCCTGTCTGGCTGTGGCTCTTCACGAGTGGCAAGAGTTAATTGTTTTTCCATAAGTAAACAACAGTGTTCTGTCATTTTAATATTGCTAAACCTGCATTTTAGCAAGCTAATCAATAGAGCCTCTATAGAAGCTTGTGAAGGCAAACTTCTACACTAGGCCAGCCCTAGAGAAAGAAAACACCCGTGCATTAATACTTCTGCTCGTATTGACTTGTCCAGCACTTTTCCTGAAGAAAATGTATTTTCTTCTTCTCCCGCCTCCTGCACTGGGGCTCATAATGAAGCAGGGAGGATTGTTCCTTGCGCCAGCAAGCACTGACCTCTCGAAATAGATGTGTACAATATTTCCCACATTTTCAACACATTATTGCTCTCAGATCCTCAACAGGGCTCCTGGTGTCACCCCCCTGTACAGTTTGCATGGCTTCAAGTGGCTGAGAAGCTGCCTCAAAAGGCAGTCAAGGTGAAACTCCAGGAAGCACAGGCACTTTGGCACTTTGCATGACGACATCCAAGCTCTTGTTATTGTGCATGTGGGAAGAGTTGTAAGGTGAGAGAAGAGAGAGGAACACCTAAAAAGGCAAGGTTAGACTTTTCCTTTATTCTTCACCTTCGGTATATATGTTTGTATAGATAGCCATCATTTCAACACACCTCTTGGACAGCCAGGCCCATGACCAGAGAGGCTGTGGGGGAAGCATTATATCAGACATTCATACACACAGGGCAATTTCCACAGAGGATTCAGTTGTCTGAGAGGAAGGTGGCCTTCTCTGAAGTACATTTTTCTATCAATAAATTGTGGCCAAAAAAAACCTTCCATGAAACACTGTTTCTAAACACAACCGCAAGTTTTCCTTAGGAAAAAAAGCCTCCTGTTAAAAAAGACTGTGGTAACCTTTGAAGCCTAAGCTTCAGTAGCCCATGGCAATAAGTGTTAACTGTTGGCTCCACCATTTTCAGCCTTTGTGCAAGTTTCCAGTTGTTTGAGAATGAGCACCAGCAATGGCCTTCCTTTTGCACTGCCTACTGTGAACTAGAAACAGTGACAGCTTGATTTTGTGTTTTGTACTGATTCTTCAGCAATCTGATCCGACTCTGAAGCTGGCCCTGCTTGAAGCCAGAGATTGGACCGGGCCAACCTAAATTATTCTGCATTTGTACAGTGCAGTTGGAGAGGAATCTCTGCAGTCACAGACAGCCCTACTGAGCCAGGATTGCTCCCTCAGCAGGTGATGAAAGGAAAGAGAACCAGCCTAACTTCAGACAGCTTAGAAATTAAAGCCACACAATGGGGCAGTAAAAAATCTACCACTTCCAAAATCCCAATTTTTCACAATGAACCCATCACAGTGCCAGAATATCTTATTCTCCACATTTTTCTGTGTGGGAAGTAGTGTGTATCATGACCCTCTCTCCTGAAGGTCAATGGGAAATGAGGACATATGTGTCTCCCACTCAAGCTCAGTGGGATGACTCTCACTCTGGTACAAGCACATGCTTAAATGCTTCGCTGAGTTAAACTCCAGGCACTGTTCTATCCTATCTGCAGCTATGAGCCATCCTTCCATAAGCATTCATTCTTTGCTACATCACATGGAAATGTGCAAACGTATGTAACAAAAAGTTACCTTTTTCTATTAAACTCCATAGTGCTTTTCTGTAAGGCTAGTAAATTCAGTTTATTGAACAGTGTGACTGCTTGAGCACTTTTAGTATGCTATAATGCATTAGAGATACTGTATTATCCAATATATTTCAATCTTTGAAAAGTTTTTTAAAGACTGAAATGCTTGCAATTTAATTTTAGGAATGTATTAGCACATATACTATACCAAAATGTATTCATTTTCAGCCAGCATTATAATAATTTCTGTTATCATAAAGGAATCTATTCTATTTGCATTAAAAACGTACATGAAGAAGATGGACTGCATTCACCACAATTATCATTACTCTTAAGTATTTAGAAAGCCTGAGCTCATTACAATTTGATGACGGTTAACAAGAGAAGAAATTTTGTTATTAACATCCTAAACATTAAAAGCAAAAAAATCTAGTATGACACTATTTGCAGAGAAACACCAGATTCAGAGCTCTAAAATAGGATTTTAAATTATTTAAAATACTATATTTCTTTAATGAATTAACAGTGCATGCCTGAGTAGACTTTTCAGTACTCAGTGCAAGAGTACAACAGGAATGTCAAGTTACACCAAGAGCTCATGTGTGACAAGGTTGTTCACTTAGTGTTGGAACTGACCTTTAAGGGCTCTGATGTAATATTTGAATGGCTATCAACGTACAATTGTCAATTGATTGCAAAGAAAATGCTGATAGTTTAGGAGAGAAAACTATTAGGCAGTCAAAGCTTGAAACTGATAAAGATGCAGTAGGGTTTTGTAGAGGGAGGGTGAATTAGGTTGTATGCTATGACTAATGGTGCTTGGGCTAGCTGCCATAAACCCAGAATTCACAACAAAAAATCTGACAGCTTGTTCAAAGAATTATATTAATATGGAAGAACAGATATGTGGGTCTGTTGTGTCAGTGACACTACAGATTGGCCTTCTGGTGTACGTAGGCTACATACAGTTTAAAGCACGAATGTATATTCAAAATAGAGCACTTCAACAATTTCTAGTTATATTGTGGTAAAGTTTGATTGCAGGACTAAAGAAATGCATATTAAAACTACCAGCAGTGAAATTAACCATAATATTTATGCAGCATGTCAGCACACAGAACAGCATCCTCCAGCACAGAGGAAAGTCCCTGAAAGGTGAGATTTGACACACCAAATTGATGTTGCCGAAACTTGAAAAGCTATGCCACAGGCTTAAACCATCCGGGCTCCTAGCAGTGCTGAGCAAACCGGTGGGTATCCAACCACAAGACAAAAGAAGAAAGGGTAATTGAGCAGTTTCAGAAGCAAGTCTCTTTGTTATTCCATGCACCCTCAGCTGGCAGAGCTGCTGCCACCTGTGGAAGACTCAGCTTCGCAACCATGGCACAAGTGGCATTTCAGGAACATTTTCTCTGAGGGCTCAGAGAGGCACACAAAGCAGCTTTGTGCCTCTAGGCATGAAGTAATCTCTTGAGTAAAAGTGTAGTGTCTATGTGAAGTGATGAGCTGAGAATTCTACTGAAAAATAAGGCAGACAAGTTCTTTTATATTTGGAGGTCTCCTTTAAGAGGAGTTCCACTATTGTAAATGACAGTGTACTTGTATCGGGGCTGGGCGAGTGTCACCAGCACATCTCTTGCCCCACAAGCCTTTCCTTTTCCCAAGCCTCATCATTTCTGCAGTGCACCTTCCCTTTACTGTGGAATACATATGGCAATGTCTGTTTGAAATGGGTGTCTTTGACCTAGGGATGTCTAGCTCTACCCACCCACTGTAACCGTGAAAAAACATACTCCTGCCCAGGGTGAGCTGAAGAAGAAACTCAGCACAAGTCATCAGTCACTCCTGGAAGAGTTAAAATACTTCACTGGCATAAAATAGACCCTCTTCTGAAAATTGTCCTTTTTCAGGCTGCACCATGAATTTTAAATCACACCTATCCAAATATGGGATGGAGCATTACCTTGGGCCATGTGAAGTATTTTAACGGTATTTCAGCTGTCCATGGGCAGTCTTTATTCCCTCTCTCCTGCTTAAACCTCCTGCTGGGGAATGAAGGTCATTCTAGATGCACATGGATGAAAATTACATGGAACATTATCATGAGTTCAGCTTAAGGAAAGTCTTCATAGAAAGTCCCCCGAGGGCTCAGGTAATCCCCATAACATTTATTAGGAGTTTTTTGCACACTGACATTAGAGAGAAGCATTCCAGAGCAGTGGAAATGTTGCCTTTTCACTTGGTTTCACTTCCTGTGTTTTTTTGGGGTTTTTTGCATGTGTGAATATTATAGACAACATGAATAATGTCAGGGCAGAGGTGATTCATTTTTATGACTCTTTTTTCAGCAGTGGCATGTGAGATATGAGCAATGCTGTGTCAGTTGCTTTGGCTCACATTTGCATCCAATCGTCAATGAGTAAAATGAAATCTCACAGCTGCCAACATTCAATTTCTGAGGCTCTCAGGATTTCCATCACACATCCACAACAGACAAAGTATCTTTCAGGTGACTTTTACTTTAAAGTTACAACATTATATCTATTTTTAAGGACAAAAAGTAGAACTAAGATTACTTCCAATACGTTATTGAAACTGCATGCTATATGCCATTATAGAATTATACTGAATGCACTTAACAAAAAGTTTATGTTTTTGCTAAAAATACCAGGTAAACACATTAATTTGCTGTGTATCAGTCCAAATTGATTGCAGTTAGCATGGCAGTTTTTCCACTGAAAACTTCTCAGGATGGACTCACAGGTTATACTGGCAGATATGCATCAGAGGCCTTCTCATACTTGTGCTCCAAAGCATAGCAGATCAGCTGTCAGGAAAAAGTTTCCTGCTTCTATGTGATTTATGGGTTCTCATTCAACAGATCTCAGGTAGCCATTTCAGCTGATAGCTGATCTTAAGGTAAAGAAAGCTTTCAAAATACTGATGCATCTAGCCTTTCAGGCTTCAGCAATTCTGTCCTTTTTTTTCTCAACCGACTATATGTATTCCAAAGTCACTCAAAGAGCTTACTTATAGAAGGCTGTGAATATGGCGCCTGATCCAGACCTTAGGGAAGTGAAAAAGATTTGTAATTGGAATGTAGTTGGCCCCAGAAGCACAGAGGTGACATATAGACTATGCCTGCATTAGCAAGTTTACTGAGGAGCAGGTAGGTCTATAGAAATTTGGTACTAATGCTTCATACCTCTTTGGGGTGAAGGCTTTAGTGCAAACCATTCACAGTCTGCTCCCATGGCCTGAATGCCATAGCTCCTGCAGTGCTGCAGGAGTGACACTTCTGGGTTTTATTCACGTGAGAGGTGCCTGCTTTGTGCAACCCAAAACCACTCCAGTAGGCAGGTCAAGGTGTGGTAAGTGAGGGGAGAGAGCTTCACTTCAGAAGCAAGCTTCTCATCAAGCCTAAAATTCTTCATGAGACATATCCACACTTATCAGTTTGTCTCCTGGTGTTTTGTTAAACATGGAAGAACTAGCTGCAGTCCCACTGTCTTGAATGTCAACGTGTTTCGTTGTGACCCCATGAAGCCCCTGTGGCATTACCATTACTCATCTTATTAAATATTAGGCTTTTTCAGATTAAAGATTCTGAATGATATAGGGATAGAGTGAGTCAGAAGTCTACCTAATACAGACTTTTACCTGTGCAGCAGCCAAGATCAGGAACTCCTGAATCATCCTTTAAATTACCATAACCAGAAACGTATATCAGTGATTTATCTCAGTTAGACCTTTATGTTTAGACAATAGCAGCTACTCAGTTCAAGCCCCTTCCCATAGCCTTCTCCACAGTAGAAAACTAAAAAATCGAGCAGTTAATGAAGTATGGCTTTGTTGCCTGAAAGAGAAGGAGCAAACCTTCTCATGTGTGAGAAGACCTGCAGTCTTCAGGACACTTTTTGGCCACTATGGCATGAAAAATGTGAGATTCTGAGCCATGTGGGAGACCACCTGCCACAGATATTGCCATCAGTACAGACTTGAAACACAAAAAAAGCTGGTACTATTCTTTCCTGGAAAAATAATTTTAATCTCCTGTGTAATATGCTTTCTGTTATCAGCGCTCGAGGTAAAACAGCACATGGCAGTCTGCCATGCCACTAATTTAATATATATTTATAAAATAAATAAAGGTTTTTGTCAACCCTAATTTAAAAAGAAAATAAAGGTGAGTTTACCCTCTTCTTCTCAAAGTTTATCATATCACATGAAAAATTCCCCCCATCAGCAACATACTCGCAATGGCTTTTAAAGGTTTTGTAAGCAGGTTTTGCAAGTTTTGTTAAAGCCTTACTGACAACATCCAACACTTATAAAACACTGTGTCTGTACAACTGATCTCTGAACCCTAAGCTTACTCACAGAGAATCTGCCAACAAACCTAATGAGCAGTTATCTGTATTGCATTAATTCATACCAATTTGGTCCACACTATCCCACTCAGCTATGGATCATCAGCTGAGAGGAAAAATGCCCAAAATATCTGTAGCTTCCTGAAGTACAACCATGCCATAAGCCATTGCAGAAATTTTCATATTTTGCTTCTGTGAAATGGCACAGGGCAAGCCACCTTCACTGGGACACTCTTAAACATACCCCTGAAGAGGGGAGAAAGGGGGACCCAAAAAATTCACTTGTCTTTGCACTGCAAGGGTGTTCCCAGGCAGTTGGGAAAGCTACTCACTCCCATCTCTTAGCTACTTCTTCCCAAGGGAAAATGCAGTGACTGACTGCAGGTGAGCACCTCCACTTCTCCAGTCTCCACTGCAAGGCTTTGGTCTATTTCATACCTGCTTGATTTGAAGGTGCTTGCTCAGGTGTGGACTTGCACCCTGGCCCTTCTGAAGTGCTCTGGTTTGTTTGGCAGATGTTTCACACTCTGGGCAGAGTGGCCGCACTGCACTGCACAGCAAGGTGCTTTTCCTGTCCTAAGGTGTCATTGAAACGACTGCAGAGCTCTCCCTTCAGCCGCTCACAGGGATGTGCTTGCAACTCGTGCAGTTTCTTCATGTGCCTAATGACCATGGGCAGTCTGAGAGCTCCTCCTGTGTCATCAAAACAAAGAGATGTGGGCATTAAAAAAGGGCAGAGTTCACAAGCTACAAGATGCAGTTCTGTTACTGCAGCACTGTCACTTCTGCATCTGTGAAGGTTTTGGATCCATTAAACTTCACCTTGCTCATTCAGAGAGCCTGTGCTCTGTGAAAAGTCCTCCTGAAGGTTCTCTGATTCATCCTGTCAGGACAGTAGTCCATGAAAGCTGGTTTTGTTTTTTATTTCACAGAAAAAGTATAATGCAGTTCTGTTTTAGTGGAAAGACACTGACACAGCCTGAAATTCTGTACCTTAAAAAGTCTGAGTATTTTCAGGTACAAGACTGTCCCCTGACAATAATTTTGGTTTTACAATCACCTTCTACCTTGTTCTCTTTTTGTTTTGCAATAAATTAGATTCCCCACTGCTGAGCTAAAGGTCTGGACAAACATTAAGGGAAACTGCCTTTACATAAATTGTTGTCAAACAGACAAAGGACAAAAAATGTTTCCCGCTACTCCAAGGTATGACATGACACGAAAACAGGCAAATAAAATTGCACCTTTGAGCATGATACCGTACACTAACCCTATCTCTTCCATCCCTGAAGGTGTCCCTCATCTGGAATATCAGGGGCTGCTTATGAGGTGCTAGGTTCCACTTCACCTTTATCTGCAAGGTGAATCTGTGCTGTCAGTTCAGGGTGTTGTCAGCATTTCCAGCACTATATGATCCAGGAGAAGTGCATTCACAGAGACCTTGCCCACATAAGCTGAGGAACACCCTGCTAGCTCTGAGGTTCAGTGTTGTTGCACTAAACTCTGGCTCTCTCTGTCGGGCCTTAAGGAAAGCATGCACAAGATTAAAGTAAAAGGGTTTGTTGGGGATGTTTTTGTCTCTTCTAAGTTTTAACCATTCTCACAACCTTGCCCTTTGCCTCTCTGAACAGACATGAGAGCTCATCAAATAATAATTGTCATAAATGTAAGCTGGTGGCATGATGAACTATTGAAAATGTTAGGAAATATTTGGACTTTGTCGCTGTGAGCATTGCACAGTGTCAAAGGGGATAACTGATTTGGAGGGGTCTCGCTTAAGGTACTAATTGACATTTATTGAGCAATATTTGTGACTTCAGTCTATTGAGTGATCTCTGACTCGTGTTTCAGGCAACTTCACTCTGTTAGTTTAAATATGTAAATATGTTCTCAATAGTAACAGACATCAGATGTCCTTGCATTACACAGTTATCCTTTTCACAGCTTTTGACTAAGTCTTTGGAAGCAATTATATTCTTAGCAAAGACTTTTTACAAGTTCATGGATATTGGGGCACTCCCTAGCACAAATACAGGCTGGGCAGAAAATGGATTGAGAGCAGCCCTGAGGTGGACTTTGTATGTTGGTGGACAAGAAGCTTACCATGAGCTGGCCATGTGTCTTTGCAGCCCAGACAGCCAAATGTATCCTGGGCTGCATCTAAAGTGGTGTGGCCAGCAGGGTAAGGGATGGTATTCTGCCCCTCTACTCTGGTGAGACCTCACCTGGAGCACTGTATCCAGTTCTGGAGCCCCCAGGAAGGGCATGGACCTGTTGGGTTGAGTCCAAAGGAGGCTACAAAGGTGATCAGAGGGCTGGAGCACCTCTCCTATGAAGACAGGCTGAGAGAGTTGGGGTTGTTCATCCTGGACAGTAGAGACCCTGTCAGTACCTGAAGGGAACCTACAAGAGAGCTGGAGAGGTCCTTTTGACAAGGGCATGGAGTGGTAGAAAAAGAGGGAATGGCATCAAACTGAGAGAGAGTAGGTTTACATCAGATATTAGGAAGAAATTCTTTTCTGTGAGGGTGTTGAAACACTGGAACAGGTTGCCCAGAGAATCTGTGGATGCCCCATCCTTGGAAGTGTTCAAGGGCACGTAGGATGGGGCTTTGAACAACCTGGTCTGGTGGAAGTGCCCCTGCCCATAGCAGGGGGATTGGAACCAGATGATCTCTAAGGTCCCTTCCAACACAGACTATTCTATGATGCTCCGATTCAAGATTTATACAGGAAGAATAGCAAAAGAAATGGTTTGTAAAGAAAAGTTCATATACTTCCTAAAGGCTTAAATCTTTTCAATCTAGCATTTTGGAAAGGATAGAGATTCTAAAAAGGCTTGATGCACTGTGAAAAAAAAAAAATATCAAATCTGTAAATATTCAACATACTTTGGTAATAAATCTTGGCTGTCAACATGCTTGTCTTTGTTAACTCATGTGCATCGACGTATTCTAGCAGAACTCAAATGACATACTTAATCCAAATTTTAGTAGTATTTAAACCAAGTAAGGACACAGTCACGTACCTGATTTTATGGATTTGTTCAGTATGCAGTTTTGTCACTAATTCATCGACTTTTTATTCATCTGGGACCCAAGGTGGCTGTCTTGGTTTGAAAAGACAGGTGTCTGCTAAGGAAGGCAGGAGCCTCTCTTGAAATGGAAAATGTAAACCCCTTCCCTCCGAACCACCACAATCTTGAAATTAAGGAGCTCTCAGGCAAAGATATGGAAGTGGGAATAACAGTTCTTTATTAGGAAAAATAAAAATGCAGTAACACAAAACAACACTGACAGAGTCAGAATATGACCTGATACCCTGTTGGTCAGGGTGTTGGTAACAGTCTGATGAAATGGTGGCTGCAGTCCTTCTGGATGTGGTTCTGTTGAAGCAGTGATCCTGCAGAAGGGTGTAGTTTTCCTCTGAAGGTCTAGTGGTGGTGTAGATGGGCCTGGTCTTCCTCTGGGAATCCAGCGGGAAAAGGCTGCCTTCCAAAACAAAGTGGTGCTCCAAATCTCAGATTATATCCGGGTAGGAATGCTTGGCTCCTCCCCCTGGGTGGAGCATCTCACAATGGGACGATGTAATGTTATCAGGCATGCAGTGAGACTCAATGGCCCATTAACAGAAGCTATTTCCCAGAGGGAGGATTTGTTGTGGAAGAGATAAAGAAAACTGCCCCACCTGGTTTTATCAGGTGGCCATTTAACAGGAGATAACTGCCCCACCTCTAACAGATGGCAATAGAATACACACCCCCAGCCATATCTTGCATTTACAACCTAAGACAGTGGCCCACAATGAAGGCTGAATTCTGTCTGCATTCTCCAGCCTCAGAACAAATACCCTCTTTTTATTCACTTCAGCCAGGTGCTGTCCCTTCTTTAAAGGTATTTCCCTGAAAAAATAAGTTATATGTTTCCAACATTAATTTTCTCTCCATGGCATTACACCATCACAGGCAATGATGTGGTGAGAAAGAGTTCCGGCATGTGGAGCACGTGTGCAGGAGGCATGTGATAAACGTCTTGTAGAATCACACAGGCCTTAAAAATATCCAAATGGGTAAGAGAAAAGCAGGAATGCACAGCAAAGCAGGATAACAGTGCCAGCTAGTTTCTGCTGTAGGTATGACAAGTTTAATGAACACACATAAAAGGCAGCAGGAGAACATGTGTTTGTTGTTAAGAGCCTGCCAACCACGCTGTGCTTACAAAACAGAAGTGTGATGGCCTTTGCTCATTTATTTTATTGTTTTGTGATGAGCTTGGTCAACCCCCATGCTGGCAAAGGTGAATTGTAAGAAATATGAAGTACAAATACTACAAATGAACGGGGAAATATAGTTGTCAAGGCCTCCTAGAGAGGACATCTTTTAAAGATATTAAAATGTTTTTCTAGGAGAGAGGCATCATAAAGGGAATAGAGAAGAAAGTAACGTGATGAGAGAAACAAACCTGTGTGGAAATATCCTAGCTAAGGAAAAAAGCACACAGAAGGAGCACAAGAAAAACACAAGATTCAATCAAAACTACACTCCAGTACTTCTTAAGGAAAGACTTAGGTTATGAAGTCTACTTAATGATGCCAGAGAAAAACTTTGCTTTTACTTCTCAAAAAGAAGAGTGACTCTGAAGAGGATGTTGCTTGACAGGGAGACACAATACTGATCATCATTACTGTAAAGGACACAAACTGGGTCAACATCATCTTCTCTAGACTTTCTTATTGCAGGGATAAAAGAATCAATGTAATGGAGTGCAGAGCAGTTGCAGGCAGGGATGGCTAGAAGAAAAGTACACCAGGCCAATGGTGCCAGTGGCATCAGTGGGAAACCTAAGGTCCAAATGAGCCACTGCACCCAGAAAAGTACACCAGGCCAATGGTGCCAGTGGCATCAGTGGGAAACCTAAGGTCCAAATGAGAGAGTAAGAATTGCCTATTTCTTGTCCTTTATATTCCAGTCCCTTTATTTCACAGACTGCTTAATTATGGCTGTGTCAGACATAGATCCTATGATTCCTTCTACAGTTATCCAATCTTGTACTGAAGTTTGGGGTTTCCAGACTGCAATGTGTGCTCTGTATTGCTTCAAGCATGAAAAGAACTTTCCCTGCAAAGGGAAAATCTAAGACCGCTAAGTTTTTCAGATTGATCATCTGAAAAACCTAAATCCGTAGCAACCAGCATCAGTTATTTTTTTTCCCTTGAATCTGATTCTTCATTCCAATTTCTTAGACTGCAGATGGCAGTTCCTTAAAATGGCTGACCCCAAACATTGTATATGAATTTTTGAACTCTCTCAAATGTTTCTACCCACTTTTAATATGCTAATAGTAAATTCACCATGAGAAGTCTTTCAGAGTTCTTTGAATAAGGAAGATATATGACCCTGAGCAGCAATTTTCTGGAAAAGATAAGCAGAGACCAAAAAAGAAAAGAGGTAACCAAATCAATGAATTGTACTATTTGAGGAACAAAAATTGAAAACTCACAATCCTGAACTGTAAAAATGGCTGGGAGAGATGGAGAAGGAAAGATGATGGTGTACAGCAGCTTTGCCTCTAGTCTTCTTACCTGAAAAAGGGATGATCTAAAACTATTGTTAAAGTTTGTTACCTGCTTTGCTTGGAAGTTTCCACATGTATAGGAAAGCAGAAAGCTAGGCTCATCATTCATATGTTTTGTACTAGTAACCCCTAAAAATTTTCAACTGGATGGTCATGACATCCACTAAACTTCTTTTTAATACCTGTGATCTTAGATAGTAGCCATAAGAACTTACTTCCAAGAGCACATGGAAATGCCAAATAGTTCTTATCATTCTGCACTTGCATTCATTAACAGTTTAACTTTGTGGAAGCATTATTATGATTTATAAGATTCAATAACACTGACACCTACTGAACACAAAATGCTGAAGTCCTGGTACAGCACAACACGTGCTTACATATAGGAGAACATTGCTTGGCTGCAGTTCAAACTTAGTTTAAGTATTTATGCTCTTGTTCCTCTTTGGTTTATCATTTAAACTTCTGACACATCCTCAAAGAAGGTTGCTCTTTGAGTGTTTTATTTCTTGCTGGCTAAGATACTGGTCTGTTTGAACTTCTTATTTTGAAGAATCAGAAACAAACATAAAAGAAGACACTGACAACTCTACAGCCTTCAGCAGCAGGTTTGATCATTCAGTGTCTGATGCCTACAGCTTCACTGTCTGTGATAGTAATATGTGGTGATGACCTGTTTCTGTGGCTAGAGGTTTGTGGACTTTCATACCTTTAGAACATTTCTCTGTGAAATAAGGGTCCATTTAGGCACTGCCTTTGATTGTGCTCCAATAACAATAAACAGTGGCTTCTTCCATCCCTATCTGCTGGGTTGCCTAGAAACACATTGCAGGAGCAGAATTTGAGAGATCAAGTCTGTTGTCTGCTTTTGCAGGCAGACATATCATAATCACACTCATAAATGTACCAAGATCCATCTAATGAACCCACAGATATCTTGCCTTTATTGTGTCTTGGGGAAGGCTTGCTCATGATCCCGCATTCCCACATACCATGCTAGCGCATCATGTCTTTGATCACATTGGTGGCCTTTCCTCACTTGGTGGCCTTTCCTCAGGCTCCAGCCTGAGTTACTCTTTCAAACATGAGCCACCAATATTTCAGGTGATCTAGGTGACATAATACTAGGACACAGTGACATCAGGATTTTTTTTTTCCTACTACAACTGTCTCTCTTTCCAGTTCTGGCAGACTGTGGGACTGTATTAGACTTTCCCGTCATGCTGTGGATCACAGGCATCCTCTATCCATTTTAATTTTTGTCACCTCTAGCTGATGAGCACCAGTTTAGAGACAAAAATCTTATTTAATCCCAAGTGCTAAGTGTCTTACACACTGCACTACTAAATCTCACTCCCTCTCTTTGTTCCTCCAGACTGTCAAGGCCATTCAGCTTTTTCATATCCAAATTTTGTTGGCTTTAATGACATACCCCAAACTTTTTAAATTGAGGGCCTAGTGAAAATACTAAAATATATCTGGTTCAAGACATATTATTCATTACAAGGGAACTGTTGAAGCTAGAGAAAGTTTAATCCTCACCACCTTTGCTTTCCTTTCCATTAGCCTTTACGTGTCTTATGGGTCTTGGAGTAATCACACCTCTCCAAATACAGGTGGGTTTTTTTCCCCAACATATGGACAATAGCAAACTTTTTTTTGATGTCCAAGAGATTAGCTCTACTGTAGTTTTTTTTTCAACTTGTCTTCTAGACAACAGAATTGCCAGAATAATCAATTGGTGCAGCCCAAGCTGACTTTCAACCATGCCCCTTTTCCCATTGAATTTTGTTCCATACTTGGTCTTAAAGATTTTCAAACTAAGTCAGAAAAGTCTTACCTATATTTGAGGTCACATGACAGGGTGAATGGTTGTTCAGATTCCTTTTAATGCTTTATTCTAAAAAGAGGTATTACACTCTGTAGAACTGTAACCTTGTTCTTGTGGTTTTCTTTCCGTGTCACGGTGAAAATGTTGAGACAGGAATTGCTGTCTTTTGCCTATATACCCTAACATTTGCCTTCTTTAAAAATATAGCAGTGTATTTGGGGAGGAAAGGAGGAGGGCACTTCTGATATTTTTTAAGTCTATGTCATCCCAGTATTTTATGAGGGAAATATAGGCTATGTGTTTCTCTCACACTTTTTATATTGTTGAAGTGGTTGAAGAATGCTCCCTGGTTTTTATCCTGAGCAAGCTCCTTTTGAGCTCATCAATTCTCAAGACAGTCCTATATTTCTGATTGAGTGACAAGTTTTTCCATAGCTTATAAACTTTTCCAACATATCTCCTTTGAAGCATTTATTTGCTCAGTGAAATCTGGAACTCTTTCAAAAAATTGTTTACCTTGTGCTCAAGAAACAATTTCCATCTTACATGTTTTTTGTCTCTTTGCTTTGAAATTTCCAGCCTCTTAAACACTCATTTAATAATGACTTTATATTTCAAGAGAAAACACTATACAGCTGTAGCCATCAATTTGGTCAATTTTTCAGTGATTTTAAACCACAGCACCTTGGGCTAAAGCTGTTTTGCACGTGCAGCTAGATCTGTAGGCTATTGCGCATCTGAGCCCTACTCCTAATGCTTTTTTTTCCCATTAGGGAGACAGGCACCCATAATCACTGACTCATAGAATAATTTAGGTTGGAAAGGGCCTCGAAGATCATCAAGTCCAACTGTTAACCTCCCACTGCCAAGAACACCATGAAACTATGTCCCTAAGTGCTATATCTACACATCTTTTAAATACCTCCTGAGATGGGGTCTCAACCATGTTCCTGGGCAGGCTATTTCAATGCTTCTTCTCTAGTAAGCTGTCTCCAAGGACAGCTCTCCTTTTTTTGTCTCTTGGCTCTAATCATTAGCGTGACATCAAAATTACCTTTTCTAAGGTAATTTCTTTCTAAGACCTGACAGAAATTGTTTATCTTCAAAAAGACTGACTAGATAAAGGTAGAAAAGGTAGAGAAAAGGTAAGAAAATGATTTCTTAGCTGTAGAATTAAATTGATATGTAACTCTGTTTCTTTGCTCAAGTCTCTGCCCAAACAGAAGAGACCCTTTCATTTCAAGGTCTAGAATATTTGATTCACATGGCATTGTTTTATACTGGTTAAAACTCTGCAGCTTCTCTGTACAGAAGAGACTTTGCCTCTAATACCAAAACAGGCTACTATGCCCTTTCTAGATCCTCACAAAGACAGGAATGATTTTTGCACAGTGTCTCAAAACATGTTTGGCTGGAGTTATCAAGCAAACCTTTCTAAAATCTTTCTATACTTCATTCACTCACTGCCTACCAATAAATCTGGCAATTTAAGGAGGTCCAGAGGTGCTCATGCACCTTCTAAATTTATTCTTTCAGAACATTTAGCCTGTCCTGTATAGTCTCTGTATTTGGATGATGTTGCTATGACACATACACTAACTATATTCATATTGAGAAAAACCTGCTTATTCAGAATACCATAATTATACATCTTGCAATGACAAATCTGAGGAGAAAGACATTCTCTAGTGTTAACCAGGATTTTAAAACTGGAAGATGCTGCTAAGGGCACAGAAGGAGTGCACTAGTCCAGTCTTCAGTCAACCTTTGCAGCAAAAAAGGTCTTTCTACCAACTTAGCCTATGGATAAGGACAAGAAGATGCAAAAGCACTGTAGAGAGATTATGAAAGGACTAGCAACCTTGTTCCTCATTAACAGAGTGCAACAGACTCTTTCTGCTCTTGTGGTTCTTTGTATATTCTTAAGATTATTACTACAGACCTTAACAAGAAGAGTTTTTATGAAGCTTTCATTGAGTTTTTCAACTCAAAAAAATAACTGCTTTTGCAGCCTGCAAGATAAACTCAATTAAAGAAAAAAAATCAAACCTACAATAAGCAGCTATAAAATTATCAACTTGGTGTCTCATCTTGGAATTTTGAACAGTTGCATAACTGCATGTAACCTTGCATTTCATTTTCATTTGGCATTTTTATGTCATTTTTCACTGACATTTTAACTTTCTGCCATTTTCATGTCTCGGGATATGTGTGTTTAAGTATGAAGACTGCACTTTTACATTTAGGAGACTAAGTAAAGGAAACAGAACAGTGAATGATATGTAAGGAGAGTTCCCTTTACCTTCCCATCTTCCCATAAAAGAAAAATATATATCACCATTATAAATAGGCCTATGAGCAGCAAATGAACAGAGTACAAAATGGTTTCTGCTGACTCCTGACATCTGTTGATACCCAAAACAAAGCCATATTAGTCCGACAGCCAAACAATCACAAGGCTGGTTTTGAGATTTGATTTAAAGTGTTAAATGGGGGACTAAAACAAACTTTGAAGGAAGACTAATTATTTTCTTGACTCTTCACTAAGAGAGACATATATAATATAATATGTTGTCTAATACATTATCAATTTGAAAAGTGCAAGCAAAAACAAATTATAGTTGTTTGGCTCCAGACACCGAAATGATGCAGGTCTACAATAAATCAAAATATACCAAGGTCAAGCAATCTCTGTTGTTGTTTTGGCATCTTTCATAAAATGCTTTGCAAGCATAAATATTTTACATACTTCAGGTAAATAATACAGACATCTAAAAATATTTCTAAATTGGTGGGTGATAAACACAAACGTATTATAGAGGACAGACTCAGACAGACATGGTCAGTTAAAAAAGAGAAATGCCAATTTGTCTCAGAAATACAACAGAATCAGAGAATGGTTTGGGTTGGCAGGGCCCTTAAAGATCATCTCATTCCAACCCCTCTGCCATGGGCAGGGACACTGCCCACTAGACCAGGTTCTCAGAGCCACATCCAACCTGGTCTTCATCATTTCCAGGGAAGGGGCATCCACAGCTTCTTCTGGCAACATGTTCCACAGCCTCACCACTCTCACAGTAAAGAATTTCTTCCTAACATCTAACATAAACCTCTCCTTTTTCAGTCTGAAGTCATTCCTCCTTATCCTATCACTCCATGCCCTTGTAAAAAGTCCCTCTCCAGCTCTCCTGTAGCCCCTGTATGTACTGGGGAGACTGCTCTAAGATCTCCACAGAGCCTTCTCTTCTCCAGGCTGAAAAACCCTCTCAGCCTGTCTTCACAGGAGAGGTGCTCCATCTCTCTGGTTATCTTTGTAGCCCTCCTCTGGACTCACTCCAGCTCTTCTGTTGGGGCCCCATACTGGATGCAGTGTTCCAGGTGGGAGTATAGAGATGTTAAACACTGCCAGTCCCAACACTGACCCCTGAGGAATACCATTCATCACTGCCCTCCACGTGGACATCAAGCCATAAGTCTTTGGGTGTGACCATCCAGCCAATTCCTCACCCATCGAGTGGTCAATCCATAAAATCCACATCTCTCCAGTTTACAGACAAAGATGTCACGTGGGACAGCATGAAATATTTTAGTCCAGGCAGATGATGTCTGGTGCTCTTCCTTTATCCACCATGAAAGTCTACATCATATCACCTGGCAAAGAGAGGAGGGATGGACAGAATAATCTAAAGGGTTCCTTTCAGTCTTGTCACCTACAATTTTATGGCCCAATTCTTCCTTTATCGGATAAAGATTGCGTATAAACACCAGAAAATGTAGAAGTCTGGAAAGAATTTGAACACTCAGGTGGTATTGGAGCATAAACAACCTCTTAACTAGCACACAAAGGAACTCTTCTCACCAGCAAGTCAGTTTGTAAGCACCCAAATCCTGCCTCTCATGGGGAAACATCTGGTACCAAAAAGAGGATAATTTCTTTTTCCTCTAGTTAAAGCTTGCACACCTGAGGAAAAAAGCAAACACTGAACACAGATGGCAGCTCACATTTTACTCTTGGAAAAGCGTGAAGTTGTGAGAATTACAGTGTTACGCCCACATACCTGTGCTGCTTTTAAAAATGACCAGGATAATCCAGCAGCAGAAATCCAAATCAAAGATGATAATCTTCTGTTCTGACAGTGCTTGGTGACATTTACCACTGACATAGGATTGCCCTCTTCAGGTTGGCCGTGAAGCTCTATGAAACAATGAATGTGGTGATAATATTCCTGTTTAAGTCTTTTACACCTTATCTGCCTTTTTGCTTGTTTGAACCTCTGACTTGATAGCGTCTCCCTCTGCTCAGGTACCATCTGTATCCACTTGCTACAACACTGTAGAAATAATAGTATTTGGCAGTTTTCTTCTGATTAAAATGTATTTGTGTAGAAGAAAGATTTGGGCGTTTAAATTCAAAAGAAAAATAAATTCTATTTGCAGATGAATTCTTGATCTTATTTCTTCTATCATTAAAAGAAAATGTCAGAAATTTTAGAACTTTTTCAAGTACATCTTCTACTTCTTTTCTACATGACCTGAATATGACCCAAACTTGGAAAACAATGTTTATCATTCCAAAACTACAGTTTTAATGTAGGTTTCAATTCAATTCACTAATTTGTTTTTAAATATTAATTTTTATCTATAACTACACAACTCCCACAAGGTTTTTTTGCTAGTCTTATCCCTGTGTGATAGAAAAATATGGTTCATCAGTATTCAGTGATTCTTCCAATTGAGCTGTGAATCCTTATTTCCTTTCCGTGTGTGGTTCTTCACAAAAAACCCCATACAAAATCATCTTTAAAATACATATATTCCATCTTAAAAGTTGTGATTTTACATAAAACCTGGCAATTCCTTCTCAATTTTTTATTAATTTTTATTTCACTTTAAAAATTAATTTAGGGCACAGGTAGAAACCAGAAACCAGACTAGAGTCCATGAAAATCATGCAAAACTCCCACTGACTTTAACTGACCCCAGATTTCATCCTGCGTGAAAGTCCTTTGGAAGCAGTTCTCTGTCAGACAGAGGTGAACTGCTAAAATTGGTGTGTTTCAGTGAGACTGCTACAGTCTGTCTACCCAAAATACATTCATCCCATTTCATCCAATGTTTATCAAATTCCACAAAAAACCCCACTTCTGTTCACATTTGAAGGCAGAAGTGAGAATAAGATAGCTGCCATGCAAGTGTGCAAAAATATATTTTACAAGTCCCAAACATCTACAGCACAAGATCTTCCCAATAGCTTTTGTAGAATATGTGCAGCACTTGCCTATACAAACAGCAGTATTTTGGAAGTAAATGTAAAATCAATGTCCCTTTATAATGGGTGAATTTGTAAATGAGATTATCAGAATCGTCTATTAAAATGTGGTCTGTAATAAAAAGAAACTGCATAATCTCCTGACAGGAAGACAGAAATACAGTATGAAGGTTGTCATTTGGCAGTTTGCTGACACTGCTGTCTTTTTCCCAAATTGTTCTCTGCATCATGCAAACATTTTCAGAAATAAGTCCAATATTATTTTCAGTTCCTCTAGTTTTTCTTGGATTTCTTTTATGGCAACAGATATTACCATACAAAATGTAAAAACATCAATCACACTAACTTAAACACATCACATAAAATTTGGCTGGCAGAAAGAGTAATAAAAATGGAGAGGAGATGAAGCAGGGCAAAATAAACTACTAGGAGGAAGAGGGATCCCTGAGGGAAAGATTCTCAGCACTATCCACAAGCTATCCCTGTATCCTCACAAACGACGTCAATGATCAAGGCTACATACAGAATTAAAATCAAATTAAATCAAATTAAAATTATTTACATGGGTCTAATACCTACTTCTGTGAAGGCACCAGATGACTAAGTCATAACAGCTACATCATGTGGTTTTAGATTGAATAATGTGAGATGCCAGCAGCTGGTAGCTACACTGGTGACTGGATTTTTGTGTAGGTTCTGTCTGGTCATGGCACTTGTAATCCTGCTGAATGAGGCCACAGGACTCCAGCAGAAAGGGTTCTGGAAGATTCAGCACAGTGGCAATATTGGGTCCCAAATTGTCCTGTCACTGTGTGCTTGAGTTTCTCTTTCTCTCATGTATCAATTTCCTGTTGGACTTTAGTGCATGTTTCTCCTCAAGATGTACAAAAGCCACACACCCTCCAACTTCCATAAGGCTTCTAGGACTTTCTGTGCCAGTTTTCCCACAGCAAAGGTGGTTAAGCATCAGATATTTGCAGCTTAACCAAGCTGAAAATTTTGCCTGTGAGAGAGGGCATTTCCAGCTGCCTCCAACCATGGCAAATGTCCTGGAGGAGGCAAGTTATCAGAATGCAAAATGCCCCATAAATGCAGGGAAGATAGTAATTTTCTCTCTATTACCACACTGAGGACCCTAAAAATAATCATTTAGCAATCAAGCCACCTGCCCCCACGATAGCAGGCATATAATGCAACATAATGTTGGGTAGTATACAGCTCCTAAATTTCCTTAATGACTTTTTTTTTGTTTGTTTCTTTCTTAATCCCCAAGAACTTGAAACATATTAAAATTCAAAAAAGTAAGAAAAATGGAACAGAAACTGGTAATGTACTCAGAGTGGAAAGAAGGCTGGGTAATATATTCATTCTAATTGTATTAACCTTCCCCCATAATGAGGGAGGGGGAAAGCCTACCATCTGTTTAAGTCATTAGTCAGTTCCATAATTAAAGGATTAAGATTAGCTTTAACAATTTCATTACTTTTCCTAGGAAACTGAACATCTGACTATTTAAAACTAGTCTAATGCCATTGAAAAGTGCTATTGATTAGTTTTGTCTTTCTTTTACTTTGGTAGGTTGCCATCAACCCAAAATCAGTCCAATTAATTTCTGTCAGGAACATTTCCTAAAGTTGAACACCATGCCCAATACACAAGGAAAATATTTCTGTCAATCTGATATAAATAAAAGTATTTAATCAGCATAAAGTAATAATTTCACCTCACACATTCCTGATCTCATACACTGCAGTTTATGATTAGCCCTACTTTGTATTTCCAACCATTCAAGAACAGTGATTAAAAAAAGGAGTGAAAGGGGATGCCCTGCTCTTTTGCATAGCTTTTAAGAATTAAGCAATTAGCCTCCTTTCAAGTCAAAGTGATTGTGGACTATAATAAAGCAACAAAATCAAGGTGAGAAATGATCACACAAGCCAAATCTACTTAAAGAGCCAAATCAACCTAATCTTGTCAAATGCCTTTTCCTCATCCGGGCAGCACTGCAGCAGGGATTTATCTGAGGATCTACAGACACTCATTAATTCCATCGGTAAGCTTGTACTATCAATGCCCGATCATTATTTATTAAATTCATCTAATTAGGATGGTAGATAACATCTATTATTTTATTTGATCTTGTACTCAACATTTCAATGAGATATTTATGTTGGCAGAACCTAAAGCATTGTTGTAGCTCTTTGCCTGGTTTAAGCACAACTGAGCAAGAACTTCAGGAGAACAGTCTCCTTCAATATTTACAGTTGCTTACAAGGTCTAAGGGCTAACATTTATATAAAAAACCACTTCTAGGTTCAGGTATTTTTTTAACAGTGCTTTTATTCAAAACTTTCATCATATTTCTTAGTAAAGCAGGTGAGGAATCCTGAGGTTACCACCTGCTGCCCACCGTGAAGGCCCCGCACCATCTACAAGCTGTGCTCCGTGTCACTGAACACATCCATAAACAATCCAGGGGACAGGAAATGTAACAATGCTGATACTAGCCAGTAACAGCAAGCAATTCTTGGCAGTAAAGGTTAAAACCATCAGTGAGTTGTTCTCGAAGAATCTCACAACACTCAAATGACCCAAAAGATAAAGTGGCAGGTGAAGCTCAGGGTTCTTAAAAGCAAAGCAAGATACTTGAGATAAAATAATCTACCTTATCTATATGTAGATAATGAATGGGTTTGCATTAGCTATGAGCAAAAATTCATTCATTGTGGATACCTTTCAGAAAATGCCAGCAGCTTGGTCTGAGGCCACACAAGGAAACCATATATCAGCACTGTCTATGAAAGGCCTTGAGAAGAAAAAGTATTTTGCCATTTCCCTAAGCCACCACGTATTCTTCCCACACACAGCATGTTGCAACAATCAGACCATGTCCAACAAAAGAGAAACTAAAACAGCACAGAGGGAAGGATGACAGAGAAAGATGTGAAACTTTTTCAGCTGGAAAGGAACACACATAGATTAAACTTTGGCATGGAAAAGACATGTTTGTTTGAGGGAATATGACATAGGGCAAGAACAAACTGGTACTGACTGTTGTCCAAAAAGGTGTATAAGGAACAATCATTCTCCACAATAGACAAGTGTTCTGAAGATTGGCAAGCCTCCAGTTTTAAACAGAGGAACTGTTTGATTTTGAGGGATAATGTGTTAATGTATGGTAAAACTCAAAGCAGTAGGATACTAGAGTGGTTAAATAAATTTACAGATACTAGCCAAGCTCACAAAGGCTAAGTGACTATTAAGAGACTATTCAGGTGTTACTTCTAATGCAGGCTCTGGTTTAAAGAGTGCTCAAACCACTGTTTGTCAGAAGCTGAGACAAAAAAAACCCAAAGAAAATAGTCATTCATACTTTTTGAGGGTGTAAATGGCTAACCTTGCTTAACCTTGATTATCAGGATTTGGGTGTTTGAATCTCCACTTTTATCTAAAACCATAATAATATTTTTCTCCCTCTCCTGATCACACAAAATTCATGGTTTAGACTTGATATCTGAAGCAGGTATCACATCTTAAACAGATTTTTTTTTACTAGATTCTTTATCAGCTATAATGGGAGCTTAAACACTCCTTTTACACTCAGATACCTACACCTAAGTATCACATATGAGCTGAATTCAAACCCTAATAGAGCATTTATCTGACTAAATGTGTTTACATTCAAACACAAGGCAGACAGCATGAGCATCATTTGCAGTCAATGAAGAAAGAAATGGTACTTGTAGAGGCCCCTCATTTTAGCTTTATGCATGAGGAAATTCAATCAAACAGACTGTGTCCTAAAGCCCCGAGCCCCCACTCCCCAGGATGGAGGGAACAGTGTGGGGAGCTCAGACTAAGATATCCACTGTGAGGTTTACACACAGTGTCAGGTCAATGTTACCTTCAGTCATGTTTAAACAATTCAGAACAGGCAAAAAATCCCAACTCCTTCCCTAGAATAAGGTATATACTGCACCTGTAAAGTGACATGTACCATGCATGAGTGTGCACATAATATTCCAGCTCCTAGGCTGGGATTATTTTTCCTACTTCACCAGGAAATGGAAACAAAACTCAGTGTAATTCTAACATTAGTCTGCTATAAATTCCTAGTCTTTAAGCTAATGGCAAAATAATGTTCCTCTCATTAGTTTAATGATCATATCATGCTTAATACAAGCATTCCCCCCTTTTTTTTCCCTCTTTCATTAACTCAGTGTAATAGTTGCAGACAATTTTCTTTCACTATGAAGCTGTCAATCTCTTGTATGTAACATGTCAGTCTGTTATAGCACAGAATTAATGCAGTGCATTTATCAGACTAAGACCTCTTTTCATTTACTCACTCAAAAATTAGTTTGAGCTATCTATAATGATGCATTTTAATGGAGCACATTTTAAGAAGCAAACATTTAGATCATTTACAGATTTTCTTTTTTAACTATGATATGTGCTTCCCTGTCAGTGTTTGACTTAGAATAAACTAGCTGACACTTGGCAAAAAGGAAAGAAAGCTGAAACTGATGCAGAGGAAAGTCCCTCAGCTCCTACTGAGCTGGCTGTTCCCCTGAGGCACTCAAAAAAGACTTCTACTCATGGCAGTATGCAGCAATATAAAGCAGCAGCAGCAGCAAAGTTTTCTTCTCTCATAATGATTCAGACTCTTCTTAGGAATATGAAAAATTAAGATAAAATAATTCTTTTTATATGCTAGATTTTAGAAGAAATCACCAGCAATTTCACTGAAAGGATAAGGAAAAAGAAGTGCTAACAAAGGATGTGTCCAAGAGCTGCCATGTGAGACCCATTAGATGCTTAAGACCTCAGATATATATGGGTTGACTGGAAATGTGGAGACACTTTATTCTAGGCACTGTGACCTATTCAGCCTTTCTGATGGGATCTCCTGCATTCAATGGTGTCACATCACCTAAGTTGACACCTACTTGCTGTGAAAGGACAGCCCTGCATTTCTATCAACACTGAGTTTGCATTTCAGGCCCTCAGCTGTCTTTTACACCTTTCTGTCTGTTGCTTACGTTTATCCCAGCTTCTTCAGAGCTCATACTGCTTTAAAAGAGCAAAAATTTATCTTTGTCCACAGTCCTGCCTCTGGTCAGATGCAACAAAGCTGCTGCTCTTTTCTTCAGTTCTTCACAAAAAAAAAAGATTATCAAATGAAAACCAGCAGTTAGTGGAAAAAAAAAACCAAACCAAACCAAACCAAAACCATTGCTTTGCCGTAGCAAAATTTAAGAGGTTGCTGTTCTTACCCCCTTTGCTCTTCTCAGAGGCTGGCATTCCCACCCTAATCTGTTTGTTTCTTGCTTGTTTCCATGAAAGTTTACATTAAGACTATCCCATTTTAACTTCCCCCATTGGATTTTCCCCCCATTTAATGCATAAGAAAGAAATGCTTTTAAGTGTCCATACTTCAAGCAACCAGTTCAGAGATACTGTATCAAACACAGCATTCAGTCAATCTGTAAGTAATTTTATTACATTTTGGCTTTATAAAATGAGGTTCTTATGAATCGCTGCTTCAAAAATAGTTTTTTAGAGCTAAAACACAGTACTAAGCAAACTGAGAAACAAAAGACTTTGTAATTCTTGACTGTGACTTCAGTGGTTGTCTACCTTTTGAAACACGAGGCACTCTTCATTCCTAAAATACATGCTAAGGGTGAAAACAATACTTTTCAAGGCTGTAGAACATGGAAAGAGAGATATTAAATGGAGTTAATATTTCAAACTACCACTGCTCTGTCACTTACATTGGGAAAAGGGGCAGGGTGGGAGACTGCCATGACCTGAGTCTGGCTCCCTGATCCTAACATCAAAGCATGCTGAGAAGGGTTGCACAGGAATGGGAATAACAGGCCATTTAGCTGGTGCTACCATTAATCTTTTAGGTATCTCTGATGCTCCAGGAGAAAAGACAGGGAATAATCTAGTTACCCACCAAGACACGTTATGCACTAACAAAATGGGCAAATGATGCCTTGTCCACTGCTCGTGAGCCTACTATTACCTCCTGTCATTTCCTAGAGCATAGGCAGGCTTTTAGCTTCCCTCATGCAGACAGCAATGGCATTTTCGAAGGCTAGGACCAGTGCTTTTGTTACAAGGTCAGAAGTTTCTTGTCCTAAAAACACACAAGCAAACCACTAGCCAGCCCCAAACACCTCTGGATGAAGGGAGATCAGAAACAAGCTACCAATAACTCTGTCATGTGAACTGAACCCAAAACAGTCATATCTACCTCTCCTCTTGCAAGCACTGGGTGAGGGTTTTCCCATTTCCCCAGACAACAGACACGTATTCACACTGCTCTGTCTTTGAGGAGCTGAGAACAGATCAGGCCATTCTCTCACACACTGTTTCAACCAAACTGATTCTGAAATTTTCATGGGGCATTCAAGGACAAAAAGGGGGGAATTAAAAAAATTAATTACTGGCTGGCAGAGCTTAAGAGGCCTTTCGAGGTGTGTTTCCATCACTCCTCCCTGACATAGAGCTCTGGTGTCTATAGCAAGGTCTCACAGTCTCTGTGACCAACTAACCTTGTCCTTGCCCTTCCTTCCAGATCTCAGTCAGTCCTTTCAGCCCCCTCTATTGTAAGAACATGAGCATTTTCGATGCAAGTGATCCATTTCCTAATTTTTTGTTTTTGACTTGATCCACCAGTGTCACTCACATGGAGACTGGTTTCCCGCAGGGTCTGGAGGAGCTATTCCCATTCCTTATCTTTAAACCTTTATCTCTCACTGCTTTCTCTCCTCCCTTTTCCCAAGCTTTGAGAGTAGCATAGGATTTCCTCTGAAATCCACAAAATTATCATTATCTCATGATGTTGCAGAGGCCAGCAGACCTTGGCTCTGGTTTTGCCCTGCCACATGTGTAGTTCTCTCCACCCACAGCAGGGAGGACAGAGAGACCCCAGCCAAACCCTGACCCCCTTCTGCCTCCACCCCAAACCAGGGACCCCCAAAACTAGGATCCAGCTCCCACAGAGAACCTCCCTGAACCAAACCATTACTACACAGTACCTCAGAGCCATCCAAGCCTGATTTTACCCATTCAACACCACGTTGAATACCTGCGAATTTATTTCCTTTGTGTAGCCTGTGACTGGAAGACAAGCATTTGATGAAATCTCAGATTATTTCAGGCACACAACTGCAAATAAAACACACAGCAGATCCTGGATGGTTCCCCACACCATACTCAAGACCAGACAAAACTGGGCATGCAGTGCAATCCACACGGTGCTCCAGGCACTGGTATTCAGAGGTGAAGAATACCAATTCAAGGTATGCAAACTTTTAAATAGCACTTTTATTTTTTTGCCTTCTTGTATGCATCCCTATTTTTTTTAGCCTGCCTTTTACACTGCAATTCACCCATGTGCCAATCTTCCTGAAACATATCACATTTGGCTTTTCTCAAAAGACTACATATAAATGTATTTAGCAAGTCAACACGTGTAAATGTCATTGTCTGTCATGGCTCACTGTTTCTCTCTTTCCAAAGAAGACAATGTAGTGCCATGAGAAAGGTCACAGGGCTGGACAGCATTGTGCTGCATCCTCTCTGTTTTCTTTTCAAACTGAGATGGACAATAAATGCTTGCCTGCTGCTGGTGTGAGGAGTTAGTAGAAGGTCAGTGAAGGAAGCCAGTGCATCTCAACAGCTTTCAGACTCACAGTGCCAGTTCCCAAAGCAGCTGGACTCTGTCAGAGTAGCCGTCACTGAATTAAGAGGCAAGTTGGATGCCTATATTTTCATAAGGTTTCTCTTAAGAAAGCAGATGCTGAAGCCATTTAGGACGACTTGCTCCTGGATTCATACTGATTTGTTTCACTACAAATTAGTGTTACTCAGGTATTATTGAGAAGAAAGCTGAGGATGAATCAAAGAAACTGCTTTTCATCACAGTGCCAGAGCAATACAGCCTGGAGCACAGCAGACATGAAAGTGCACAATATGCTTAGTGGGATATTAAAAGGAGGACCTGTATGTGTCTAGTATTCTCTTTTCCTTTTATGTATGTATAACTCTTCTGGAAGCTTGAGGAAGAATGATTATTTCCCCAAAGAGACACATAACAAAACATCACAGGAAATTTGTGACCCTTGTGGACAGATCTGCCCCCCAGGAGCAGAAAGCACTCAGTGCACCAATCCTGTGGGGTTTGCTTTAGAGCAGAACTATGGTCACCAAAGCTCACCATGCCACAGCACATTACCTTAGCCACTGCCAGGAGTGATAAGACAAATCAGAACAGTGTGGTGGCACTTCACTGTCAACAAAGGGTTGGAGTGGGAAGCTCAACTGGCAATGGATAAAAGGAGAACTTCCAAGAGAACACAAAAGAGAAACACTGTTTACAAAATCCTTTTTCCTAAGCACAAAAGTGATTGCTCACCCCTAAATATGTCTTTTCTCAGCATTTCCAGTAAGGCTTAGGAAGGACGGTGTTACATGTTATTGCTTAAAGCAAGGTTGAAGAAACTTCTGATTATCTTTTCAGAGGCAGTCTTTGTATTCTATCCTTTCTCTAGTTGAAGTGGTGTTACCAAGCTGCGACCAGCACGCAGTTCTGACCTCCTGCTAGTGCCAGGCAACCACAAGAAACTGACTGTGCTCTCACCCAGGGCCATCAGGCTGCTGTGCTTCACCCACATGCTCTGCTAGAAAGAGAGTGAGCTCGTGGTGCAGCTCTGCTCAGGAGATGGACTGAGAGGCATTGCATACCTGGCAGCTAAGAAAATGGGCTTTTCAGCCCCCTCCATACTTCAAATAAAAGCAGGAGATTTCAAGGCCTGCAGCACTGAATGTTTGCCATTTGATGGAAAAAGGCCTAGGATATATTCAGGTCAATTTAAAATTGTTATCAAATACCAAAACACTAAAATGCCTGAAGATATTGTTTGCAAGAAATCCTTCATACTTGATTTGAAAGCAGTGTTGCATCATCTGTATAAAGGCATGTATTTCCTACCTGAAATCTATGCCATGCCTAGCATATTTGTGTTTTGTGTATGGTGCAGCTTGATTTGGGAAGAAGAAGTCAGACTGGAGAGCCATGAGATGAGAAAAGGAGAAAAGAAACTTCAACAAATTTTCTGTATGGCAAAGCCTAGAAAGCAAAGAAAGAGATTCACACAAGATTTTCAAGTAACATTGGAAAATCACTCATTGCTTTCATGTAGCAGATTGCAGTGCTTCAGAAATGACTTCATCTCTGCTGAGAAAATGTTGAAAGAATCCTTAACAAGAGCAGGTTTGTAAGCCCTTTAAAAACTCTGGCCCTTAGGAACTCAAAGTGGATTTTCTCTGCTTCTGTAACACTCTTACCAATCATCTGCAATGCTCTGCAATGTTTTTGAGCCACTTCATGTTTAAAGTAATCTAATGATCTTAGCTGCAGGAAAAGTTTTGTTAATTCAAGTGCTGAAGGTCAGTGCTCGTGACAAGTGGAGGGAGAGCCAACATGAGGCTGGCAGATTGCTTGGCACATGCACCAGAGACATGTGAAGCCTGAGCTGAAGCAGCAGGGAGGGAGAAAACTGCTAGAGGAGGCTCTGGAAAAAAATCAGAACAGTTATTCCTCCCTTCTCGTACATACCAAGGGACACAGTTTTGCAAGTTGCCTTTCTCCAATCCACCAGGATGGCTGCTTTGGGGAAAAACACATTTAACAAATGTGCTCAAAATCACATCTTTTAAGCCCTTTTTAGCTGGAAGTTCTCTATTCCCTCCCCACTGCCAATTCTCAGACAGGTTTTTAAACAGCTGTTTTTAAACTTTTGACACTTCAGGCTTCTCTGCGAGATGTAATGAAGTTTCTGTCTGTATCTCTCACTCATAGTCTGATCTGCCAGTCTAGTCAAAATTATGGACAGTTCTTGTCCTAAGAACTGGCAATCCTTTATGCTCACTGGATATTGTCTGAAAGCCTCTGTAGAAAAGAGATACCAGATACACAAAAAGGCACAATCAAGGAGCACTATTCATACACCAACTAGATCCCTTTGTCCAGCTATTTTATAGCATTTCTTTAACCATCTGGTCTCTTTGAACTTGTCCACTCTGCCAGACTAACAGTATTCATTTAAATTACACTTTTTAAAGGATCTAAATTATTAGGCATTGATTGAATGCTACAAGCCAATGACTACAACCAGGAGAACCCTTTGCAGTTCATAACTTAACTTGTTTTGTTCCTGTTCATAAATTATCCACAAAGGACTTTGATTTTTACTAATCTCCTCATTATTCAAGGCCCTTCAGCAAAAAATTAATGCAAACATATTTCAACATATGGATTCTGTCTGTGGACCAGTCACTTCTTCTAGCTCTTCGACTAACTATTATTTATGGCCTGTGAGTCATCGATTGAACAACATGGCGTTCCCATGCCTTGGCTGGATGTTTGCACCAAGCTGTCAAGACTTTCTGAGAAACACCATTCAGTTTTATCTGACACTTCCCATTGAATAAGCTTCAGGTCTGGGTTATCATGATGAGAGCCTTCCAGAAACCAGAGCAGTAGAAATGGAGGGTGGTTCTTGTTACCCGATTCATGACTTGTGCCTAACCCAGTTCCCTGCCTTACCAGTGTTCACAGATGAGAGGTATTTCCCACAGCTTCCCAGATGATTTATTCCCTAACTTACAAATCAATAAAAAAATTATGTGTAGAGGAAGACGTGACTAAACAAAGGTTTATTGCTTTTTACCCTACTGCTCTCTTTCTTTGTAGTCTACTTCCCCTTGTTTGGATGTAGCTTGGATACCTCTAGATGAATGATGCAGATATATCTTCAGTTTATTCTAAAAATGAGAAAAAGACAGCAGCAGTGTTTTTTTCATTTACAACAGAGCAGGCGATGAACTTACCAAAACAAAATGAAGCCACCAGGGACAGTTTCCCAGTGCACGGTACCAGGCTGGTATCAGTAGGTGCCCTCTGCAACATCCTTGTCCAGCCCATCTTCAGGGCTGCCTGGTCACTGCTCTTTCAGTCTTGGGCAGCCCTCAGTGAAGCCTCCCCAGCCCTCACACTCCCGAGTGCCTCTGGGACAAGTAGGGCTTCACACCAAAACTAAAGCATCTGTCCCTTCATAAAGCTATGATTTCTAAAAGATTTTGAGGAGAAGCAACTGCTATACCATCAGTTTCTGGGGACATTTTATTTCTTATTTTTTCAAATTAGAAAAGTGGAAGAGACAGCAAAAGGGCTTTTATACCTTTTTACAGAGTGATGATAAAAGCCACCAAAATCATAATAGCTGCCTGTTTCCTGTTTAAATTGCTCTTGCTTGGCTTTAGAAAAGAGAAAACTTCTCTGTAGTGTCATTTTCATCAGCACTGCCACCATCTGCACAAGCCTTAACTCATACAGCAGGGATTTGCAGATGAATTTCAACCAAAGTGGCACCAACAGCATGTTTTCAGAGCAGACAGAATCTAAGAATAAGGCATTGAACAAAGGAGCTGAATTGGTTGACCCATGTTGCCAATCCATCCCTGCAAAATCTTACACAGAAAAGTCTGATGGGGGAAAAAAAAAAGAAAAACACAAATTAGAAAAAAAGTTTCCCTCGCACCATCAGATCTGTTCAATGTGAAAGAATGAGACAGAGAAAGCATACGTATTTATCTGTTGCATTGTTGAGCTCTAACTCTTTTTCCAGACTCAATCGATAATTTTTCTCTTTAAATTCCCCCATCCACTGTACAGGAGTCAGCTATGTTTGTTTACGAACAGATAACCATCTTAATTAGACTACTGTATTGAAGCCCTGTTCTCTTCAAGCACAGAAATAGTTTTGTTCCCTCTGGCATTGTTTTCCTTGGAGGTGTCTCTTGCTAAATGGAACCTTTTCCTGTTTAATGAAACAGACTAATGTAAATGCCAACCTGTAATCTTTGTGCTCATGTCACTCCCACTCAAGTGAAACTAGACAGGACCCAGTTAATTAGTACAAGCCATTAAAACCAAATAAAAAACACTGTTAACGGCCAGCTTATTTATTTCTAAGCATCTCATTTCTACGGCACCAAAAAACAATTGGAATCAAGTAAAACGACAGCCAATTTTTTATGTTTTGAGCATGAAGCGTGTGCATACTGCAGGCAAATTCTTGCAGAAGCCATAGCAACTTGAGAAGCAAGTCCTGAGTTACCAAGTGAGCTTTTCCAAGGCCAGCACGTGCACTGTGCAGGAACCCTCCCAGCACAGAGCCCTGTGCCATGTGCTGCTACTAGAGATCTAAACCCCTGTGGCACTAGAGTCATTCCAGCCTCATTGCTAGCCAAGGCCAATTCCCAACACCAGCAATGCTTGTCAACCCACATGGAATTCAGTAATGATTCTGTAAGAGAAGGCAAAACCTGACACCTCTCTGTCATATCCTGCTGAAGAGCTGTTACTTCTCATACACAGGCTCCTGTTTCCTGACCCTCAGCATGTAATCCATGCCAATCCTGTAACAAATACCTAAACACAGGGCATGTTAGGGGCACAGCAGCATCATCCTTTGCTTACGGTTCACACCTTACACAAACTCCTAGTAAGGCAAGAAAGTACTCTTGAACCTTTGAGAAACTTGCTTTCCTGGAACAAATTATCCATGGTCACAGGGCCAGCATAGACCTTCATAGTACTTCTGAAGAGGGCTATGAATAAAAGAAATTTTCAGTAAAGAAATCTAGATCTTTCCTCACTCTCTTTTAGGATAAAGGTACCAAAAGTGCAGGGCCACATTCCTCTTCCAATGCCTTCCACCTGCAGGTTAAATCTAGAAGGAAGGACCTTCTTCATGAAGCCCAACTGTGACGATCAGTCAGTTCTACAACTCTTCAGGAATAAGGAACAGGACTACCAGGGGAAGAACCCTGCCAAGAGACCCACCAAAACAAAAATACTTTTCACTAAGTCAGTGACTGAGACAAGAGACTGAGGGGGAAAGGAAGGAGTTAGATTGACAAATTATAGGACTACGCCCAAGTCATGCCTTCTAAATCTGGGCATTTCTTTCTGAAACAAGGAGTCACAAAAGCTAGCAGAATATTTCTGAGCATGCTTTGATGGCTGCCATTTTTTTTCCTCAATGTTGTGCTCTTGCAACCTGAGAAACTGTAGGCTTTCAGTGCAAGTTAAGAAGATTGGCAGAAATTCTTACTCTGTCACTGTTTTTTTTGTGAAAATTAACTTCAGCAAACCACTAGCTTTTTCACAGTCCCAACCTAAAAATAAATTGAAGCAGATTAAGGAAGACAACATATCTAGTTCTGCAGAGCCACAGACAAAGATCCAGGTTAAACAGCCACTGTGGTGCATACTCTCCATCACTGCTCACCTCAGCGAGGGTAGGAAATATTAGGAGGTGGATAATACTTTTCCACACAGTCTCAGCATCAACTGAAGTAGGGGGTGATGTCAGAAAAGCACTCAATTTAGAGTAGGCACATTCCACAGGGTTTGCATATTGCTTTGCACCCCTCCACAAACCTCTTGTACCACACTGGAGACAGGAACCCAGCCTCCTCACTGCCAAGTGTTCTCCTTCCCCACCTTGTGCTGATAACATTCTAAATATGGGCAATTTTCAGGTGTACTGCCTGTAGATGCTGGAAAAAGGAGCAAGGAGGACAATTTAGGGAACTAAAATGTCAAACTCTGATATTCTCATAATAGCACCTGGTCATTTTAGGGTTTATTTGGACCTGATCCAGCAGCCCTATTGTTGTATTGTGTTTATTAAGGCTATTGTGTACTAAATAGCAGGAAGATGAATAAACACATCTTTGTTTAAAAAAGAAAAAGGCAAATTTCATTTTCTCAGCAGCCTTGAAGCTGTACAATTAAAGTTCTTCAATTCAAACACAGGATTTACTCATCTGTTCTTTACTGTAAAAAATTATGACAATAGAAATAGTTGGATATTCTTCAGCTGCTTCCCACTCCAATTTGCCTTTTAATTAGTACTGATTCCAGGAAATTATGCGGCTATATTTTTCAATACTGTATGCTTTTATGTGATGTGACATTATACAATGACACGATCAACAAATGCCCCTTTCTGGCCCTGGAATACTGCACCCACATCCGTCATGCTTGCTTTCCAGCCATGGTCTTATGAATGCAATTAGAAAATGAGTAAGCCTATTTCTATCCTAGTCATGTCCGTGGGCACAGATGAGGAATTTAATGATGAAGTTTAAATGAGATCCTATATGACTCCCAATAACTTGGTCAAAAGCTGAATAAAGTGAGCTTTGTTCTCAGACATCACCCATCTAAAGAAGTTCAGTTCCACTTACATGTTTGCCTTGTTATCCTCCTACCCTCTCTCACCTGCTAAAGAACTCCCCAGCAGTTCTTCAAAGTCTTGAAATTGTGCCCAAGCTTTAATATGGTGAAAGTCAAGGGAATTTTACAAATTTGAACTGAGCTCTGCTTTAATCCCATAGCATTTTCAATCCACTTTTACAAAACATGCCATTTCTCTCTATTTTTTTCCTCTTCCCTTCACACATACTGAAATGACTGTACATTGGTCTAGGAGAAAGTATCTAGATCCTAAGAAGCCCTAGAGGTAAGATATGACTCACAGCCATCCAGCTGTCTCTGGACTCCACATACAGGGAGGGTGCTTCCCTCTGACCCATCCCTGTGAGGGTCCAAGAACATGGTAATTCTCCTATCTCCACTGACTTGTGTCAGCCCAGTTACTCAGCACATGAGGGTGCATAAAATGCAGACCTTTCAGACTTTCAGTGGCTATTTAGTTAGGAATAATAATTCCTTTTGAATGACAATGCGCACAGAGACCGTGAGGATTTATTGGGTGTAACCTACTGTAGTCTATCCATCAAAGTGACACTCAGTCACTTACAAAGTTCCTGCTCTTACTGTACTTAATGAACACTTCACAAATTTCTGCAGTATCATTTTTGCCTAACAGAGTAGTCTCTAGTGATTCTTAGGGAGAAGAACTTTCCTAAGGAGTAAAGAGATCTGCCTAAGCCCTTGGCAATCACGGCACATGCTGATATTTGATCGATGTTGCTCATTTATCATTTCCCACTTGCTCTTTCTACAGCACACACGTACTTTAGAATTAACATTTCCATGGCTATTTTGCAGTGCAATTTCATTACATGTTTCAGAGTAACAGGGGAACACAATCCCCTGTCCTGACTGCCAGCTTCCCTTGAGTGGGCATCAGAAAAATAATTTCTCTTTTGCTTGAAGTGTGAATGACAGTAATGATTTAATTCTTCCTTCTAGGGGATGAAACCAGTGTCTTATCATTTTCAGCCATGCCTTTATTGACAGCCCTATAAATACACAGTAAGTGTTGCTTATAGGTAAAACCTTACAAAAGGAAGGCCTTGTAAAACCATGGCTCAGGCCTGTTACTTTGGCTAAGTAGGAAAGGACTATGGAAAGGTGAATTAGAGGAAGAAAAATAAGTTATATAACCATTTCATGTTCACATCGTGGTGTATGGTGGTAGGTTGAATTATGTTTGTTATGATTTAAATCTATGTAACTAATAGAGGCCTCACTGCTTTAAAAGGCCTGATTTTTGCAATAAAGGGGCTCTCCTTTGCACTTGCCTGGGGACTCTGCGTCATTCTGCTTCACACAAATAAGTAATACTTCCCCTGGAGTCAAACAACAAAAAGTAAGAAACTGCTCATCTTCCCTTAATCATTTTCTGCACACCCTTGAAGATGTCTCTCATCTTACCTTTATGATTTTACAAGTTCTCCCATCACATGCTTGTCTCCAGTTTTATTCTGAATAATTGAGTCTGTGACCACCTGTTCTCCCTCTCAGCTCTATCATGAAGCAGAGGTCAGCCCTTCTGCACTTCCTTACTCTTATGCTTGGCCACCTCTCATTTTCATTATTAGCAAGACAACTGCCAGGCCAAGTCAAAAATCCTCCTACCTACATGTCCTGAAAGGCAAGCAAAATGTCCATGCTGCTTTTTCTCAGACTTATTCTCACCATGCAGATGTTTCCTTTTGGGACAACATGCCATCTTCAAAAGTCCCTCTTCAAATTTGAAATCTCTAGCAATCCCCTGGCAGAGCCATGCTGTCCCTGCTCCAGCAAGGGACAGTGACCCTGGAAAAACATGGACACTGGCATAGTTCAGAGACACTTTTATGAGAAGTTCCTATTTCATTTGAAACACATATATCCCCAAACACCTTGAGAAGGGTGGTTACTTACCACACTGCTGATTAGTCCCAGAGGTTGGCAAGCTCCTTTATCCTCCCAACATCCTACAAACTCAAGAAAAATCCAAGTTATCCCACCATAGTCAAAATACCATTCTCCTAAGGAAGGAAAATAAGCCTCTTAGGTTTAAAAACTTCTCCTCTTTCCAAATTGCTAACAAATCACAAGTTTCCCTGCCTGTTTGATAAGACAAAGGTTTGAGTGGCACAGATCACCTGAGAAAACAGGTCTATAGCCCTGCCCAGATAGCTTAGGAATTGACACTTGCTGAAGATGTCTCAGCAGAGTCTCTCTGTTTAAGGCAAGGCACAGGCTCTGACAAAACTGTCCTGGTGAAGAGCCTAATTACTGCTCATATTTCTCTGGCACCCATACAAAGCAGCACAGCTGCAACAGGGATGTTTCTTCCAGACTGCCCTGTAGCCTCTAAGCTAAACCAGGCAAATGTGGTTTGACCCTCTCCTGTGTCCCCAAGTGTCTCTGCCTACTCTGGTGAAACAGGAGCACACGCTGCCACTATTATTGCCCTTCTCTGAATGGCGTCTCTTTCCTAAGACATTTCTTTTAAAATAAAGATTCTTGTATTTGATGAATATAACTTTTTTGTCTAGCTTCTGTACAATTGAACTGGTGTTTCTGAGTTAAAATCTATCAAAAAATAACTCATCCAAGCAGCTTCCAAATCCTCTCCATGGTCAAGAAACAGGGGAGGTAACACCTTTTTCTGCAGTGAAAGGTGTGGGCCACTCAAGTCACATAAAAGATGCCACCTAGAATAAGAATGTGCGTGGCCTGGAAATACTTGTATGTAGGTCAGAGAGTCTTTAAATATGCATTGAAACCATATTAATGTCACTGACCTGTCTGATCACAAGTGCAGCTGCTGCCTTAAACTATCTCAGAATTGTTTCTTCTGAGAGCAGTACCTGCTGCCCCTTGGATCCTTCCTTTATCCGTAGATGGGTGAAGGGAAATTATTTACTATCAGATGTTCAGTTATATTTACTGATTTTAATAAAAAAAGAAACTTGATATAGGACACTTCGTTTCCAGTTAATGGCCTGCAAAGGTTTATCATTGGAGACATTTGGCTGAGGGGAAGTTTGTATTGCTGCTGTTCAGCTGTGCTTTGCCTCAGGTTAACTCATTTTTTTTTGTTCTGGTGCAGCTATCTCTGTTTTTTTTGGGTTTTGGTTTTTTTTTCCCATGAGCATGAAATAGTTGTTTTCCTTGGGAAAAAAAAAAAAAAAAAATAAAGACAAAAATACAACAAAAAGCCCCATATGTACAGAGACAGCAAGGATTACTTGCAACTGCCATAATTTAAGGACAAAAAGAATTCTCTTACCTCACCTGCAGACTGGATTTAAAAAAATGAGAGCAGGAAGAGAAATGACTTGCTGAAAGGAAATTTTGGAGGGCATTATTAGGGTCCAAAACCAGATTTATGTAGCCTCCATGCTGTACTCTGATATCTTTCATGCACTTTGGCTTAAACAGATAAGAAAAGAAAAGGAACTGGAGCAGACACAAGTCCATCACTGACACACATTCTGTCATGACGTCTCTGTTACATGTTTACTCACTTCCAGGTAAAATGGCAACTTCTCTCCTGATTAGGATCCTAAATGTACAGCAAAAAGACTAAGAAATTATTTATATGAATATTTGCAGCAGGGAGGAGGTGCACCCCTGTCTGTTGAGAAGCACATTACACCTGTGTTGGTAGAAAGCGTGCTGCAAAGGAGAGGGCCTGTCTCTCCATTCCCAGCACCATCAGTCCTTTGCTTCTGTGCCAAAGGAGAGAAAATGCACTTGGTCAGTAATGGTGGTGCTTTACGTAGGGCTGTTCACCTAAGTATCCCCAGGGACTGTTGTCTCTGTGTTAAACTCCTTCTCAAGGGCATAAACTAACCTGCTCCAATGCAAACATGTCAGTTCAATGACACTGCTAGTGGTGCAGACATACGATAACAGCTGTGTTGGGTGCACAGGTTCTTCTGTGAAGAAGATATCTCACAAGAGCAAAATCACATCACAACCACTACGTAAAGAATTTCTGTTGGTGAAATAAACTTGTGCTTACACACAGCCCCCTGTATATGGCGTGTGGCACAACAGAACACTTTTACCTCCAAGTATCCCCAGAAGAGTTAAGCAAAACCACCTTTGTTCACGTTTCTAATCCTTCCTCAGGAAGATGCCAGGCTACACTATCAGTATGCAATTAAGGAAGGTGGCAGTCCTGCTCATCTAACTGTGCAATTAAGATAATGTCACTTTATATTTCCACTTCTTAAAATACTTTGAGATGCTCAGATGAAAGCTCTGTCCCAGTGCAAAGCATTTATACCTTCATCAATGGAGCAGATGGCATGTGGTAGATTCGTTTGTGTGTGAGCCCTGTTGTCAATGCTATTGTAATTAGTTAAGAATCATCCCTTCTGCAGTTTGACAATGCTTGGTAGGGACTGGCATTTCCACAGGAGCAACTGTATCTTGGTGGCACATACTTAGACTGCTTTCATCACTGTTGTAGCTGTGTAACTACATTTTGAAGAGTATTGTGCCTATATGGCTGAAACAACACAACAAAGGTGTACATCAACCAATGAAGACTAAAGGAGATGTGGAGAGGCAACCTTGTCCATTGCTCTGCACAGAGCAGGAAGTACTCCTAAGCATTTCCCCACCAGATCATCTAAACTCTTTTAAAGACTGTCAGGGATAGAAGCCCATGTCTTCCTAAAGAAGCATTAGTTTGTATTACATATGAGGTTATCTAACATCCAATCTCAAATCCCCTTGGGGAAATACATGCCCATTATTTCTAGTCTTCTTTCATCAATAATTTTTTTCCATCCAAGGCCCTTACTCTTTGCAGCTACCTTTGTATACTTGCAGATTATTGTATATGGTACACTGTATTCTTTTTCATTGCGCTGAGAAATATGCAAAGAGTGTACCTCTCTCCACTTCATCCATCTTTCCACTGCAAGCCCATGGCTGAATAAAAGGAACACTGGAAAAGAAAAAGAAATTTTAAAATGCAAAAGTAATTGCTGTTCAGCAGACCAAGGCTGGAAAACAAGCATAAATGTGTTCTAATTATACCAGCCCCTGAGTTTTGTTTTGGGTCTATTCACATGAATGGGAGTCACGGTGATTCTGTCTTTGCCAACAGGAATAAAGCACCTTGAAACAGGCATGGATATACCTAGCTAAATAAAAGTAAATATATTACTGATGCTGACTGCTGGTAATCCACAAATAAATGCAAAAAAAAAGAGAATTTGAAACAAATTTGAGTAACTCATGTAAACATCATCGCATGCAAGGCCAAGTAAGAGGGTCAGCTGCATTTCCCTCGTGGCACAATGCATCCATGCAAAACACTCAGAACTTACTTTGCATCTTACAGCACCCATACCCTGTAATTAACTTCTAAATTTCGGAGATTTTTGTATATTTGACTTGTTCTCAGACTCACGTACAGGAAAGTTATCTGTATTTGTAATTCTCATTCTCCAGTTGCAATAATTATTTTTCTCCTAGAAGAAAAGAAGCAGTGACTAAGACAAAGGAGAAGTGGCAGGGCTTTGCTCTGCTCTGTGCTTTACTGGATTCTTACAAAGGAAATTAATTGCTGGGCTGAATCACACAATAAGTCTGTTTGCTCCTCTCTTGTCTCTAATGGGTACCAACAGCAGGTGCTTCAAACCCTCATAGCCAGTCATGCAGTAATGTTCCCAGAGAGGATGTTTCTTCCAAAACCAAGATGCTTAAGACTAGTTAATGTCTTGAAGCAGAAGGGGTCAAATCTTTAATATTTTACTTCATCTCAGCTACTGCAACTATAGACATTCACTTGAGTGGAATCCTCTGCAGTCAAATTCAAAACTTCAGTAATAGTGTCCAAAAGAGTGAGTTTCATAAGTTAAAAAAAAAAACAGCAAAAAAGAAAAAATCATATACATTCACAGTATTGTCCTCCATTTTACCAAGTTGTCTTAATCTCTGAAATAACAATAAATGGCTCAAAGAAATGTCTAAATTATACCTTTATATATTTCTTTATATACTTTCATTTTTCATTACAATCCATTTGGTTGTAAAGTCCCAAAACTTCTACTATTTCCTTAAGATATTTTACATCTTAAATGCAAACCTCTGTAAAGAGCCAGCCTTGGTATCTTGTGGGTAATTTCCTTGAACAATTTAACTAAGCATCAAGACCTCAGGAAACCCTCCAATCTATCTTCTAGCCAAGTACAGACCAAGTTGACCGAAACCCTTCTTTGTTTATTTATTCCTAAAATCTTTAGGAAGCAGAACATGAGAAGGTCTATGGATAGACAATTCCAGTGCTGAACTGCTGGAAAGCTTGTCTCAATGTTTAGCCTAAATTCCCCTTGCTGCAATTCGAACCCATCCAGATCTTCCCTTTTTGTGTATCATTACATACCCGTAGTGCAAACAACTCCTAAACCAGATTGCCTTAGAAATCCTTGTCCTGAGTATTTTGGCTACTGAGTGGTTTTAAATGACCATTACAAGTGGAGTGAGCAGTAGAGAGAGAGAATTTCAGTGTCCACAAGCACAGTGTTGGCAGTGATGCCATGTCTACAGAATTAAATATGCACAATGACCTGACCTACATCCAAGTGCAACTTTGTGCACCAGATCCATCTTCCAAGATGAGCTCCAGAGATCCACACCTGCTGGACACTGTGAGGGCCAAACCCAGGCTCTTCAGTTCTATTCAGAGTCATTGACCAGAGCAGTGAAACAAATACAAGAATATCATGCTTGCCTGAATTGTTTTCAACATAGATAGATAGATAGATAGATATAGATATAGATATAGATATAGATATAGATATAGATATAGATATAATAGATATAATAGATATAGATAGATATAAATAGCATCTAATGGGGAAAAATTATCACAAGGCAATAACAATTCTTTCAGGATGTGTCAAAAAGGCTTATTCTATTTTAAGTTTTCTATCTCTACAACTCCTCCTTATTTTTCTAAATAAATATATCAAAGTGTCAAAAAAGAAGTTGCTTGGAATTAAAAGATGGCATCCTCTTTCAAGAAACAACATGTTCCTTAGAGAATATCAAAAGAAATTGCTTGGACTTTCTCAAAGTTTTCTTCATAAATAAAAACATATGACAGGATGGTCACAAAAATGTAGAAGATCCTTTGTCACCTAACATATTCAGATGCAGCATTTGGCAGAAAACGTGTCATAGGAAAAAAGTCTGCCAAGCTTTCACACTGTGGCTCAGGCTACCTGCTCACCCTAAGCAGGTGACAATTCTCTTTACAAGACCTAGATCACCATTCAGCAAGAGGAACACATCACAAAGACACAGACACTTACCAGCCACGGCCACTGTTTTACTGGAGTGTTTCCATTATCCACGTAGGCATCCCTTGGTCTAGGTGGCATTCCCATGTTGATCTTCGAGCCCAGTGTAGTTAACTGACCTTACACAAGTTCTCCATGCTTTTGAGTTGTCTTTATCTCCTATGTGGAGCAGATATTCCTCTAAGAGGCTTTTACCATCATCCAAAGCAAAGCAAGGGTCAATAGCTGCCCAAATGCAGCAGTGTTTTGAAGTGTGCTGTTTATGTATGTACATACCATAGAATAGTTTGTGTTGGAAGAGACCTCAAAGCTCATCTAGTTCCAATCCCTTGCCATGACAGCGACCCCTTCCCTTCCTTGCTCAGAGCCCTGTCCAACCTGGCCTGGAACACTTCCAGGGATGGGGCATCCACAACTACTCTGTGCAAGCTCTTTCAGTGCCTCACCACACTTGCAACAAATAAATTTTTTCTGATATCTAATCTAAATCTACCCTCCTACAGTTTAATTTATGTGTTATTGGCAATTTTATGAGAGATGAGAACAGATCAGAACAGGGAGAAAAATGAGATTAAGCTGTCCTCCTGGGAAACTCTGAAAGTCTTCAGAAGATAGATGTTACAGTACACCATAATATCGTTAATTTTTCAACATATTCCAAATAGAAGCGAGACATTGTCAAACACCTGATAAGGCCTCAACAATTACAAATCTCCTTAAATATTGATGTGAATTGAGTGGGTCATTTTATTTTTCGTCTTAGCAATATTTTACCTTCTATTACTTTGAGAGTACTCAAACATGGAAACGGGAGCAGGATACACTATTAAATGGGTAAAGTGCCAGAGAGAGCAATAGAAAGAATAAATTGGAATCCAAATCTCATACACAAATTATTATTAGCACTAATTTCTGCATATTACAAAGCAGCTTCTTTGCATGTATGACATTGCCTTTTGCACCCAAACATGACTTTAATTAAGATCTAACTTATTCATGACTATAATTCAGATCTAACTGCTACTCTAGTCAAATGAGTATAATTAGTCCCAGAGGGTAGATCTAAGAGAACTAGGGTTTCCTTTTTACTCTACTTTTAGTCAAGCACAATAGATGTTTTAAGATCCATCTGGAAACCTGGAAATGTGAAGAGTTTTACAGAGCTGGTAGGTAAACTCTAAACAAAAATGTTGTTAGAAGGACTTTCATAAAGGCTCATTTAGTTTAATTTATTCTTGCAGACTATACAATAGAAGTGAAACAATAGAGGTGATTAACCAAAGTAAAGCTGATAAACTTTTTGTAATGATTTCCTTGTTTAATAGGAAAGAGAACCACAGAAGTTTGTTTAGCCCATCCTCACATAATTTTAAAAGGGATTAATGAGGTGGGTATTCATTTTAATTCCTCTCCTGTAGAGAACACAAATCAAACAACCTCCTGCATGAGTTGTCACTGGCATAACCAAGTCAGAAGAAGTCCTAACAAATACTCTATAATCAAGCATTCAATTATCCCAGCGTCCCCACTCACAGCATACTCCATCCAGAAGACAAAACAATGAACACAATACAGTCCATATGATTTGTTCTTTCTTCTGTCATCCAACCCCTACAGCTGCTTTGCTTTTCACCCAGCTCCTCCTTCCCACACACTTTCCAGTACCTTTGTCCTTTGTCCACAAGGCACTAATTTCACCTTCCCCCGCCAAAGCAGTCCTCATCCAGTTTCCCTGTCCTGAAAGAAGGCTGAAAGACTGGTTTTGCAGCAAGGACCACCTCATTTCCCAGCTGCCCCAATGTCAAATCAGCTTCTAAAACAAGGAATTACTGCTCAGGCCCAGCTTAAATTTTTATGTGTTCTGCCGTGACACTGTGCTTGGTGACCCAGTGGTTCAGAGGACTATACTTGCATTGTTGTACCCTAAAACTGTCCTCTGGTTTGACCTCATCAACTTCTGATCATGTCTGAAGTGCAAGGAGAAGTGTGAGCTTCCACACACTGAACCCTGGAGACTGGTGCTCTTCTGACTTTCACAGCTGTCTTTTAATCTATCTGTAGCTGGGACTCCAAAACGCACATCAGATCTCCAAGCTGTGTTTGCAAAAAACCAGACCTGAGAGACCTTCTTGTGGAAAATACCATCACATGAAAAGCTCTGGTTCAGCCAGAGGACCAAGAGCTAAGGCTCTGAATATTTTGCTGTTCTCACCAGAGATGAAGCAGCAGTTCAGGTGCTACCACCTGCATTCAGCCAACTTTGGTCTTCAGAGTGAGGTAGCTTTGGCCATCACTCTGTAGGTAATAGCAACTATTTTTCTTCTTACATTCAGAACAGATTAAACTTCTCATTTCCCAAGAATAAATCCACAAACTCAGTTCCCAAAGCTCGGTGACAGACAAGCACTGCTTTCTAGAAACAAGCACATGTTCTTAGTATTCATTTAAGGTAAATAGGGCTCAGTATATGCCTAGTTTCAACCATACAGTAATTGCATCCTCAAACCAAGATTTCTCTTAGTATCTGTAAGTAGAACTTTTTTCTAAATGGTTCCCAGAGCAAAGAAAAAGGAAAAAAATACAGTCAGTTTCACAAGGGAAGAGGAAAGTTAAACTGAGTGTTAGGATGGCAGCTAATGCCTGAGGCTTGTAAGGCCACGGTCAAGTGGTGTGATGCCTTTATGACAAAAGTTAGAGAGGTTCTTTAAAACTGTATTTCAGATAAATACACACAAGGGGTAAAAAAAAAACAAAACAGCTTGGTAGCCAATATTTTTGGAGTGAACTCACTTAACCAGGTGATAAAAATCATGGTTTGATTCTGCTCTCAAAATGTTTTTCCAAATGTGTATTTCCATAATTTTCACTAATTTTCACTTCTGTATGCAAAAAGACAAACTCTCACAAATAACCACTTCTTTAGTTGTTTGCCATTTCTCTCAAGGTGTCTCTTAAGAATGTTCATTCAGTCACAAACACAAGACAGTTACTTCTATCTCAATCCCAAACCAAAGATCATTCAAAGTTGAAAAGGGAGATGGAAGGTTTGTTTAATTTCCAGAGGCATTTCTGAATTTTTACATCTGACACAACCCCACCAAGAGAAGACAATGTCACTTTATGAGGCAGTAACTGGATTGTCCTTGCTAAATTGGTTTTGACTCAATCAGGTCTTAAGGTGATGTACTGCTTCAAATTACACAAGTATTTTTATCTAAGAAATATATTGAACAAAACATGTATGAGGTTCTTCACAGTAATGGACCTTGCACAGTGCCAAAGAAAAGTTAAATCTGAGCCAGGACTAAGAGGTTGAGAGATCAGAAATGCAATTTACATTGCCTTGCAGCAGGTTCAGGGTGAAGCTGTACTCCATGCATCCTTTACCAGGTGTTGTATGGCGGACATCTACGTGCAGTAGTGTTCTGCTGGATACACAAGCTTGAACAGCTTGTGCTGCATAATGAAAGACAGTGGAGAGTCAGTGCAGAGAGGAAATAAAAACCTATTAGGTTGTCTATTTCATCCCCTTACCACTATAAGACTTCACTCTACAATAATTTCATACCATTTATTCTATTCTCGTTTAAAGTGCCTGGGGTGAAGAAGCTTCCCTTGAGATATTCACAGCTTGACAGATCTCAGTATATGGAAGCATTTCCTAATACACAACACTCATGTTCCCCTTTGAAATTTCATACCATTACTCCTGGGCACCCACCCTAAATCAATATTTATTTTCCTTCCATTATTTGTCACCTTCAAGTTTCAGCAACACACTCCTTTTGCTCCCATGTAACAATCCTCTAATTTGCAGTATATTTAATCTCTTCTAAGAGCATAAATCAACTCCTCAGCACCTCCTGAGGTGCCCTCCCCTCACAATGTTTCATACCTTCAGCTGAGGACAGGGCAAGAGGGGCTCTGCGAGGTCTTGGCTTCATGCCCTTCAGCCCTGATTCACAACCATGGCCAGCCTTGGCTGGGCTCAGGGTGCTTCACCTTGCAAATGTATTCTGCTCCTCTGCATAACGTGTAGTGCAAGGGTATAAATCCATGTGTAAATCCTTGATTGCAGTTTCCTTTCTATAATGGATATATTGGCCACGTAGCAATTTGGGCAGTCAAGGAGCAGTATAATTAGGAATGAAATCCACTTTTTCTTTCCATGCGTTTTGCCTAAAGGCTGGCAGGTGGCAGTGCATCCTTAGGAATTAGCTATGGAAATGTGGCCACTGCAATTGTCATTTATCATTTTTTTGAATAGGGGGGTGGTCTCTTTTTCTTTTCTCCTTCCTCTTTCGTTTCACATTTTTTCTTTTTCCTATTTATTTTCCTTCCTTATCTCAAAGAATTGTTCTCCCCATTCCTGCATGGAAAACGATTTAATACAATGTGTTTCACAACCTCTCCATGCATGTTCAGGTGTGACGACATTTTTGGTTTATTCCTAAAGGTCCTCTACTCTCTTTTTTGAATGGACATTCAAAAAAGTTAACCTGCAAGGTCAGTAAGAGAGACACTGAAATGAATCAAGCTGTTTTGGGCAAAAGCTGGAAGGAGAAGAAAATCTGAAATAACAATCTTGCTGATGCAAAGGATATCAGCCAGCTAACTCAGTCTGCCATGGAAATATGCATTGCTGGTCTTTGATAAAAGAGCAAAAACTTAACTTGTTTCTTCAGGAAGCCCAGATGAGACTGAAAGTACTGTGGAAGAGGATAAAAACAACACTGATACCATTTCTGTGTTGGCTTACCTCAGGCAGAGAGGCCCTCTGTGTTCCAGGTAACAGTAAACAACATCTTAGGGAGAACAGTGGGATATCCCAGCAGCATCTCCTGAGTCAGAGACCACTCCCATGCACTACAGGCTCTGTTCCTGGGCCCCAGTGCTGGGTGGTGGGATGAGGAAGAGCTTGTCATACTGTCACTTGAAAGGCAGTGTATGGACAGGGCTGTAGAGCAGGGGGACTCCCGCTGCCCTCAGTCCAGCCCAGGGACAGAGCAGCTTCAGACGCTGCCCCCAACTTACGTGACTGCAGTGAGTTCCAAGAAGTTCCTTATTCCAGTTTAAACCACCTTGCTCTTCATCTTCCCCATCCTGGCTTTTGTGTTTGTGAAGCAACTGCTCCAGAGCTGGGCTGGCCACTTGAGAGATAAGAGCAAAAGGATGTGGGGCAGCAGTTTTGGGATGGGACAGCTTTCTGGCAATGGAGGAAGCCAGTAGGATCATGCCCAAAAAGGAAGATGCTGGAAGCAAGTGAGGCACAAACGAGAGCAAAGGCATACGACTACATGGCAAAAGCAGAGGCATGTCCAGAAGGAGGGGTGAGACCAGAAAGTCCTGAGAAAGGTGTCAGCCCCCCGCTTCTGAATGCCAGACCCATGGGCAGACAAGTTAGCACTGCTTAAAGTAGCAGCACAGTAGGGAGGAAGAAGGCAGGACACTCATGACTGCTGTCCTGCAGGCAGCCTCTTCCCATCTCTCATCTGCACAGCCTTTTGCTGAAAGAGAGATTCACAGGAGTGACTCTTGCCCCCAACACCACAGAAGCAAAACACCTTGTTTTTCAGGAATGCTACCACCACTGGCCTAGCCCCATACCTGCCTTTCCAGACACAGCTGTTGCCTCCCCATGCTCAGGGCAGGAGTGGAGACTGGCTGGCTTCAGGAGCAGAGACAACCCCGACCAAGCCCCTCATCACAGTCACAATCCTCCCAAAGCTGCTGAGATCCCACCAGCACTACAGACCTCTTTTCCCTTTGCTCCCACCAAACTTCAACAAAAGCATAATGTTATCACACTGTGTCAGCCTGTGACCAAACCCTCCCAGTCCTCAGGGAGCCACATAGCTCCCCACCCTGCCCCACAGCCCTCACAGCTCTCCTCTCACCCCAGACCCCAGAGGGAGAACTGCAAGCTGCACTGCTCCTAGGCCACCACTGCCAAGTTGAGCTCTGCCCAGCCTGCCAAAACACCTTCAGCTCCTCCAGCCACAAAAATTACTCTGGCCATTTATTTTTATTTCTTTTTAGGTTTACTAGCTAATTGCTGTTGCCTCTTGGTTATGGCTGTGGAAGACCTTTACCCTTACACTACTCAATCTTTGCACTGTGATGCAGGCTCACATTTCAGTGTTTTAAGTTATGGGCCATTATCTTATTCCCTGGTTCCTCGTTATGGTACTGATCCAAAATCAACGGCGGCTTTCCTCTGGCTTCAGCGCTTTCTGCACCAGGCTGACAGCCCCGGCACAGCGGCATCTGGCGCATTGATGGCTGGGTTGAGCGAGCTGCTATCCAAAGAGAGTTCAGAAGAAAATGGCCAATAACATTTGGAGGCAAGGGCAGCGTGTTATGGAAGAGATTGGCAGTGGGAATTTAAAAAGCACCGTGAGGTGGAAAACTACAGCTCCCTGAAGTGGTTCAGAAATCCCTTGCAAGGAGATGCATGGCTAAAAATGCGCCCAGCTTGGCTGAATGAGCACGCAGGCGATAGACCAGGTGAGAACAGAAGGAGAAATGCAATGAAATTTCAGACCAAGCACCAAGAAAGAAGTCCCCAGACAGACCTCTGCTTAGCTTCTGCAATACCCTCCAACAGAAAATAATGCCAAGCTATCAATTGGTATATTTAAATGCAGATTTGACAAAGCACCAATAAATACTCTATTGAGAACAATTCTACAGTGACAAAGCTATTGATGCTTCTGCAGAGGCTTTTTTCAGCGTTAGGCTATGTGATTTTTAGGATACTAACTGGAAAAATGACAATCCTTTCCTCCTTTGAGATAAAAACCAAAGGAGCCATGCCAAATTACTGTACCATATATGCAAATGCCTGAATGCAAATTATGTTGTTATCCTTGTGTATACTCCCAAGGAGCCATAGCATCTTTTAAGCCCTTTCTTCTTCACATACAGTGGATGTAGCCATCCATGACAAATTTGTGTTTTCTTTTCTGAGAAGTAATATACTGTATTCCTCAGTGGCAGAGAAGTGAATGGAGCTGCCATGTACAAAATTTAAATGTTTACACCCAGAGGGCAATTAAGTCAGTTTTATATGATAATGTTATAAATGAAATGCTAATAAGTACTGTAAATGGCCATGTAATCACATCCCATCATTTGCCAATTATTAACGGGGGGGTGGGGGTGGGGGGAAGAGCTGAAAGCCAGAATAGAGCTGAGGATGACATACTGCTTTAGATGAGAAAACGCAGGTGCTGTGTAATGCGCAGCCCTGACAGAGGCATTTTTATAGCAGAAATTCAAATTTCTAAGCAATGTCTGATTTCCCCTTGTATTATCATGTCAATAGCAGTAATAAATTGCTCTGACACAGGCATTCTGTTACAAGTATTGCCAAAGGATTTACAGAGATGGAAATCAGAATTTCAAAGGAACTGGAGTGCACACCTACTTCAGGAGCTGCACAGTACCCGGGGGCCTTTGCCTGGGCTCCAAGGCTGCAGTATATCACTGTACTCTGGAAACTGTTTAGATGCTTGTTGTGCAATTGTGTCCCAGCGAGAAGTCCTTAAACAGAACTTGTTTGCTATACACCTCTGCCAAAATGGTTTCTGGACAATCCCCCTTTCTACCAGCTTGAGGGGCAATTTTAGGCAGCTCTCAACAGAGTAAATAGGAATTGACTTTCAGTGAGGGCTCAGAGTCTTAAGTCTGAGGGGATGCCAGTAAAACTTTTCTGAACGTCATAGATTAAAGAAACTCAGGCTGTGAGCTCCTTGGAACATAAAACCCTTTTAAAGAAACTGGACTCTGGTTCCAGAAGATCCATCTCATGGAAGAGGGTTTGAAACACATATCAAACTACTGGGAATTACTGCTGACCCCATTACACACGTGACAAAACAGAAAAGGCCCACAAAGACCTTCTCCCAAAGACTCATGCGGGACCCAGAATCGCTTCTGCTCACACCAGTCAGATGCCACAAAAGCTGCTCATCAGTTTAGTGACTGAAGGTCAGAATTTCATCTGTTCTGGAACATTTTCCTGGACAATCTCCCTGGGGGACAACAGGGAGGGAAATTGCTAGGTTACTGAAATGAGAAAAATATAATGAAGATTCACCAAACTAACACTTAAATGAATATACCTCACCATAGCTATTAAGGCATGAGGTCTTAAGTAGAACAGAAGGCTCCTTGTCTCAGTCCTAGGGTTCTCCTATGTGAAGGCACCATTTCCCAGAGCCAGTGCAGCTAGTGCAAAGCAACCAGCAGAATGCAGAGGAAAACCCTTTCACACTGACACAGGCTTCTTTGGTTCCACAATAGCAGCACACACCCATTTTGCACCAAAAATGCAGATTCAGGTGCCTAAGTGCTACGCCTTTTTGCTAAAGCAGCAAAATTATTGCCTTTTCATCATAAGGGAGCTATGTCAGGTGCTTTAAGGCTGTAATGCCTTCTTCAAGCCATGAAAAGCCACATCAGATGTCAGACGGCATAAAATTTAAAAGTAATACTCTGACATCCATTTTTTCATCCTTTGAGCCCTTAGAGATCATATTTTCAAAACCCTCTCCACCACTAAAAGAGATCAGGAACTTTCTAAACAAAGCCTGAGAATCTCACCTAACCATGCAACTCGAGAAAATGAAACTTTTTTTCCAGAAAAAACAATCAATGAACATACAGCAACACAGAGCTGGCAAGACTGTCCATAGGTAAAGACTAGGAATGAACAGGGAGACCCATGTTGAGAGCTGCACCAGAGGACAGCGAGTGAAACAGGAATTACAACACTATCCAAAGCACTATACCAATTTTATAGACTGACACTATTTCACATAATAAAAGGCCTTCAGACACTCAAGAGAGCTTTGTATCTGAGAACCTAGGACAGGATGACAAAACTCACAATACCACATTATATTTCTCAGTCTGAACTTATCTGTGGTACTTCTGACTGGGCTTTGCAGGTCAGACCCTGAATTTTCTATATCCTCTTCCTTAATGGGTATTGATCATAAGCACTGGCCAGAAGACTGCAATAAACATGCATAATAAACAAATATAACTACTGCGTAGGAGAAAATTACTTGACATTGATGGTAATTAGTGGGCAATTTCCATGCTTATATTTGGTTTTAATCAAGACCATGAAACATTTTTTTGTTCCTATTGTGACAGATGAAGCATGACAGACAAAGCAAGTCATGAGCTTCACCCCTCACTCGATGTAAGTAGAGACAAGATTTCTACAAATCACTGTGCAGAGCATGTTGTTATATTTTATACAACTCAGCAGCTTTGGAGAGTAAGGTAACAAAGATTCTAAAAAATCACAGAAAGTACAAAGCACAAGGAAGAGTAAGTCTGCCTGCCCAACAACATCTAGTAGGACATTGGTACAAACGAAGCCTCACCTATTTTTTAGCAGTGATGTAATCAATTCTGCAGCATTTGTTGTCTGGATGAGTAAGAAAAGAGTGAGCAGCCCCCTGGCAACATCACCTGAAGTCTGAGATTCGTTTTAAACGTCATCAGCCCTATGAGTGGGGTAAAGTCAGGGGGAAGGTTTAAAGTTGGCATTTCCTTTTTGCCTGCACATGTGCAGGATGCCTGGGCACTGTGCTGGCTCTGCTCAGAGTCTTCATCACACTGACAGGCAGTGGTTTGAGCACACATTTGATCCTTGGGGTTTGCCTTCGAATGCATGAAGGAAAGTACGTCTCTTTGCTGAGCTCCATACGTTCCCTTCCCTGCCAGTAATCTAGATGAACTCAAATCTATGAGTACCACCCGAAGGACCACAAGGACCACGCTGGGGTTTTGTTTTTCCTTCCAGTTCTGCTCAGCCTGCTCTTCTCACCATAGAGAGTAATATAAAAAAATTTAAAAATGGGAAGCTCGGACAAGCATTTTAAAGAGCAGCATCACATTGATTATCCTTCTCTTCACAACCAAGCCAGACACCAGGACCCATCCATACACTCAACATGCTCTCCACTGGCACACTTTGCTTACCTTTATGGCCCAAACTCTGGCCATACTTGTAATGAGGAGCACCATCTTCCACACACAGCCGAGGCTTCTTTAGCTGAGTGCTCCTGGCTGGAGAGGAGCAGTGTTTTTGGAAGGCACCATCTCAATGTTTTCCCTCAGGGCAACTGCCAGAAAAAAGCAAGACTGCTGAGGAGAGGAACACCAGGCCACACCTATGCACCTCTCCATAGCCTGAAGAAATGCCCTGACAGCCCGGAGCTGGTGGATTCCACTGGAGGACTGCCTGCAGAGGGCACAGTAGGGAAAGGTACAGGGCAAGGAACTGCCCCGTGTTTGATCTATTGTGTTTAAAGCACTCTGAAGGTGAAAACCATGAACTAGAAATGAGAAAGAGTGATGCCAAAGCTTCCCCTGCAGAATATTTGCTCACTTCACACTCAGGAGCAGCGTTTTAAATCCTTTCTCCCACTGGAAAAAGAACTCCACGTAGAGGAGTTAAAAGAACTCTCTAGCATTTCTCGAACAGTGTTGAAGACTTCCAACCTTGATGATTCTGTGATTACTCTGCCAACATGTGAACTTGTTTGCTACATGAAACTTTCTGATTTCCTGTGTGAAACACTAGTAAAATTACAGAAAGAAACAAATCCCAAGGAGTTTACAAGAGCCTTGCATAATAGGGGAAAAAAATGAAAAAACAAGCCACATGAAACAGGGAAGCCAAAAATCCAACAGGGATATCAGACATCTGATTTGCTTAAGCAACAGAAGACAAATGGGAGGAAATTTCAAACAGGTGAAAGAGATGATGAACATGGGTTCATAGAGTTAGGAAGCATGGCTTAGCACCTCTCATGCAGATGGGTAAACTAAAAAAATGTATAAGATTTATGTACAAGGCATTCACATCTAAACATGATTCACAAATTAAACGTGGCTTGCAAGATGAGAGAGCTCCCCTTTCACCAGTTTCCCTGTCTTTTCACAGTCTCCCACTGGTAGGCATCAAACCCATCTCAGGGCCCAGAGGCAAACAAGCAGTCCTGGGCTACTGCATTGTCAGAAAGGATCCTGAATGCTGAATTCAGTGAAATTACTTAAACCAACTGTGCAGGGATGAGACAAGAATCTGGCTCCACATTCATGTGGGAGTTTTCTGGAATATTAGCTGCAAGGAAAAGAAATAAAAGTCACAACATTTAGTTTTACTCACAAAAGGATATAAGTATGTCTCAGTATGCCCAAGGAACAGAACTGTTGCATAGATAAATGCTATTCCTACGTATTGTCATTCCTTTCCAAAATGCACATTTTTAATGGAACAATGCAGAGTAGCAAGATATGCATAATATGCATAAAATGCATAACAGATTCACATTTTCAGTGGTTGAAAAACCATTCAAAACTACTTTAATTCCTCCTGAAAACATTTCTAGAATAACTAAAAAATATTCCATGCAATCAGAATACATCTACATCCTTGTAATGCAATCTGCTCTAGGTATAAGTGTCAGAAGGAGTTATAAGGTGAGCAATTATGACTGAGCTCCACATAGCCAGTGGCATAGGTACAAAAAATATGCAAGACTACAGGGGTTTAGAGTGAAGGGAGAAATATATTGTTTTTATTAAAACGCATTAGGATCTCATTTGTCTAATTCCCAGTTTAATGATGCAGCCTCTTGGCAGAAAAATAGCTTTGCCATTAGTTAACTTGATTGTGTTGAGGGGGGACTTCTCTTTGTAAACAGAAAAGCTTTAACATCAAATTGATTTTTTTCTCTATTCAAATGAACAAGCACAAAGAGAAAGATCTGTTTTGAGGGTGTATTTTTACTGGGGAGAGATATTTTTGTCCATTCTCTTTTGGGGAAAGATTTTGTGGAATGGATCATCACTAATCTAAGCTACTTCTAATTGTAGCAGCCTATTTTCATGAAATTATTCCTGAGTGAAATGTAATTTCAATGGAAATGCCTCATTTATTCCTATTGATTTGAAAAACAGCCAGAAGATCATTGTCCTGAACCTTTTGCAAATTTGTTACTTTACATAGCAGTAAGTTATTGATGTAAACAGCCTCAATATTAACCAATTAAAAAGTTAACTCTAGGAAGATCTATTAAGCATTATTTGATCAAAAAAAGAGAAAATAATGAAGTTGGGAGAGTCAAGAAATTATATACATATGTCTTCTTTTTTTAATTTCTTCATAAATTATTTAATACATTATTTCTGTTTTGTCATGTTTAAGAGGCGCTAGAACCCAGTTTTCATCTAAAAATCAAGAAACTGATTTGAAATTATCAATAGAGGTTTATAGATTCATCTTTACTCTGGATTTGAAGAAGCAGGGAAGGAATAATGATTATGAGAGAAATAAAGGAAGAAAATTAGGGAGTGGGGAGAAAGGTGTGAGGATGGGGGGGAAATGCAGAGAGCAGTGTGAGCAGCTAAGGAACTTTTCCAAATCAGAGGGAGAAGATGGAGGTAAGCAAGCAGTGTGAGCAAAACCAGCATGCCAAGCCACAGACACAAACACTGCCACCACCCCTACATCCTGTTCCAAGGAGGAGTTAACTTGCTGTGACTTTACAGCATTTCTCACATTTCGAAATATCAGTCAGGGCTCACTTTCTGCACCATTTAACTCATTACAAACTCAGTTTTGCAAACTCACTCATTGGAAAATCTTTATATTTTCACATGTTTAGTTAGATACAAAGGGGCAGAGATGAGATTAAAATTCTCACGAAGCAAATGTTTTTGCAAGATACAGCTGTTCAGAAGCACGACTCATTGTGGAGCTTCTTATCAAGCTGTTACAAGAAGTAGGTCACTGCAGCTGCAGCTATTCAAATGTCACTCTTTCCTTCCAAGAATCAGTCACTGCTAGGTCTTGGCTAATAAAAGGCAAATCTCCAGCAAAAGAAAGGAAAAAAAAACAAAAACAGAGAGAAGCAATTTCCTACAACAGCAGTGGCAACTCATGAAATGGTACTGACTTTGCAGTATCTGCTGACAGAAATTGTAGTAGGAAGTCGAAGGAGTGTACCTGGCAAGACATCTGTCTTCAAATCACACTTCTGAGTTTCTCATACATCATTTAATATTGAGGGAGTTTTGTTGACGTGAGTAACCTATCCCTAAGATGTTTTTTTTCCTTTTCATTGTACAATACCCTCTACGTTTATTCCTAGGCACAGATTGCTTTCATGCTGAGGCTTTTTGTCCTCCTTTACTTCACCCCCCACCATCTCACAAACAAAAAATACTCCTGTCTTCCCTAGTGTGGAGAGGGAGGTTGCTCCCTGCTTCATGGAGAATATCTGATGACATTAACAGGTCTCTGCACACTGTTTCCCTCCTGCCATTCTCACACAGAACACCAAGAATATGAGAAAAATATAAAACGCAACAGGCTCATGTGTGTGCCATCCACTGCCTTTTTGGCTAGGGCAGACAAACATCAGGAACCAAGCCTCACCAGAGACTATTACCCAAAGTCCCTGAGGCTCTCTGCTTATGTTCTGAGGAGCTCAGGGTTCAGCAGTCACTTACTCTGTGTAATGCAGTGACAAGTACCAAGAATTTCTTTGCTACAATCCTATCTGATACAGGGTACTCAGCTCTCTGTGAGTTGATGCTCTGTGTCAGGGCAGTAACACTTTTCTTTATCAGCTGCAACTTCATCACTGTTCTGCTTTAAGTTTCTGCTCAGTCTGGAGGTGCTCTACAACACACTACAGACTTGCAGGTTAAAGAGACCAAAGGCAATCTAGCTGGCCTGAAAACAATGAATATGACAGGTGATAACAAGGAATGCTCTTCTTTCCTTTTCATGGTATCATTGCTTGGCAATGAGCTATCTCCCCGTTTCCTCTATAGTTGAGGGATCTTGGGTGCTTAGTAAATAATTTGAAAAATCAGTCCAGTGGCAAGAAAGACTGCTTAAATCTGATCTATAAACAGTTAACTGAACTTTTTAATGGATACTGAAGTGCTGCCTTTTTAAAATGTAAGAACTTTCTTTAACTCTTTTGATACCTTCACACACCCTGAGCTCCAAGAAAATATATCACAGAAAAGCAGAGGCAAAAGGTATTTACAGGAATTCAATCTGAAACAGAATGGTCAAACAGCTCCTGATCTACTAGGCTTCCAGCAGTTTTGGTTTTAACCTACAGCACAGCAGCAGCCTTGAAACAGCACCAAGCTAATGGTGGTGCTGCATCCCACTTACACTCAGGTAGGATGCCTTACCTGAAAATCCGTGGCCAGGCCTGAGTTCCAGAAGAGGGATGCTAGGAAGATCCACCTGCTTCACTGTGGAACAAACACAGGACTTTGCCTTGGCCAACAGGGATATAATGAAGTCTGAAATTACAGCCTTTAAATCCATACATGCAGATGAGAGTGCAGAGCACTGCTTGGGCCTCACTGCCCTGGAACATCCTCAATACCACACAAACCTTCTCTGTGATATACCATTCAGTTACTTCCCCCACCGCCTGCAAGCAGAGGGGAGCCCAACCCTGAGGATTCTGACGAGGAGGTCACTGAAGCAAAAGTGATTTTTTTTTTTTTTAATTTTCTTGTCACTTACTGGTATTTGACAATTATTCTCAACAACTCCGGCTCCAGCAGGGGCTTTCCTGCCTTTCCCCAGAGCCAGGGGATCCCCACCTTGAAAGCAGCTTACTCCAGGGCTAATTTTGGAAGGACAGGCCAGGCCTTAACATGAAGACTATCTTGCTACAGACACATAAGGATTTTTATTCAAAACAGTGCTGTACTCTTCAAAACTGAAAATTGCTTCTTAAGTTCATCTCTTTTTGTGCAAAACCAGCACACATTTCTACAGAGAATAAAAGTTTTTAATATAAAAGAACAAATATCTATTTGCATTTTCAGCTGGCTTTTAAATTGCTCAATCGATGCTCCTAAAAAACCCAACTTATTCCTTCTTGCTGCCAAGGAGTTTATTACACATGCAAAGGGCATCTGTATGACCTTTGTCCATGGAAAAAGCAAATAATGGCACCAGATAATAAGAAAAAACAATCTCCTTATATTGCAGTACAATGTAGAACACTATAAAAGCAAAACATGATATTACTCTTCAGCACAAAGTCATTTTCTCATCTGAGTGATGTGAAATAGCCTTGTACAACACTGTAATGATTAACAGACCTGATACAAAATATCAAGATAGATAATAGGAGCTGCAGGGCTCTGATTTCTGCCACCATTTGTGGGATGAACCAGTAGCAATAGGAAAGAGGTATTGAGCTGTCATCAGAAGCCACAGGACAGAAGCTTCCTATCTTTCAAAAGAGGGCAAGAGGTAAGATCAAAAATTTTAGTTCATTATATACAGATATATAAATTCCTGGTAAATATCATATATTTGTATTTTCAAATGTTCATCTTTAGAATCTCTATGTGCCTTCTCTCTACTGGTAAAGTGTTGCAACTGCCAAAAGAAGTATTTTTCCCGACTCTACTCCAAGAAACCCTCTGATATAGCTGGTGCTATCAGCAATGTTTCTCTGGGCACTTTCTGATCTTACATGGACATCACAGATACCACAGCATTAAGTGTCCTAACCTGAATGATTCCCATTGACTCCTCAGTAAATTTGCTAACATTACCATAAAGTGAGAGAGGCTGCTCATCAGTCCCTCATGCTGCCTTGACTGGCTTGGTAATGTGCTGTTCAGAAACAAAACCTGATCATATCTCTGCATCTATCACACTATTTGCTAACTTACCAGTGTGACTCCTTAATCCCTGGTTAGTAAAATAACCTTCAAAGCATTGCTGTCCAGAGCTATACTCCATCTAGATGGTGTGTCCATACAGGGAAGGTGCTGCAATACACCCCTAAAACAACTCTGCTCTGCATTCAAGGAAGTGCTTGAGACTTGACACATTTTCAGTTTTCACCTGCAAAACTTTTTTTCATTCTAGCTTTGTCATCTTAATTATGCCTCCTTCCTGCTTTTCCGTCCTTACCCAACCCACTGTGTTAAACATCGGGATGTGCTGTGGCAAAGATGCTCTACAACATACACAGGTGTTGTTCCAGCATAGCAGGAGATGGGCACTCTGCACTCCAAAAAGCCAGCAGTTGTCCTCCCAGTGCTCCAGGAGGAAGTTACACCCTAAGCTGGGCATGGATTTGTGTTATCTTTTGGTATTTACCTTCTGGTAGCTCTCCCACATCAGCTGTCTTACCCTAAGAGCAGGTGAAGGTTGCCCAAGTACCATAACATAGCTCACAAACCACAACTTTGTACCTCAGCTTTCCTCCCAGTCACTTGCTCAAGACAGATGCTACAGTATCAATGAAAAATCCTTCAGCTGAGCACTGTACAGGCTTGTCTCAACAGAATGGGACTCAGAGCACTACCAGATGCCAGATCCCGTTGTTGAGGAAATGAACAAGTCCCAGCTAACTTATGTTCGCATTCTTCTTGCTTGGATATCAACCAAACCTGCACAATACCACCATGTCCAAACAGCTTCTTGCCACCTCAAAATGACAGCAGCCAACTGGATTTAGTTTCATTCACCACCACACTCTGGGCCTAGACATCCAGCCAGTTATTTACTCGATAAAGAGCATTCCCATCCAAGCCATGAACAGCTAGTTCCTTCATGAGACCTCTGTGGGAGCCAGTGTCAAATGCCTTACTGAAGTCTAGACAGACAACAGCCACAGCCTTTCCCTCATCAGCAGGTCATTTTGTCATAGAAGGAGATGAGTTTGGTCAAACAGGACACGTGATGTCGAGAGGTCTGTTGTATCTTACAGGAATGTCTATCCATTTCCTCAGTTTTACAGTGACATAACTCTTTGGATGGCTGAATGAATAAAATGGTTACAAATAACTTGTTTTATAAGCTCGCCTCACAACCTTCACAGTTCATGTGTTCTTTGTACGTTGCTATCCCACATTTATATTTCACTGGAAGAAGCCCTGCCCAGCCAAGTCACCCAGTTACAATTAAAAGCAGGTAAAGCATTTTCTATAGCCTGGAATGACAGAGGAGATATTTCATCCAAGATAGAAGGATACACAGATTTTTTTCAAATTAAAGCCTACCCAAAGGCTACTTTGCTAATCCTGATTTTCATTGCTATACCTCAGCAAATACTTAATCAAAAATCAACTGAGAAAAAAAATCAGATTGTTATTTATTATTTTCCTCTTTAGATACCTTTTCTACTGTCCCTAGAAGCTTTAAAAGGAACAGAGAAACAGAAGCACTATAACTATAAAAGACACCAGTGTGTTACAGCAGAAGTCAGAGGGTGAAGGACTATAGCAACAGTGCTGAGGAGGGTATTGAAAGATGACTATTAGGGAAGAAAAGTTTTCAGAGAGTTTCTGAGATAGGAAACCAAAATTTCAAAGGAAAGGAAACCATATACAGAAGGAAAAAAAATTTAGGAAAAGGAAGCATGCAGCTTACACCATAAAATTTACATCTCTCTATAAAATACACCCATGTCACAGAATCACAGACTGGGTAAGGTTGGAAGAGTCCACAGTGGATCATCTGGTCCAACCTCCCTTCTCAAGCAGGGTCATCCCAGAGCACATGCCACAGGATTTTGTCCACATGGGTCTGGAACATTTCCAGTGAGGAAGACTCCACAACCTCTCTGACCAGTCTGTTCCAATGCTCAGTCAGTGCACATTAAAGAAATTCCTCCTCGTACTGAAGAGGAACTTCTGTGCTTCCATTTCTGCCCATTGCCTCTTGTCCCATTGCTTGGCAGCACCAAGAAGAGCCTGGATCCATCATCCCAACACCCTTCCTTCAGATACTTGTAGGTACTGACTGGATCCCCTCTAAGCAATCTCTTTTCAAGGCTGGACAGGCCCAGCTGCCTCAGATTTTCCTCATGAGAGAAGCTCCAGTCCATTATTCATTTTCGTTGCCCTCCACCAGACCTGCTCCAGGAGGTCCATGTCTCCCTTGTCCTGAGGAGGCCAGAACTGGTCACAGCGCTCCAGATGTGCCTCACTAGGGCTGAGTAGAGGGGCAGGATCACCTCCCCCAACCTGCTGGCAATGCTCTTCCTAGTATACCCATTTCAGTGTTTCTTTCTTCAATTCAAAAGGGAACTGTTTGTGAGGCAACTCTGTGGGCGGCCAGACTGTTTTCACCAGATGGAATCAGACACAGATACCATTTGCTATTCTATTGTATATTCACAGCCTGGTAATCATTACTGAGGTGTTCCTCACAGAGGGAAGCTGTTTCCAGACAGCAAAACAGCAGCAAAATTCAGCTTCTCTACCTGCAGGCAGCCAACAACAAGTGATCTCCATACCTACCTTAAAAGGGATTATTGCTGGTTCCAACACACCTGGAAGCAGAATTAACCCAGTCAATCATAGAAACAGAAACAGGATATAGCTCTCTCTGCAGCCTTCTTCCATGGCAAAACATGTAAAATAATGAGAATGGCAAATAGCCTCTATCATCAAAGCAAATCTGTATGAATTGTAAGGACAAAGAGCTGAGGAAGAACTTTAGAGGGATGCCCTCAGAGCACACAAGTGTCTTGCTGCTTTATTTTATTAACTCTAGAAGGCCCTCATACTGTATGCAAATCCATGTAAATCAGAATGTATCAGTGACATTTTTTCTACAACTCCAGTCCAAAATGGAATAGACCAAAAATGCTACTGAAGCACATAGATTTCAATTTATTTTTTAATTATAAGGCAAGTGAAAAAGTATTAGCAAAATGTGTTGCTGTTGCTTAACATGTTTTCCTTCCTCTTAATACTATTAGATCTTCTTTTCAGTATGACAACAGCAGCAGACCATGCTCAATATATTGAGCATCAAAATTTATTTCCTTAAGACTTACCCAGAGGAACAGTAAGTTTGACATTTACCAAAACAAGAACTCATTTTCTAGACTGTTAGCCACTGTATGCTTTCATTACTGTAACCACAGGTCTCCTGTGCCTTATCCCAAGTAAATGGAAATTGAAAAGGCAACAGTCACCTAAAAAGAGTTTGGCTTAACCACCTGGAGGAGGGACACTAGCACTCAGAACCAGAAACACAATGGGAATAATGCTTACATGGCTCCCACATGGTCACAGCTTAGGGCTAAGCTGGGCTGGGTGGACAGCAGCAGAATTGCAGTCAAGGCAGGCTGGGGCCAGGCATGAGAGAAGGCAGGCACCCACCCAGTCGGGGAGCAGCAGAAACAAAGGTCTTGGGAGAGCACAGGAGTTACAGCCACAAGAAGCCCTAAAGCAGCAGTCAGGGTCAGAATATACTCAGTAGTGGAAAACTGCACCAGAAATGATGCGAAGGATTGAGGCTTTGGCTCGAGTACACTGGATGTGGGGAGAAGGTTAAGAATTAAGGTACAGAGTATGACTTCAATTTAAACTGTCATTCCAGCCATATCCAGCAAGAGTCTGACCCAGAAGCACTGTCCAACTGGGCAAACCAGGATCAACCAGTTTCACCATACAGCCACCACCGCCTTTTAGACCATTTCCCTGACTTATTCACTGGAAACTTACCTACTTAGTAAGGGAGATAAGGCTCCACCAGGCAGCAACCTTCGTTTCAAACATTGCTTGGAACTGCTTGAAACTACCCTGGTTCACTGTTCACTCTGTACCTAGCAAGCAAAACAAGATTCCAAGGAAAATAAGTGCCTTTCCAAGAAAACACACCATGCCTGAGCATAGCTCCCGAGTGCTTTACTTTGTACCATTAGCCTTCTGTCAGGATTGGATTTCTGATGCAATTTCCTGATTAAGAATAAACAATATAGCAACCTCTGCTATGTAACATCATCATTGTCCCTATCATACAAGATCAGCAGAACATGAACCTTGAACTGACAGCGACAATATATTTCAGCTGGACAAACGGAGGAATGATTTATTTCAGCAGGCAGTAGTCGCTGTCTACCTGGATACCAGCAACAAATGAAGTACTGTGGAAGTCTACTTGAGATTGTCCTCTTTAAATACCTTTATCAATGATCTGGAGAAGTTGACAGAGCAGACTATAGTCAAATTTTCAGATGCCACAAATTGGGATCACCTCTCAATACTCTTGAGAGCAGAGCTGCCATTCACAGGGACCTCACCACACTGGAGGAATGGGCTGACAGGGACGTTATGAAATTCAACAAGTACAACTGCAAAGTCCTGTCTCTGTATGGGAGTAACCCCTGCAGTGATACAGGCTGGGGACTGACTGGTTGGGAGCAGGCCTGGTGGAAAGAATTGGGGGATCTTGGACAGAATCCTCCACAGGAGCCAGCAGTGGATCCTGGCAGCAAGGCAGGTCAGCAGTGTCCTGGGCTGTATGAACGGGAGCATGGCCAGGAGATTGAGGGAGGTCATTTCCCCCAACTACTCATCACTTTTTGCACAAACTAGATATCCTATGTCATTTTCTGGTCCCCACATTAGAAGGAAAACATCAATAAACTAGAAGTCAGGTGAAGGGCCAACAAGATAGTCAGTGGCTCGAACACCTGCTGAGGGAATGAAGAACCTAATAGGCTTAAAGAATTTGAAGATTTGAAAAATGCTAAGAAAAGACAAAGCATCATAAGCTATTGGAATTTTCCACTCTAAGGATTAAAATTAAGGCAGCAACTGAAACAGAACCATACTCAGAGCATGTCTAAGTTTCACATTAGGAGTCAAGGCACAAGTCACACTATGGTTTGGGCCTGACAGACCAGAAACACTTTTATTAAGTGAAATTATTTTAATAGTGGCTCCCAGGAAGAGGTTCCTATCTGAGCACTGTACCTGATAAAAAAACTGACAGAACTGAGAGCACCCAAGTGCCACTGAAGCAAAACCCATATTGCTGCTGTAGAAGTGATCTGTACAAGAAAAAAAGTAGGGGAGTGCTGAAGTTTTCAAATCTGAACACCTATGGTCTGGTCTTGATGCAAGCTCTGTATCAAAGCAGATTTGCCCAGGATGACACAGTTTCCCAGTTTATACAACAGAGCCTAAACTGTGCACTAACTGCCCTGGAGTGTCCCTGGCCAACCATAGATGTTTGCTTGCCCCATAGACACCGAAAACATTAAAAATTCCTGCCACATAACACATGGAATAAAGCTGCTTCTCTTCGTTGCAGCCTGACATCTCGACAGCCCATTCTGCAGGGCCTGCTGCCCTCGCACCTGAGGCCACAGTCCTGACACCTCCCCATCTCCCTGCCCTGCCTTCATTTGTGAAAACAAGCACAAATACCCAGAAAGGGGCTTACTCAGTGATTTCCCACCAACTCACACACTTCTGTTTCTGTATTTAATCAGTGTTTCCAGCAGAGCAAGTCTGTGTGGAGTTCACCTGTAGCAGAACAAGATGCTCAGCAGTCTCCAGGAGCAGCAGTACAAACAAGCAGCACAAGCACTGCCATGGCTGTGCTCCCATTTTGCCAAGATACTCTTCCAGAGACAGACCTGCAGCCTGGGAAGCACCAGGACACAGTGAGGAGGCTGACTGGGAGCACCTGTCCTGGCCACCCATCTCATGGTTCTGCCCGTACTAACTGCAGTGCTGTGATGACAATATGCAACCCAGTGCTCAGTGTTGTGGGGTGAGGGAGGGAAGCCCCAAGGCATCACTCCATCACATGGCATTGACTCAGCTGGGCAGCCCCCAACATCTGTACACAGAGCTTGACTCTGAAGTGGATGGCACCCAGCCTACTTACCTCCTGACATGTCACTGGCTCCAGAATGGATGCCAGCCTGTGCAGAATACACACCTGCTGTGCGTGCATGATCTTCTGAGTCATCCAGTACAGATCCTACACTGAATTTTAGCCCTAACAGTCATTTGCAATCAGCATTTGAATTAACAGGATCATTCTTTTTATCTATTAGAATCTGGAGAGGGGAAAACGCAAATCAGGAATATATGCTGTATAAAGTAGCTTGTGATTGTACTGATTGGTCCAGTTCACCAATTCCTCTCCATAAAGTAAAAAAAAATTTAAAAAAAAAAATTAAAAAAAACCACACTAAAATGAGGCCTGTCCCTCAAAACAGCTGCTGAGCAGAGAGATATTACCACCTGATAAAAGTAATAAAATTGCCTGAATAGAGCTTGATTCAAGCTCAGCTTGAATCAAGAGACAAGGGATTACAGCACTGAGGAGAAAACAGTCACAAGAGCAGATCCTTCTTTACCCACTTAGAAGACTGTCTGTAATGGATATCATTCAGCCTCGCTGTCTGATGAGAAATATAGCAGACTGCTGGCAGGAACACCAAGCCTCTCCTGATTGAATCTTCAGTCCAGAAAAAGGGGTTGAAAACATGCTGAAGCAAAGATATTTTTATTTATTGTTTTATTTATGCAAAACAAGCAAGTTTGATAAACACACTTCAGAGACCTAGAGTCTATACACAAGCAGTTCAGGATGTAAACAGAGCATTTGATGCCTATTCAGGTGAGGACAGTGAACATTTATAACCAGCACTATCTTATGAGTTCAAAAGAGTGAAGATTTCCCCTTTTAGAAGGGGATTGCAGCAAACATTTAATCTGTGGCTGAATGGTATTTTTTGGTTGCAAAGACAGGAGCGGATCCTGCTTTAGCACAAAGTAATTTTCATGCTACACGCTGAAGTCCAAAAGCAGAGGTTGCAAATGCAATAGCAGCATTTGAAATCTGGCTGGCCAGCACATTCCTCAGTTTACCAAAAATTATTAATTTACTTTCTTCATAAAATAAGTCACTTCAACAACTTTTCCAGCATATATTTTCTATTTCTCTGCTCTCAAGGGTGTGCTTCCTAATTGTATAAACATACTCTTTTAAAGACCAGGAAAGAGTTAATTAACTAATAATAGAAAAATTAATAAAACATTTCAAAAGAGACATTATGGCAAAGAGCCATGACAGCACTGCCATGGGTCCAGTCTGTGCAGAGCTGTTCTCTCATGTCTCCTCCACATCTATCCTACCTCTTTCTTCCTGGTGGAAGGTCCAAGTGGCATTTATTTCCAAGTGAAATAAAACCTGGGAGTAACCTGAGGAAGGACCAATTTTCAATACTTGTAACATTTCCTAGTTTACCACAATACTCTTACCCATGTCTCCTCCAGATGAAGAGATGAGTAGTTTAATCAGGGCAAGTCTGCTTCTCCTGGCACCTTTGTGGAGCCTAAGAGATATCGAGAGTAAGAAATACTGTCTGCTGAATGAAGTAGGAAATGTGATTTACTTCCAGGTTCCTCAGCCAAGGCCTGTTTCTCAAATACCAATGGAATTTATCCCAAGCACTGGTACACACAGCTCCAGCTGTATATGCCATTTATCTCTTCCAAGGGGGAAGCCTGGAAGTGTTTTCATCCTTTTATATGTTTATTAAATTCTACTGGATTTAGAACTGAGTTTAAAATTTCAGTTTCTTTTCGGTCTGCTCCACAATCTGGGCCACAGACCTGAGAATATTTCAGTACACTCTGCTTACCTGCAGAAACCTGACGTCTGTGCAAAAAAAGCATTAAAACACATATAACAGGCACCCCTAAAGAAGTGCTTGCATTATCAGAGCCACTATTCTTTTAGCAATTCTCTTTCACTTAACACCTGCAAGAACCCCATTTTGTATTGCGTCAGAGCTCCTTCACACAAAGTACAAAGTGTCTTCTTAGTTTCAGTGCTTAATTAAAATTTGATGTTTCAAGTGCCCACTACATGTAGTTTATATTTTCAATCCCTTCCCCATTCCCTCTCACCTGACATCCTGCCTTTCAAAAAGTAGGGTGTAACCTTCATGCACATCCACTCAGCTTCTGCCTAACCTGTTACTTGAAACTTGTGAGGTCACAAATTAGGGAGGTCACGTGGGATTCCACGTGATCCTTAATACCTGTATACTTCTTTCAAACAAACCAGGATGGGGATGTTTTTACAAATTCAGTCAGTCTTCACCTTCCTAGAAATATTCTGCCAGACTGGCTCAAGTTTTCAGCTCCCTTACAACTCATAAATTATTTGCATGTCAGATCTGTAAATGGATAAGTCTTGGTTTAGGCATCATTTTTCACCTGTGGCTCTCCATGTTTCTTTACCAAGGAGGAACACACATTTATCTCTTTTAATGAATGATGGAGACAAATACATTCACAACCCATAGCAAACTCAGTGATGAGTCCTACAGATGGCTGTTGGAACTCTGTCACTAATTTAGCTAGAGGGAGATCACCCTTTGGTACCTAGCAATTTCCACATGAGGAAGAGTTACACAGATATCTTACCCGGCTCTTCACAAAAACAAACCACTCCAGAAATTTTAACAAATAGAAGAACATCCTGCATATTACACTACTGAGTAGCAACTCCATTTTTGTAATAGGTTACCCGAGCCTCAAAAAATGTGGTCAACAAGACTTTTAATTGCTATGAAATATATTTCCTTATAGAAAAGAAAAAAACTGTCTTCTAGAAACACAGAGAAATCAAACAGGACAAGTATGATATTATATCAGCAACGTTTTTTACTTTCAACACCATTCACTTTTCTTTTTCTGTGGTCTTAGCCAAACTGTGGGGTTTGTGTTGGAAAAAGGGTCTCTCCCTCTCTCTAGCAGACATAAACCTGACTTTCTTAATGGCTGGTAAGTTAAAATGGGCATATTCACATTAGTAAGTATTTTAAAAAGTACTGAAGATAGCAATTAACTGCTGAAACAACTTGCTAAGGATGATAATGGCTCCATCACTGGAAACTTTCAGCTAAAGCTGCTCCTTACTAAGTAGTAATTACATTAATGGGATTTTTGTGGTTGTCTTTATTAGTAAATTAAAATAGATTATCTGAATTTATTTATCCCCAGGCTGGAATATAAATATCCAGAGTTTACCACACTCCTTTAAAGGTCAGTAAATCTATAATTATATTAATTTATCCCGTATATTGAAAGCTCTTACCAAACCAACTTAAAAATACAGGTCCAGTTTTCCTCTTTGTAGAATGAGGTCCCTGGAAGCGTGTACAAAACTAACAATTGGACAGGGGGAGGAAAACGGTTCAGACAAAGCATCCACTCTGAAATGTTTAAAATAATTTTATTAAACAATCGTGTTTTACATGTCATCAGACCTAACCCCTGAAGTGCAAAAATGTTTGAGGTATTAAGACTGGAGGAAAACAGGCACAGTATTGGTTGTTAGGGATACCGCCCTACAGCACAGTGGAATTTGCAAACAACAGGCCTTTATACAGCATTTGCAGGATCAGAGAAAACTGAGAACAAGACTGTATTTGTCTTTAGCCTTGAGAGCCAAAAAGCCCTGATCATTAGCCAGTTCTGTCACATCAGTGAAGACACAGACACAGTTAACACAGGATGATGATAAATATCAATGAGGTGTTTCTAGGCCAATATGTACAGTACATGAAAAATGAAATTTAACTGCTGTATGTGTGACCAAAATCCCAACTGGCTATCCAGTCCAGCTCAATATGTTGTGTCTATGCTGGCCTCTCTAGTACCAGCATTTCTGTCTACTCTACACAGCTAAGCCACTGCTGTGCTCCTGTTTGAGGGCACCTGTCACTCACACTCACTTCAGGTAAGTCTGATGCTCATCAGAGTAACTAGAGGCAACAGTACAGCTCTGCTTGTAGCCTGTTATCCTTCTAGTTGCCCTCTTCCCCTCATCCACGCAGTGAACAAGTCTAACTCACACAGAAAATCTGCTAAAGAAATGAGCACTGATTGATGATTCTGTGTGTAAAGGAAAACTTTATCTGAGGACTGAAAAACTCACGGGGCAAAACTTGCCGTTAACAATTGTATATTAGTGAGAGTTTTACTCAGTTGCCAAATTGTGCTCCAAAAATAATTTTCTGTGAGGAAAGTTTGGACGATACTTGATACATGGTATCTTCCCAAACCAATGGAAGATATATTTAATAAAATACTTCCAAATTACAAATAAGTAAAAGTCACCTGTTCTAAGCCTCTCTTAGGTTATTTTTAGCTAAGACAGCTGAAAACAAATTCCTCCTGAGACACACTTGTTTTTGTGAAAAATGCAATGACAAAAGACAAGTTATCCTTATCCTACTAGGTGTTTATGAACTTATGAATTTTTCTGAATATGTCAGCCTTTGTATTAAAGTGGCATATTTGGAAAGGTTCTCATCTGCAGCCTCTTGAGCTTTTAGACCTTACTGAGCAGATGAAGACATGAGCTCTAATGTCAGCACATTCATGGGCAAATGTCATGCAGTCTGATTGCAAACACAATTGAGATTCTCAACATTTTCTAGGCTTGTTACCAACATCACTGCTGCTTACCTACACAACATCATCTAGCAAATCTACAAATATAGAATAGCTGGAACAGAAGCTGGATACCACTGGAGTGTTGCCTTAATATTACTTCTTAATGGAATCATATTTCACAGATGAGAAAGGCAACCCCAAACAAAAAGTGCAAACAAATCATCACTTTCAGTTGAAAACTGGGTTCCGGATGCCACTCAGGACTGAACTGTTGGGCCAGTTTCTGTGCAGAAGGGTTAGAGAACATACAAAAAAGAAAATGCTTGAAATTCCTAGGACGACAATGCCTGAAATCAGTGCACTGGTGACTGTGTTCATCTGGAAAGGAGGTCCATTTGGGTGAGCTGCAAGGAGAGGAAAAATTCTCAGGTGAGATCTGGTTTCATCTCTCAAGAGTGCCAAACACTTCTGCCTTCCCCTTCCAACACCCAATATACTGTACAATTGCAATGAAGGAACTAAAACTAACTGTACCTCAGAATGAGCACCTGTCCACTTGGATAAAGCTTATCTGAGTATATTTTGAAAACAGTTATTAATTCTTTCAGTATCAATCATGCTGGGGGATAAAGACGTGCCTTCTAAGGTATTATCCCTCATCTGCCAGTGACCAACCTTGACTTATGTTACTCAAGGCAAGACTATCATTATCCAAGGACTATCAAGGTAGATGTATAAGGATTTGTAGCCTAATCAAGTTAATGAAAGGATTTCTTCCCCACTATCGTTACCTACATTTCAATTCAAAGTTTATATAAATCAGGAGACATGTCTGGCATGGGATATCAGACATTCTGGAAGCTTGTTGTACACCTTCAGAAAGGGCTCCTTAATATGTTAATCAATTCTCAGGTAGAAAAGGTGACATATTTAATACTTATTGCCGTTCAGCAAGTTGCTCATGGACCAGTTCTGAGATAATGGGCTACATATAGCCACAGCTGTGTTTTCCAGCAGGACAGGGGAAAAAAGCATTTGAGTACCAATGAGCATTTGCCATTAACAGTGGTGGAGAGTGAGGTGAAATGACAACAGTCTCCATGTGAGAAACCAGACTGCTCCTCCCAGAAGCACCCACCTGCCCTCAACACCATTAATCTCACCCTCCTCACCCAAGCTGAAAGGAGATCAGCACTGTTCATCTGGTTACCCTTCCCTTCCCAACACTGTGCTGCTTTCTGACTGCTACAGCAGTAATCTCACCTCACTCTACCTCTGTGATCTCCACAGGGACAGCAACAGCCAAAGGAAGGGCTGTTGCTCTGGGATGGAGAGGCCGCTGCTTTTGTTGTATGGGAAGGAAAGGTAGCAGCCATTAATACAGCAAACTGTGTGCAGCAAATAAAGAATTTGCTTTTTATTATTTTAATTATATCCATGGGTAGGAGCACACCAGGGAGCAATTAATTATAGAGAGAGCTCTCCATGACAGACAAGAACAGTAGCTGCTTTTATATGTTCTAAATTGAGTAAAGAAAGAAGCAAATAGTGTTAGAGTTCAGAGGACAGGATGGATTCCTTGTTCCACTCAGTCCTGTTAAAGAAATACAAGGTGGAATGGCCCAATGTACCACCTGATCATCCTTTCTTAGCCATCAGCCACTCCTTGTTACCAGCAGAGAGCAGTAACAGATAGGCTGAAACAATTGTTCCAAGTGCCCAAAGGAAAAGCACCCTAAAACTTAAAGAGCTGGTCTCACCTGCAGCCTATTTCCTTCACTGCCCTAGCAGGGCACAAGTTCTATCCAAGGTTCTCCACAGGCTCTTTGTGTGGTTAAATGCTAGGAGAACAGGAGCTGAAGCTCTGACCTTCTGGCTTTGAGATGTGAACCAAGCTAGACTGCACCATAATAACAATTTGCCTGCTCTACTCCTGTGTGGCATGGGTAAATTTTACTGCTTAGGTCTGGTTTTGCATCTGGTGGCTATAATGTACCCTTCACCGTCATATGCTGTAGCATCAGATCTTCATTTCAATTTCATCACAGGAATTAAAAGTTTCAATGTAGATGGTGCTGGGCATACAAATTAAACTGAGAATTCCATGCTCGCCAATTGCTTTCTTTTCAGCACATGTTGGTATTGACGCATTTAAGAAAAAAAAAAAAGAAAAAAAAAAGAAAAAAAAAAGAATCCCAGTGCATAGATATTAATCAAAATGGTTCATCCTCAGTTCTGCTTCCCTCATAAACCGTCTCTTATGTTTCTTGGAATTCTGATTAACTTACCAAGCTGTGAATTGTTGGTTGGTGTCTCATCTATATAAAAAAAAAATGGCACGTGTTATATTTTTAAAACACCTCTGCCTACCTCCTCCCCTCTTGCAACACAAAAGCCAATAGTTGTAGCTTTATTTTAAAAATACATCAGGTCTACTTGCCACGTTGACTAGCAGCTTTTAGCATCTATGTTAAAATATGGACAATAATATTAAGTGCATGTCATTGCTTCATTTTTAATATCATCAAAATATTAATTAAAAATTTTAATGTCTTGTGGAAAAACAAACCAACATCATCTTAAATCAGGAATCTCTTAATTGAAAAGGGGGCCAGTTCTGTTGTCTCCCTCAGTAACAACACAAGCATAAGCACAATGTGATACGTAAGCCCCTGCACTTAATCCTATTATAAAATAGCTCTATAGGAAAAAATTTGAGTTTTACAAGAAAAAATATGTCAGCGACCATAAATTATTACAAAAAAGCTCTTTTTGCCATGCTCATTTTCCTCTTGGCAGTTACATAGTGGCTTTATATTCAGGGTAACATTTGTATTTTGTCTTCAGTTTTTACTTACTTACCAGTGTCCATTTCAGAATTACATTTTTGTCACTGTTTGGGGGTTTTTTTGTGCAATCTGTAAGCACAGTCCACGTATACATTTGTTTTGAGCAGCTGTCTCCCAAGCTTAAGTGAGACATCCATCAAAGCTACATAATTTTAACTTCACAAGTAGGCTCCTGCTTTGTTTCCATACAGAGACTAAAATATTTTCTTTTGTGTACGTCTCCTGTAATGACTTATTTTAGACTAACAAAAAAGAATAACATTTCTCTGAAAAGAGCCAAATGTTAGAAATATGAGTCCAGAAACACACAGGAGAAGGACCATCACTCTTTTGCAGCAGCTCTATTCAGTTCCTACCAAGGCAGCTGCACCAGCAGCTCCACTGCCAGAACAGCTGGTGACAGGTGGTGGGGAGACCTGGCTACCTTGAGGAGCCTCTGTAGGTACTGGTGTGCACAGGCAGCCCCAGGACAGGTACAGCTCCACCCTAAATGAGGGAATTGAGGGGCTGGAGGAGCCTCTGTAGGTACTGGTGTGCACAGGCAGCCCCAGGACAGGTACAGCTCCACCCTAAATGAGGGAATTGAGGGGCTGCACACCTGTGCAGTCCTACTCCTGGCATATGGACCATGGTGAGCCAGGTGCAGCAGGTTTGATGGGCTCTGAACAAATGTGTCTGTGCTAAAGCTAGACCAGAGTTGGCCTTGAAAACAGTGTAAGCACTTCCATGTAGCATCACATGAGTGCAAGCCAGTGCTACACCCTGGTATTCCTCATCCAAAATTTACGTAAATTTTTAAAAAATTACCCAAATTTATCCAAAATTATTCATCATCCAGATAGTTTCGGACAGGTTCTCGTAGGATCTTCCCCCTTTTAGTTTGTTAACTATAGTATTCATAAACCTCCTGGTTCTTATGAGCTTATTTCCATAGTGGGAATTGACAGTAGGACTAATTGCCTCTTTCTGATCCAGAAGAAAAAGGAAAATGCAAGTCAGATTGAGGGACTTGCCCAATGCCACTCATGAAATCTGTGGCAGAGTTTAGAATTGAATCCCATTTTTTTTCAAGTACTTTCCATTAAACCATCCTTTTGTCAGCATGAGTGGAATGCTCCAAAAGCACACTATGAAGATGGAGGAACCAAAAAAGTTTTACCCACCCACTTTTTCAGCCTTATTCATGATTTCATTTAAACAACCTCAACAGTTGTCATGAAATTATAAAATTGTTTATACTTTCTTCGGGGCCATTAAACATCCATCAGATCTCTTTGCTTGAAGCTATGCAATATTTAAAGATAATTGATCAGTATCCCTTTTTCTTTTAATTGCAAAAATAGCATTCACAGCATTTGAATCATGAGCTATGCTACCTACCAGGGGGTGCTTGTATAAGAAGCTGTATCTAGTTTCCATTCCTTGCCTAAGGCAGCATTACTCCAGCACACTTGTTTGGCTGAGCAAATCCGTCATTCATTTCCCATATGTACTCATGTATGCAACTTTGAAGTTAGTTCTTCTCACTTTTTCTTGGCTAATCAGCTGGCAGCAACTCAAATGGGACCATGTATAATGCAAAAAAATCACTCATGTTCATTGCAGGAGTGCTGCTCATAATGGAGCCTATTTGTTCTAGAAATGGTCTCTTGTTAGGTGGTTCCCCATTCTGGAGGGTCAGTTGCTCTCTTTGTATACAGGTACAACAACTTGGCATTTAAAGAAGGATTTTATTCTCAAGTTTTAAATTAGATTTCCTAGACCAGGTTCAGTCCTGTTCTCAGCATCTAAAACCTAAGACTGATGAAATCAGTTGCTTAACTGCAACTACTTATAAATATCTGTAATTTGTAAAACTAAAACAGCAGTCACGTAAATTTTTTTCAGAGACTACAGGTTACATTTAGAGCTGCCTTTTGTTTTTTTCCTAAAACAATTGGCAATAAAAATGAAAACTGTGGAATTTCACCCTCAATTTAAAAGTGGATTTCGGCCCACTGTTTAAAGTTTGCAATGGTTTTGTCCCATTTCTTTCCTATAGTTGAATCTAAGAATAGTGTGCATTAATTTTAAGGAACACGTAGATAAAAACCCAGAGGGAAGCTGGAAGAAATGGTGAATAGAAAGTGACAGTGAATATTCATTATCCATCCAAATTAAATTGCAACACTGAACACAGCACCTTAAATTCTATTATCTCCAGTGAAATCTGACAAAAAAAGAAGTCAACCCACTGAGTCTGGACTTTTATAATGGCCTTATATGTATAACAGTATTCCACAGTGATCTTATTGGAGGAGGAAGCATGTGAGAGCCAAAAAAAAAAATACTAACTCAAAATTTCTACCAAACAAAGTAGTAAAAAATGTACTAAAAAATATTCAGCAGCAGTAAAAAAAAATACTCAGCAAAAAGTCACTGCAAGTTTACATTAAACTGCAAAACATTTCCCCAGGTTTCTGAAATTCCCGCAGTCTGTAGAGAAAGATTGTTTATTCCTACCACTCCTTGTAATGATGGGGCCAGCAGAGATTACAGCATTGCCAGATGTGCTTTGAGGGCGCCAAGTTGTCCTTCCACCAGTATCTCTTTTTTCTCTGTTACTGCAGATCTGAGTGGTCAATCAAAACAATGACAGATTCAGAGTGGAACAGAACTGTGGCCTTTTTGTGCTTCCTAATGTAATATGAACTCTTTGGTAAGCAATCTACAACTTTGATTTTATTTCTTAGTATGCATTAAATTACTTTGCAATAAAAACATCTGCAACATTGCCTAGAAATGCATCTTATAAATTCCTGGCTTCCCATTTTATTTTGCCTCACTTTGTTTACAAAACTACATTGCTGTTGTGTACAAGATCCATCTTATAGTATATTAAATTTTCAGTAGTTAATTTCCCAAAGCTATATTTACAGACATTTTTCCCCAACAAATCTGTTTTGCTTGACAATCCCTATTCTAGAAACCTTCTCAAGTGAGAGTTTGCACATCTTCCATGGAGTTCTAAATAGCAATGACACACTAAAACAATCCCCAGCACTCTCATACAGAATCACCTTTAACATTTGTAGTAACCTATCATCCACCTTAATCTAGGGTACTCAAGCAGGCTTCAAACAAGAGCATTTCCCTAGTTTTAGCTTTTTGTGAAAGAACTTCAAAAACCTCAGAACATAAATTGAATGCAAAACAAGTTACATAAACGTGTAATATAAAAATATGAAATAACATACAAAATTTCAGGAGTATACTGAACTGACCACACTTTAAAATTCTAAATGGGAAGTAATTCAGTAGGAAACAATGCAGTGTTCTGAAGACATCACAGAACTTTGTGTTTATATGTTTATTTAAATGTTTCCATTTATTTCTTGTTCTTGATACTCCTAAAATTAGTTGATTTTAAATAGACATAACCTCACCAACTTCAACACAAGAGTAATTTTCAGATTATAAAGGAGATGATAAACTCTAAGGGACATGGTATTTTTTTTCACTGTGAGAAACTTTCACAAATTTTCCTTGTCAGTGTAACAGCCCTTACTATAGCTTTACCTTTTCCATAAATTATATTCCAAGATATTTCTCTTTATCCACTGCGATGATGGATACTTACTACTTTACTAAGAGTATCAACCTGAAAACCGTCTCAGAGTTGTTACTTTTAAAAATTAAGGACCACAAGGCAAAGAGGTCATTTCTCATATATTCAATAACCTGTGTTTGCAGATCTAGTATTATTTTATCTCCAGATGACAGTATTCATTTCTATATTCTTCATTAGTAGTTTTACATTCCTTCAGACACAAACATTCTTACTTCAGTCTCCACAGGTCGCTTTCATTCTGTGCCATCCAAACTTCCATAACCCTTGCATGCAGAACTCCAGTGTGCCTATTTTATATCCTGATAATTGCAACTTACTGGCACAAGAAAGGGACAGTCATCTGCTCTGCACAGCTTCGTCACACAGTGAAGGAAGACCGTGGACATCTTCTGGTTCTTGTGCTTCACAAAGCGAAACACCTCAAAGGAAAACCGGCCCATTTGACTCTTGCCGTTTTCAATTATGGTTGTCTGCGGGTCCTTGTCACAGCTAGTTTTTGCAGAGAAGAGGGAAACTGGGATGAGCAGCTCTGTTAGTATTTTGAAGCTCCTAGCTGAGAATAAGATAGCTTAAGCAGCAAGATCAACACTTTAGTTCCTTGGAAAAGAGCGGAGTGCAAATATCTGCAGACACGATCTGCCTGTTAGGCTGCAAGTTCCTGTGCTGAAACACATTCCTACAAAAACACTGTTTTGTTTTGCAGCACCACAGCTATAACCAAGGTACTGTTTAATTCTAGTGCTCAAAGAAACTTGAGACCTGAAGCAAAAAGCAATCAGGCATGTTAACCAGTACAGACAGCTAACTCCAAATGAAGACAGTACCTCTCCAATAGGTGTCACAGATAAAATTTAATCTGATATATTGCCAAGACGTTTTTCATAGTTCCAATTCAAATAAATGTTATTATTGGGAGTAGAAGTAGGAGCATCTATTTATATTTAATCATTTGCTTAACTACTTTCCTGGACTGAAGTCTCTGATGTTTTACATCACTGTCATTCACCGCATTCACCTTTGGTAAAATAAAGGCCAGTTTAGCCATTCACTTTAAGCATTTATGTTATCTCTAGTAGAACTACTTTGTATATATGCTTTTCTATTTTCATAATCCTTGTGACTTAACACCCGCTTCTATGTTTATGTTCACACACAAAGACATGTTATCTATAAGCCTTGCCCTTGGTCCTGCCTACTAATAATGCTTAAACTTTCCAGGCAGTTTTAAGACACACCTATTGGAGAGATTTATAATTATTTTTTTAAAGAAGGACCAACAAAACGCTGGGTTTGCACACAGGAATTACCTGAAGAAAAGATCATATCGAAGATCATCACTAGGATTGCCAGATGGTGTGGTGTAACAGTAGTCCATCAAAACATTCCACCTGCACAGGGAGTAAAGGGATAGATGAGGAGAACTGGCAACGCAAGCGTGCGGGGGGTGTGAGTGAGATGAGGTGAAAGGACAGTACCAAAAATCATACAAACAGGTAATGCAGGCTGTTGCAGTGAAACTGAGTATTAAACAGGTCACATTCAAGTCATCCTGTTTCTTCAACTACCTAGAAGATTAAACCGCACAACATAGCGGCAGAATTTCATAAATCAAATCACTGGGTTCATTTAGGTCAACCACCACACCAACACACATTGCATACCTCCTCTCAGAAATCATAGCCACATAGGACTAGAAATCAAAACCTGCCCACTTTTAAAAGCCCTGGATTTTCTCACTTTGCCCAACAGAGGCCTTTTCTTAAATAAGAGCAATATAGGATTTAAAGTATAATTCAGGAATACTTTCATAACGAGAACTACAGCAAAATGTGCATTCACTGCCAAGGACCTGACAGCCTCCAGCTGAGAGCAGTGATTATTGAACACCAACCATTATTTTGAAATACAAAAAGCTATGAGGAAAGACAGATGCTTCTAAATCAGATAAGTAACAAGAGCTGAAAAGCAAGAAAGACAAGAAATAACACCCTTTATGGTACCTGCCATCAAGGTTGGTTGCTCTTACAGCTGCATATATTTTGGTTTTCAAAGGTAAACCTGTGCTTGGAATAAGGAGTTGCTGGCTGTAGGTTGAATCCTGTAAAACAAATATTGCCTCAGTTGTAACAGAAATTCCACTCTAACAACCCATCTGCATCTAGACTGAGCTCTCAGCAATTTTTCTGACCCTTCTGTGTAGAATGATCATTTATTTTGTCCTTTGGAAGAAGGAAAAAGCAGTGCCAGAGAAATTGCCTGCAAGTTTGTCTGTAAAGACTGGCTTTGCCCCATGCAACAGTTTGGGAGAATATATGATTTAATAAGGCGGTTGGATCAGTGATTATAGAAAACATATCATTCGTTGACACTTCAGTAAATCTCCCAGAGCTTACAGGCACACACAGGAGCTACTCTGGTTTTCTAACAGAGGAGCTTTACTGGGTTGTTGCACTGCACTATTTCCCAGGAAAGGTTGCTAGGGTTATTTGAATTAGTGGAGATAGCAATGCTATGAGATGTTATATATTTTAAGCTATAGTCTGGGAGAACAAAGACATTCTGTTATGCAAAATGTAGTTTCTATGGAAGGTGGCTTGTTGAAAACTACAAGTAACTTTCATTTAAATTCTAGTATTTCAAAAGAGCTGTTTCAAAAAAGCTGTATTCAACATAAAAGTTGGGAATGCCCCACATACTACTACTTAAATATAGCTGTTTTATTGGAGCTTTTTGTTCAAAATCTAAACCATTAACATCACTTTAGCAACAAAGCAATGAAACAGATCTGTGTGACAGATATTAATTGAGAATATCAAAATGCACTATCTGGTGAAGTCACCTATGTCAAACACATTGCGAATGCAGATAGCACAGTGACTCTGCATGTTGAGACCTCTTGTGAAAGGTCAAATACTCAATACATATGAAAAACCTGGTAAATAGGATTTCAACCAGGTTCATTGTAGCAAGCAAGACCATGGCAAGCAGCAGCTGACAGCAACACGAAGGTTTACACCAGAGACCAAGTGATTTTTTTCAAAGGCAACACTGCCAAAATTAACAACACGCCCAATAACTAATCTATGCAGTATCAGAGGCCTTCAGGTAGGTTTGCCTTCTTTCAAATGAATTATACATTTCTATAACACTTAGCTCTGCCACATTTTTCAACTGATTAAAAAGTGCAAGACCTTCACTATTATACTCCATAGTTGCTCTTTTATTCTTTAAGAATAGTTTTTATTCATTTAGATAGACATTTGCAAAAAGGCATAAAAGCACATAGCCACTTAGGCTCTGTGAAAGCCCATTAAACATTCTGCTATTAAACTCTGAGTTTATCACAACAGCTCTTACCTTTCCTAACAATGACATGTACTAGCATCATGAAGTAAATCTAAACAACATTTTGTGACAGAAGACAGAGGTAAACTAAGAAGATGAAGAGTCAATGTTAAGAAATAACACTCCAGATAAATTTGGAGAAGACAGCCACTTGCAGTGAAGAAACACATCTGTACACATCCCCTCACTAATAGCAAAGGTGGACACGAGCCTTGAGGGCCCTCCCAAAACCAGGACTGCTAACAGGGATCGAGTGAGCCCACAAGACAGCAGGTGTCCAGAGGCACTCCCAACAGGGAAAGATGCAGGCAGTGCACAAGCTGTCCATGTATTTATCCAGCCCTGGGAAGCGAAGCAGAAGGGCATATCCACCACTGGAACCTGCCAGCCTCAGCAGTATTATTCATGACAGTGCTGCTCGCTAGGGCGAGTAACGTGACTGCTACCAGGATGAAAATACACCACTGTTCATGGTCGACTTGCAAGCTTACAGGGGTGGGCAGGATGAAAGCACGTTTTGGCATGGCATATCTGAGGAAAAAATGTGCTCAGTATGAACATCAATAGCATTTATTTCTGACTGTTTGCTGAATTGGGCCCTGAAAGGCAGTCAATATGCAGTGGTCAATGCTTGGCTTGACTGAAAAATTTGCCTACCCTCATTCTGCCCCATCTTTTTGATCACAGGTTTATTTAAAAATGAGAGAACTATAATCATCATTTTAACAGATTATAGGTTGTTATTTGGAGCTCTGCTCTTTCAAACAAACATGATTTTTTAGATAATGCCAGAAAAATGTCCTGTTGCAATATTTATAGCTCATTATGTTCAAAGCATAAAGCATTGACTTTTAAATCAGTTGCATGAATTATAACTCAGCAACACGATGGCATGAATAATAATGTAAAAAAAATCGGATTCATAATTTACAAAAATGATGCTTGATAGATTGAAAAATTGATATTTAAATCAGGTATTTAAAATGTATGAGTAAAAATTTTAATCAACACAAAAATATAATTTCAGGGATTAATGTTAAGTAGAGGTCCTTGCATTTTTCATGTTTTAGTGTCAGCAACCCATTTTACATGGTAAAAGCTTTTATAGTAATGCATATTCAAATTATCTAAAACATAAGGAAGAAGCATTGGATGAAAACTGTTATAATTTTTAACCCTTAAAATCTTAAAGTCTACACCATAAGGCAACATATGCATCAGGCTATAGATTTGGAACTGATACATCCTTCACAACAATCACAGATGATTGAAACATTCTGATGAGGCTTGAACATAAAAATACCACGGCCAAAGTGCTACAGTTCATTGCCATGAGAATAAGTCTGGAATAATTTTACAGAATACTACAGAGTTCTCTCTGTTTTAGCACAAAGCACCTATACACATGCACAGAAACATAATAAATGCAAACAAAATATGCACTCTGGAGTATGATTGTTATGGCTACAATTGATTAGTCACGTGGCAGTATCAACTGAAAGCCAGAGCTGCAAATTGAGGAACTGTATAAATACAGGACAAAAAGGCTGTGTCTGTCCTCAAAGACCTGCCATATAAACACAAGACAGCAGGTACATGCAAACAAAAAGGAAAAAGGAATTCAGAGATGAAAGATGCCTGGAAGAAAGGCTTGGCTCATGGGAGAAGTGGGAAGCAAATTATGAAGAGGAATCTATACTTTGGTCTGCTAAAACAGTTTGTATCCACAGAGCACAGAGATTAATTTAGTCCAAGTCATACAGTGTTTTATACTCACATTGTAAAGCAACAAGTTCAAAGTGCTGATAAATGTACCATTGTTCTCTCTTACAGAAATAGCAGCTGATGACCTACAACAGAAGCAGAAACCAAAAACCATCAGGAAGAAAGATACCTTATTTTTGTTTTTGCATACTTCAGTGGACTTTATCATTAAAAAACTCAGTGAGTCATATCACAAGGAGTTAATTTATGCATTTGGGTTATAAACTTCAGAAACAGGAATTTATAGTGGAAATACTGACAGTCTTAACTATGCAGAAAATAATGGATGCTACTGGAAACACGAATCAGAAAAATAATTAGCAGAGAGGCAAAGTGACAAAAAGGAATTAACTTTACGTGATGTACAAGGTTTACTCATAGAAATATTTTCTCTTGCATTCTATATTTACAAGCTTACAAATTATTTCATGAAGAATTTTGGGGTTTTTTGCTGCTGTAATTTTTAGAAGAACATCTGAATTTTAAGGGAAGTTTTACATTATCTAAGGGTCTCTTCATAACAGCAGGTCTTCATAAGCTATATTATCTCATATAATGACGCTACAGAATTTTCTTTTTCATTCCAACACTACTTCTTTTGGTACTTTTTTCCTTTCCTTTTACTCTTAAACAGCCAAAAATTGCTACATGGACAATGTTGTTATGGCACGCACAAAGACATGCTTACACAAACATGGGGATGGAACACATAGAAATGAAAAAGCACACTTACGAAGCGAGCTGGGTATTGTTAACCAAGTACTCCAGTGGGTAGCTACAGCTAAATTTGTACAGAAGCCCAGGCAAATAGCTGATAATCGTTGGTGGGTCTGGTGTATCAATATAGCCTGAAACATTACCTATCTGTACCACTGAGGTATTTCCATAAGCATTGATACCTCGAGCTGAGGATACCTATTGAGGAAGACAGAAAATTACTATTAGCTGAAGTTAACCGTGGAACAAAAAAACTTAAGGACACTGATGGTTTAGCCCATAATTTACTTTGCTAATTTAATTTAATTTCACTAAAACTTTCAAATATTAATTTGGTTTAACATCTTCCCTATGTTCTGTTTTTCACCTCCCTGGAATCATGCATATAAAATTCACAAGCTGTATCCCTGTTCTTAGAACAGACTTGAGCAACATTTGAAAAGAATTATGAATCTTGGAAGCATATTTTTTGGTAGGTACTATTTTTCTCTACATTCCCAATGAATTCATGCAATTTACTGGGAAAAACTAAAGCAACTTTTCTATTACAGTTAGAAAATATTACCTTTCAATGAGCTTCCATATCCAATGAAAAGGCCAATACACAAGCAATTTCGTTCACAGAAAAAATATTCTCTCACTGTTGAGCTTTGGTTTGGACACATCAAAAATAAGGTGCTTTATAAGCAGACACAAGCGAACGTCGAACGTGTGTGGCTTTGTTTATATTATACATTTCTAAATCTTAATTATAAACTATGAACTGTCAGAAATTACAGAGCTGAAAATTAATACAAACTTAACGCCGATGCAACCGAGGTCGCGTCCACGGGCGCGCGCTATTCGGTATTGCTCAGCTCATGCAGTGTGCAGAGCCTGCAGGAGCACGCAGCCCTCAGGAGAGCTGAGGGACACTTCCCTCCTGCTATCAGCCCAGCCCCACTCCAGCTGTAGCTACTGATCTGAATAAGGGGGTGGTTTGAAAACAACTGAGAAGCAGCACAAATTCGTCTCTCAGTAGGCACATACACAACAGGGCCAGTTAATATGGCACTGGACTTCTACTGCAGCATTTCTTTTGTATAACTGTAATAGCAAAATAGATGTTCTCAGTAGCTTTAAAACACATGGTTTCATAAAAAACATTTTGCCATGGAATCATTCTGAGGTGCACATGAGTTGTAACATTTTGCAGTAAGCAGCACAGGCTATACAGCAGGAATTTTGATTTCTTTGTCTACCGAAAACACACCTAAAAGACAGAAGCAGGCATGCATTTTGCCCATAGTGTACTTAGTAATTTTCTAAATGGCACAGAAATGTTGAAAATAGAATTTTCCAGGATCTGAGTTTTCCCTAAACAGTACAGGCTAAAGTAGTATAGTCAATTAAAGCTTTTTTAACTTCCTCACCACTCTACCCCTGTAAAGTAAAAATCTGAGCCTGCTGTATTACAGAAAGACATGGGTTTTACACAAGTTGTGCCTGAACTGTTGTCTTTCCTTTACTTTTATTGAAAATTAGCTTGAAGGTCTTTGCTGTGAAACACTGCCAAGAAATGCAGGGGATTGTAAAACTCCAGTATGGGGAACATGATAAGAAATGCTTCATGCTCCTTTTTTGTCTTCATTTGGGGCACAGCATGAATAAACAGAGAGGATGGGGGGAATATTTTTGGTTATATTTTTAGCAGCTGCTACTTTGTCTTTGTATTCAGTGCAGTGGTGAGAGACTTCATGGGGAGCTCCAATTATTTGAACTTATCAGACTGGGGGTTTTTTTGTTTTTAAAACATCAAGCTCTTATGCTCAAATAGCAAGTTCAAGGAGTTTACAAGGTGACCAGCTACACAGGAACAGGAAGAAGTTGTTTCCTGGAAAATTCTTCTACTGCAAGTCATGGAGGTGCTACAGTTGGAAAAGAGTCTTGAATTGGCTGAACTGCTTTTTTGTTGAAATTTTAAAAGAAGACTCAGCCTAAGTCAAAGAGGTCACAGAGCATATCAAACATTTCAGCAAAATTATTAGCAACAAAAGAGGGGGTTTGTTATAAAAACTGACAGGGATCGAGTACAAATAAGAATTCTGGAGAGAATAAAACCTTGAAAATTATACATTTTTAAACTTGTTTTTTTAAGTTATTCATAGGTACATTAATATCACTCAATGTGATACACACAAACTGTTAAACTCTCCACTTCTGCAAAATCTGAGGGAAGGTCAGCAAGAGTTTTAGAAACACCTTGGAAAAATCTCATTCTTCCACTGGAAAAAAAAACTTAAATTAAAACTATACTTGCTAATCAGAGGACAAATGTGTGTCCCACCATATTTTCTCAATCGTAATCAAGATTATAAGTTACCAGCTTTCCCCGGTTTTCTTTGATATATGCAACATGTTCTAACTGGGTAAGACAAAGTAAATATTATCTATGAAAGATACAATGCTGTCAAGAGCATTCACTTCATCCTGTGTATACATAGCCATGCTATAATTTCATTTTGACTTGGTCTTACCACTAAAGTATTTCCACAAGATTCCAAAGTACTCAGATTGATGATGAAAATGACCACTGCTGGAAAGGTGTTGTTATTGATGAAGCCCCTGCAGTGAGCATCCCCATGTTTCCCATTCAGTGCCAGATCTGTCTCAGAATAACCAGAAAAAAGAACTGTGCAAAAATTTATCTTCATAGTAATTGTCTGTACTCCACAGAAAACATTGATATCTCGCTCAGCTGCAAGAAAAATGCAGGGAAAGACATTGTAAGAAGATTCGAAGTAATCATCATACACCTACTGCAGCAGTTAGTCTAGACTTTTGAATTCCAATCAAATAAATTTTTAGATTTCAGTTGCAGCAAAATATTAGAATATAAAGGTAGGAATTGCATTAGTCTGAAGAACAGATTTGACTCTATCACTTCACGAAAGAAAAAACCAAGAATTAATACAGTAACATAGTGTAACCAAGCAAGAAATGCATTCGTCTCGCAGCAAATTTTTTCATAGCACATTCATAAATTGAAACACTGCAACAGAGTAGAAAACAGCAAGTGGTTAAATATTTGGAGTCTGATTAAGTAGCCTCCTCTGGAACAGAAATATCCAGCAATTTTGAGAAATTGAGCAGGCCAAGCTCTGCCTCCCAGCCCACTCTGGCATGGAAACTGGCTACATTTTTCTGAGTTGTCTGGAGTCCACTTCATATGAGATCACAGTCTCAGGCTGTGCAGACTTTGAAGTACCATCAACAGCATATCAGAGTAATTTATTATGATCTCTCTAAAGCTGGTTTTTCCTGGGGTTTGGGTTTGGGTTTTTTTTAAGAACCATCAACTTGAGCTTTAATGAAAAATCAGTTGGCTCTTGAAAGACTATGATCAATACCACAAAGCATCTTGCAATCTTTCATTCTGTGCATTATGACAACACAAAAGACCTAGAAAGAAGCAGCTGTTAAAACTGATCAATTTTTGAACAGCAAAAAAACCGTCTTCGGACACTTTGACCTTTTATTCAAAAGTTCTGAAGATTTTTATGTACTGAATAGAAAAGTATCAGGTTCAGATACAGGCACAAGAAACAGATTGTTTTGCTTTAAAGCTCTAAGATTGCTCTTCTTTAAGGTCTTCTTTGCCTGTAGATGGTTGCGGGGATGTTCTGGTGTTTCCCCCTAGTGCTTTACAAAAATACATACTGCATTGTGTTAAACAGAGACATTACTCCTTTATAGAACTAATTTATTACGTCTGCTTAAAGATTAAGGACTATTAAAAATTGTAAAACAACTTCAGTCAATACTGTACCATTAAGCCTGCTAAAATGAATTGTTTGACTGCGTAGTCACAGCAGAGAGGAAATGAAATTTCCATTACAGTGAACTAGTTCTTCCCCCATGGTACAGGAGCACAAGCAGTTTAATTTAGACAGCTTTAATGGTGGCTTTCAAGCCAAAACAATCAAGTGCAGAAAATAACAGGCCAAACTCAGTCCTGAGCTAATGCCATGATAAATGTTACTCACTGGGCGTAAATTTGGGCAGAGAAAGGTACTGGAGGCAAGACAGGAGTGGAAGTGATTTGGCATGAAATTCTCCTGGTTTGTACACAATCATAATCCCACTAATGTAACGCACAAAGATCAGGAAGCAGCATGCCTTGGTTTTCACTGCAGGAGGACAATTACGATCCATTTAATGAGTGTACTAAGGTAGAGGGGCCAGTACAAAAAGGGGAATGGCAAAGTGTGCCTTTATGCTTCCTTGGACAGATGCACAAACAGTCAGATTGTAATGAATTGCAGGTTGTAACAAAATAGCTCAGTTAATTTCATAACTCACTTCAAGCCCTTTCAGAAAGTAGAATAATAACTTTACCAATTAAGTTACCATTACTGCTTGCAAAATTATCATTTGACACTATGGGAAATGAGACCATACCGTACAAAACCAACTTTTGCATGATACAGGAGGATAAACAACCCTTCCAGACTTAACCTTTTCTGCCCACTACATCATGAGGAATTATTGCTGCCAAATTAGTCCATTCCAGAAATAAAACACTTTTTGTTCAGAAATTTATCTGAAGCCAGTCCCAAACAGATCTAATGTCTCTTAGATGTTAAAAATCTAGCTCATTTCTTGACAATTTGGGAAGGTAAATATTATTCCTATATAAGTTAAAAGAAACAAACAAACAAACAAAAAAGTATTTACATTCCCACATTAAAAGCCTCTGGTTTTCTGAGCCAGAGAAGCGATGGTTTGAAGGTTGCGGCACCCAGCAGATGAAGCCTTAACTATAATGGCCTCCCTGTGACAGAGTTGCCATGCAGGCAAACCACTTTGTTCCTTTCTGACTCAAATCACACAAGCTGTCTATAGCCAGCAGTGCTCGTGGATGCCTCTCAAGCAAGAGGGTAAAGCTCAAGAGGTACACAGATCCTACAGTAACAGAGATCATCTTGAATTATGGGCAGACTCATGGGGGCAAATGCTGGGAGCTCCACTGCCCACTTCTGCTCTGTTACCCCTCCACACACTGACAACTCACCCCAGGGCACGCAGCAAAATACCCTCAAAGGCCAAGAGTTTCCACAGAACACCATTGATAAAAGTCATTCCATCAGAAGAGGAATGAGAAGACCTGTGTAGTTCAAAACCAGTTTTTCCTCATGAACCTCCTCTTTGATCAAATCACTTTCTTTGATATCAAATTAAAATGCCTAGCGTATGTGAAAAAGCTGCAACATTTCCTCAGTCCCTACTAAGTTCTCAACATGTACTTAAGACAAGAACCCCTTGAATCAAAACTGCATGTCCCAGCTGGAGACAGACTGCTATGGCTCTATGCTCCAGAAGCCTTCTAAAAGCTATGCTTTACTGCAATGCAGAATGAAAAAAAACTTTCATTTGCTTACACTTGCTATGTAAGCTCTCTGAATGATGGCAGGATCTAACCTAATTATATATTCTCTAGAGCACATCTAGCTTTGGTACAAAAAAAATCACTGCATTTTCAGTCTACCAAAAATGGGGCTATTTTTCCTTCATTCCTGATGATTATTGCATACCTGCAGTCTAAAATAAACCTGCAAACTGCAGAAACAAAAGTTCTGTCTGATTGTCATCCTATTTATGCAGCACCATTCCTATGCAAGAAGTCACCCAAGCGATGAATGATAAAAGCACAAACAAATGAAAAATGGATGAGCTCCATGGCTCCTCTAGGAAGGCTTGATTTGTCCTCTTTGTTGACAACAACTTCTGTTTCTTATCAACATTTAAAGAAAAAGAGGAGAAAACTTCAACACCCAATGGCTTCTCCGGGATCTGCACACCATGCTTGGAATTCCAGCTGACAGCAATAAAAGCTCCTTGTGCAGAACAAATAAGGAGCAGGAAGAAAAATCTATCCATAACAAGGTTCTGTGAGAAGTATCTCACAGATACTGGAAGATACTGGTTTTAAAATGTTCTCCTTTTTGACCTCTCTCTCACCTCTCCCCTTACATTTGAACCCCAAGGGCCCTGAGGCAGCATCCCCGAAACCACAGCCTGAGCCAAGTGCTGGGGAAGCCAGCACAGGAAGAGTGAGGCTCTCTCACCCATCTTCAGCAGCCTCTCAACTCCACTAGCCCCAGCCCATCACATAGCAGACCCTTCTGCATATTGAAAATAACACCTGTCAAATTTAGGGCAAAAGGGGTTCCTGGCTTTTACCTCCATCTCAGATGCACAACTAACAGAATTATTTTTCCTTCCTAGCTCTCAAAATCAACAGTAAGACTATTGATTAAATCCTGGCCTTTGAATCTTTGCTGCCTTGGATGGCAAACAAGAAAAAGCAGGACTCTGCTCTCAGCTCATACGGCCAATGAGGGGTGATTAGAATTTATTAAAAAAAAAAATCTGTTTCCTTATAACCTAAACAGATTTTCTCCAAAGTCAATGAGATCTGGCAGACATGGAATCTGATATGACTCATTTTTATGAGGCAGAACTGCAAGAGGCCCCTAAAGACCCTCAATAAGAGATTAATTCAATTCACAGGTATCACATGGCAAATAAACATTGGCACAGAGCAGGTGCAAAAAATGAGCAGAGAAAAATTTTAAAACACAGAAAGACGAACATAAACTTCCCTCTATCTGTTTCAAACCTCTCAAGAAGCCTGAGACAGGGACCAAAAAAGACAATTACAAAAGAAACTCAAAAGGCAGCTCTGAAGCAGGTGAGCAAAATTCACTCACACTTCAGAGGCAAGCCTGTAAAAATTGATGCAAAGAAGGGGAATATATATATGTGTATATATAAAAGTAGCTTGTGAAATACTCAGCTAAACTGTGATTTTCTCAGGAATGGCAGCAATGTATTTGATCTTTGCATGTCTTATTTCTCTGTTCTTCATGTTCATATTGATTAAGTGGAAAAGAATCAAACCCACTGTTGGTCCTTATGTCAACAAAGTACCTAGCAGTGTGGTAGTAACACAGGAATCAATAAACAGACTTTCTGCCTTCTGCTGACTTAAATTTAATAAAAGAGCTGACCCTTCCTGAAAAAAAAAAAAATCAAAACTTTTATTATTCAGAAAGCAACAACAGGAAAGGTATTACAGTGTAACACTACACTGAGTGTTCATTACTGAACTATGCAGTTCAATCGCTATCTCAGAAAAACAAGATGTGAGAGAGACAGTATTCACAGCTGTCTTTTTATTATTATTATTCTGCCCAAGATACAACTGAAGCAGGAAGGATAAGCAAAGTAATAGAAACTAAAAGGATCCTTTGCCTGAGTAAACCCTGTTACCGTGCCACCAAGACTGACATTTCATTTCTATTTCTCATTGTATTAAGAGCTCTGAACATCCAATGTCCCCAAAATGACTTCATTCCCATTTTCTTAGAGGAAGGAAAATACATCATCCACAGACATATCCCATTACTTCACCTGTCCCTAACCAAGGACTTAATGTTGAAGTGAGGCACTAAAATTTTGCCATCAAGTTAATTTTGCTTAAAATAGATACATATTTCTTTATTTTACTAAAATGATATAATTATATTCTGTTACCCAGGAAAAGAAAACTATAAAACCCAAACGGGAAAGAAAATCCAGTTAGAAGTGTGAGAGTGTTAAATCTGTAGAGAACATTTATAACAATATGAGCTCTGGTGAATGTCTTGGACAGTTTAGAGCTCTGACAAAAGCAGGTCAAGCCCCACTGGTGTGAGGGGAATTGTTTGCCTTGCTACCAGGCTGAATTTGTCCCATTGTGCAATTAAGAAGAAAGTAAAGTGCAGCATTAGGCAAGTTCATTGTCACAAAAACAGTTAACACTCACTTAATGTGGAGTCCTACCCCCAAGCTTTAGACAGATTTAAAGCTCTGTATTTAAAAATAAGCACTGCTTTGAACCAAGACAATAAAGAAGCCATTAGAAAAAAAGTCTATTAAATACTTACCAGGAAACCTGCTATGGAGGTTAGCATCACAGTTGTATCCATTGAACTGAGCAGTCACTGGAAGCACTTTAATCGTCAGCAGGAGCAGCAACCATACCTGTTCCATTGCAAAACCTAGCAAAACATTAAGTGGTTATTACACACATCTGTTCATTGCATTAAAGATGCTCACTGCAAACATTCTATCACTGGGGAGGCGATGGTCTCCAGCAAAGGAACTGGGGATGAAGCTCACAAGCTTGTAGGAAAGAGGTCACAGACAGCAGGGCCCATTTCTCTGCTCCTGAGTAATGTGTGATTCCTATTAACCTCTACAACTTTCAATCATTATTAGTGGCAAAATAAAAGGTACTCAAGGATAATAGAAAAGGTAAAAAAAAACCCACCCTAAAATATATTGATAGATTAGAATTGCTTGAATATTTAAACTCCAACCATTTTTTGACAATTCAGTGTAAAAATTCCTTGAGAGAGATGTCTTGGCTAAAATAAAACTATTGTTCCAAGCCGTAAAAAATCATAGAGATAAATGTTTAGCTCAGCAATTCTCAGGCTCAAGATGCTGGAATAAAAATCAGTTCATATCTATTTGCCAAACATTTGTTCTTTGCAGCACAAATGCAATTAAATTGAGCTTACACAAAGAGCTGGTACAGACACTTGCATCTACTTGAATTGTATCTAGCAATCAGAACACATTAATTTCTAGTGTTCTCAGCAATGATTCCTTTTGCAACTAAAGCTCCAAGGCATAATACCTGTGATATTTACCACAACTGAAAAAAAACCCCAACTTCTTACATACGTCTGTCAAAAGCATCCCAAAATTTTTGTCAGTGGATCTAAGTGCTCTAATTTTTTTTGTTGTTTATTTTGTTCATTTGTGGGTTTTTATATATGTAAGATTTTGTCATTCTAGAGAATATAGCTGCTGATGTAGACCCCAAATGTGGCAATGCTCTCCATTTGCCTAGACATGAACTCAGCAATTCTAAGATTTAGGAAATTGCTTTCTCTAAGACTACAGGTCACCTCTCTCCAAGTGGATAAGGAACATGTGAACAGAGACACAGCACACCTAAATGCAGCCAAACCTGGCATGGCAAGGGACTGTCCTGCATTGCTGAGAAGAGGTGGCCATAGCACATGGCAAGAACATTTGAGACAAATCCTCTCACTTTACTGGATCTTTCAAGGCTACACAGCAGTCTGAGCTATTTCTCCTCAATAATGCAAAGGCTTTCACTAATTTTCAAACCACACTCACTTAATGCTCTGTGTTGAAAGAAAGACCCTTAGAGGACACTCCCACATGCTTTGTTAATGAACAGATCAACTCCAAGAAAACACTGACCCAAATTCTTCTAAAAAGTCAAAGGTATGTCCAAGTGTACAGTCCATGATTCCTGTGTCATTCTGCTTGGAAGTACATGGAATAAAGCACAGAATTGGAAACACCAGCTTCCAGCTAAGCATGCACATTTGGGAAGTCAGGTGTAACTTTTGCTATTATCACATCCAAAAGCAGCTCTCCCACCTAGTCCTTCACAACTTTCTCAATGTGTGTTACAGCAACAATGCAACCTCCTTTTTGTTTCAGGTGGATACTAAATCCTAAACAAAAACACTCTTTGACTCTTTATGCTTTTTCCATTAGATTCCTGGGGAGGTTGACAGCACTTGTAGCTAATGGTGATGAAGAATTGTGAAAACATAAGAAAGAAAATAAAATTTCCTACTGGGTTGCTATGAAACCTCTGTATTTTCGTGATCTCTTCACCCTGTCCATCACTTTCAGATGGAGAAGCACAGCAGTGTTTTGCTTGTTTGTTTACTATGAAAATTCATATGTTATTTTGAAATAAACACCTTTTCCTTCAGAAAATTGGCATTTCTCCAGTGTCCTGGAGCCTTACCTCTGCTTGTACAGCAGTTACATCGATAAAGTGGGTATTACTGTTCTCTTGTATATGGGCTCGTTTCTGATGTCCATTGCAGTGGGATGTATCAAGGGCAATTCACCAAGATCTAAATCTGAGTTTAATTTTCTAACATCCACAGTGGTTTTCTGCCAGTAAAAAAAAACTCTTTGAAAAGAGTTTTATGAAAGATGCCACTGATAAAGCTGTCACTATTATTTTAGATGAAAAGCAGAACTTCACAGTAAATTCTAAAATTTTAATTATTAAACATAACTTATACTGCTGCATTTTGTAGCAGGGATAGATGACTGCTAAGGAACAAATCTGAATTAAGACATTAAGTATTTATAGCATTATTTCTCTAGCTGTATTCAGAACAATTCAGATTTTAACACAGCCAATAATGTCCTACTTGCTTTTTGGCTATTGACTCATCTGCATATGGATCAACATGCAGATCCACATCACCAGTTGAGCTGACTCCTGCTGCTTTTGGTTAAATAAGCTAGGAGCATGCATTATTTTTCATTTCTCAACAGAACTGCAGGGCTAGAAAGGACCCTGAGAGGCCAGCATCACTGATCTGCCCACCCCAGACACAATTAAGGCAGACATTCCTGCTTTTCCAGCCTGGTCTTAAAGGCCCCTAGCAGGCTATTTCTCAACAGAAATTGCTGAACTTCAGCCCCCACAAAGGTATAAGGCATCATAACCAAAAAGTTTGTACCATACCAATAGGGCTGACCATTTAAAACAATTATAGAAGCATAAAACTTTTATCAAAATAGTAATGGAACATGATATTATTGCCGGCATATAAATATGAAACTAAAAATCCATGTACAAAACCATAAGATAGCATGCAAGTGTCAGGAATGGGATGATTTATAATCCTGGAGTGAAATTTGTGAGGAAGATATCTGCCTTTTTTTCTTCACTTAGTATGTAATTCTTAGTATGCCTTTTTTGAGGAAGGCAACTCTTGGTGGTTTCAAAAATAAAAGCCATCTTTGATCTGCAACAAACATACTTGGCTGTTAAGAAGACTTGAAGGATTAAAAAGATGCCAACATGTACTGCAAGGGAAATCTGACCCTTTCTGTCCATTAAACCCTTAAACAACAATGTGTCATGTTTCACTGATGTACCAAGACTCAGGCCCTACTGCTCTGTGCTGCACATCACTGCAGAGTGCAGAGGGGTCAGAGTTGCAACATGCAGTCCTCACTTTAATTGCTATCACTTCACAAAGCCCTCATCCCTGCTTTGATAAACTTCACCATGTCAGGAAACCTGCAGAGAATTCCCAAGTAAAGATGTTTATGATTTAAACATGACAAGCTTTTGCAGTCAATTTAGGAATTTAATTCCACTGAGTAGCTGTAGTTTGATTTCAATTCCCTCTTCTTTCCTCTGTCATGACCTGATACTCATTTCTCTTCTTTCCCATTCTCTCTAAAAACATCTTCAAAAATTTTCCATTGTCAACAGCATTCACTGGTTCAGCCCTACATTTTTACTGAATTGCATTTGTGAACCAGTTGTGACTTCTGAGTACATTATTATTTCAAATATTCTTCCTATATTTTATAAGAACTTCCTATAATTCACTGCTTGATCTCTAATTCACAGGGTGTGGCAGTTCAGCAGAAAAACATGGTGATCTTTATGCCCTCTGACTGGATACGTCTTTCAAAAAGAACAGTTTATAGTAATAACAAAAATTCCTGATAGAAAATTATAGATGTGATGAGCACATAATAAGCTGGTGGCACATTTATGTGTTTTCATATATACCTAGTATACCTCATAACTGCCTAAATGTTGTCTAGCTATGTACATTACGTATCTACAAGTAATGGAATAGGAACATTACTTCTGCTCATAAAAATATTTTCAAATTATCATTACACAGTTCAACAAGTTCATCTCAGTCATCTCGTGACAAAATAGTTCCTTGTCCTTCTGGCTTGCATTTATCTTTCTGCCACCCTTGCTTCTGCATGAGCACCCAAGATGTGAAGTGCATTTACTGTGCCACTGTCAGGTCCTCCAGAACCACTTTGCTTCTAAACACACATGAGATGGTTTGCCATCACTTAAAAGTAACCCAGTGAACAAAAACAGAAGAATACCTCTCTATCTCAAGTTCTTCACTGGAACTTTCTCTTTTAACTTGTACATCCTATTTAAATAAATTATCCAGATCGTTTTCACTATCGCCTTCCACTTTATATCCTTGGGTCTTATGATGCAGATAAAACAGGACTTGGTTCTTTACAGCAACTGTTTTAAAGATAAGCCTATCAAAAGGTGATAATTGCCTTTTTTTAAAAGGTTTTTTTATAGAAAACAGGGCAACCAAGATGCAAAGAACTTTAAGACACATTTAAACTACAAAATTTCTCTGTGTTTGTGGATAATCTTTTGTTCTGAGACTTTGAAACACATATATCTTCTTTTACAGTGTTCTGTGATTTCAGACCCCATAGTGCCATCACATTTCTGACACCTAGCAAAACCTGAAAAATGGAAAAAATAAATATATACAGACACACACACACATAAGTACATGATAAATGCAAACACACAGAGGCACCCACATGTGCCTTGAAGTTCAACAGTTTCCTACTAAACTTACGAACAGCCTGTATGTTCCCAAAATTACAGTATTTGAGGGCTCACAGCAAATGTAATAATTTGACATATATGAGGAAATCATAAAACTAAGAACATCGTAAATCAGTGCACCTCAGAATGTACAAAACCAGCTGATTTTTCACACATGGAAAAATATTTTTGTTTTAAATAAGTAAACTAATCTCTCTCATAGCTATTCAGAACACAGCAGTTGTGGACTGAATGAGAAGGACCATGATTTAAAAACACATATTAGTCAGGTAGAGACTTGCCTTCAGCATCAATTATCTGGCCCCAGAATGACCTGTATGTATTTTCTAGTCATATTTTTCCCCCTCAATTCTTGACATTTATAAACAAGGATTCTGAATTAGCTCCATAATGTATTAGATATGTAATTAAATACTGGGTCAAAGCTTGGAACATCTCCCTAATCAAAAACCTACCAGAAACAAACAGAAGCTTTCTAAATTTCTAAATTCTAAATCATCGCTAAAGCCTCAAATAACAAGATGTTTTGTGAATCAAGTAGGTGCCCACACTGTCCAAGGAAAATGAGACTGGAGAAGAAATTTTTGCAGTTTTTGAAAAACAAAGCCTTTGCTTTGGTTCAAAACGCTAAAAAATTCTAGTGTAAGTTAAAAGAATTTTGAGTTATTTTCAAGTCTTTTTTAAAAAAGCCAAAGCGTCTGAGAAGGAGATGTTAAGTTTCCACAGAAGGAAGCGACATCAAAATCATTAGACTTTAATCTGCAAGACCTCAGACTTTCACCAGCACACTACAATGGGCAACTCACACTCAAGATCATAAAATAAATACTTTTATGGAAGCAATACATAATGTGCTTATGAATTGAAATGAAATAATAATCCTAAACCCTGCTGAATGCCAATAGGGTGCAAACCTACATCTGCTTCCAGAATTCACAACTCAGTATTTTTTGTGAATCTTATTACTGTAGTGAGAAATAAATGTGTAGGTTGGGTAAATAATAGAAGTCTTACAGAAGTCTTGAATCTATAAAACCAGGTGTGTTTAGAGAGGTGCTAGCACTGGTCCATCTGGAGCTTCATCTCAGAGCCTCAGATAGGCAAAAATTCAGCTGAGACAGTTTTTCTTCCTGCCTAATGACTAGGGAAATTTAATTGGTGTACCATACTGCCAGTAAGTTGTTAAAAAACAAAACAACACCTACCTTTTAACACTTCAAAGCATTCCTAATAAACTTTTCAACATTGTACCTTCGTATATATGTATGTCTTTATTTCTACAACCAATCCTTGGATACACTGAGGTTTCTTTTAATCTAGTCTGTAAAAAATAAGTTAACTGCATATTTACAATGTAAGAAGAGAAGGAGTGATCAAGTGAATACTATGCCTTTATGAAATATTTCCAGGAGATTTGTACAACGCAGCAAAATATCTTCTTCCAAGGAGCAAGACTACTGGGAAAATATAATTATAAAAGTATCAATAAATCTAAACAGCTATTTGTTGAAGAAGACAGATCTTGACTTACTAGGTCTGTTTAATTTATTCACTTGCAAGTGTTGAGGTCATGGAGTAGACTGTTTACCTGCTAGTCTGTGCTAACTAACAGATTTATTCTAGTGTTTCCTACATCCAGCAGTGAAATAATATTTTTCAAATGTGATATCTTCCCCCTACACTGTTCCATACAACTTTCACCATAGCTCTGCTTAGTTATGGAATAGCTGAATTTTAGTTTTAATATTGCCAGAATACTTGCTTTGCAGTCCTACAAACGCAGCCCCAACAGTATATTTATATCTCTCTTCCAGACATTTATTTTAACAACTTAAGAAAATGCTAGCAGTTTTCAAATCATGCTAATCATATCATATAATAAAAGTACATAATTATGTATCTGAGAGATAAGCTAAAAAATGTAAGTCTCTGGTTGAAATTATGTTTTCAAATCCACGGTTCACAGATACCTCAATAAAGGGTGAAAACCCAAATCAGCTTTAAATTCCACATATAGAATTGCACAAAATTACATCTCCTGAGCCTCGCAGAAAAGATTCATTTCTATTCTATTCTTCCAACCTGCATGAACTAACCAGTGCTTCCCACAGGACATTCGTGCAGATACAAAGCACAAAATGTTGCCAGTGAAAGCAGATTTGTGAGGAAAACTGATCTTAAGGAAGCAATTTATGGTCCAGGCCTTGGACCTGAATTAAACAATTTTGAACAGATTATCCTCTCACTTTCACACTCTTCATATTGTCTACTGCATCAGAAAAACTTTGACATCAGCAAGATACCTGAGAAAAAAAGAAACGAAATTCAGTATAAGATTTGGAGACTATTGCAGTGAGTAGTCTGAAAAGATCACTTTAGCTCAAATTTGGATGTTCTTGACAAATCCAGGCCACCTTTTAATCATTAAAATCCACATAATTTGGCTTGTTGTTCTCTGCTTTTCTTTAATTTTGTGGTTTACAGTTATACTCTCTAGTGCAACTTCAGTGGATGCAACTGAAACACTAAGAACATAAACCAACTGAAAACATTCATAGATGCCCTATTGAGGTCACTGCATTTCTGACTCACATCATAAAACTAAAACAAAAATCATGTTGGATTTTCTTTATCTTACTTCAGCTACAAAATACGGTAAGCAAGCTGATTACAAAACAAGAGCCATCAGATAAACACCAGCTGTGCTACATTCGCAGAGTGGCAAGCACATATAGAAGTATCTGTAATGAACAGAACTACAGTGTTTAAGATACTGTCTAATTAATCCAATAGTGAGAAAAAAATGGGACAATTTAGCTCTATTGCAGCTCGTCTACATCATGTTTCTCTTTCACTTTCAGTGGAGACACTGCAATTTGACAGTCACTGAGACTAAAGCAAGTCCAGGATCATCTTGGACTGAAAAACAAAAGTAAAAGCTGTGGTTACGTCCCCTGCACAGGTAGTGTACAAAGACTGTCTCTAAAACCTGCAACTAAGAGACTGTTCCTGAACTTAAATACATTCTCCATGCATGCACGTTCAGTCTACAGATTTCCTTCTCAGACCACTGATCATTATGGGGGTTCCATCAGCTAGCAAATTTAGAGAGATTGTCAAATCATCAGATATAGGCCCCTGAAGTGTCATCACATTCTACTGGCCTTCAGTCGCCTCTAACCATGGTCTAGATTCAAACACACTGGTCTAGTGATGAGATGCTCTTAATCCTATTGCCTGACCCCAGAGCCCTGCAATCACATGGGCAGATAAAGATCTAAATGCGTATCATTCTACTTAATTACTCTTTTTATGCTTTTGAAGAGAGCAATATAAATATAAATCTTCAGTAAAATAATGCTTGATGTCACTAGCAAGTAGATTATACTGCAGCCATCTGTTTGCAGCTTGAAAAGTTACCAGTAAAATAAGACTTCCCTGATAAAAAGCACCAGAAGTTTATGCCATCATGATTACTTCAATTTCCTCACTTTTAAAAACAACAACTAAGCAGTAAGGAATAACACTGCAGTAGAGTATAACCTTATCTAATCCTTGGAAGTTAAACAAATTTGCAGTAAATAATGCTGCTACTATCTTGGTCAAAGAAAGCATGAAATACCACAGATTTTATAAACTGTGAAATCAAAGATTCTGTTCCCAGATTTATAATTAAAAAGAAAAAGTATTTCTATTCTGAAATAGAAGAGATTCACTTATGGCTATTTCTTTCATCATGTTTCGAGTCCATGTTGTAGCCATTTGGGACTTAAAACAAGATTTGAAGTAGTTTTTAAGCCAACCTGTAAAACAAGCCTGAGGGGTACTGCTTAAGTTCTAGCTGAAAAAAAGCAAACCATCATGCACTGGTAAAACCATTCTTTGATCAAGAATATGCAAGCAGGGCCAGCATTCCTATCTTCTGCAGCTCTCAAGGTTTTCCCCCCCAGTACACAAGGCAATTATAGTAACTATGCCATTTGGACAGTATCAGTTCATCAGCTTAACCAAAGACTTGATTTCAAATCCCCGCGATCTTCGCTGAAGAATATATCGCTGTTATTATTACTTTAAAAACAAACAAAGGTGGTGCAATTACCATGTCCAGCCAGCTTTGTGACCGGAAACAAGGTAATTTCCAATCAACAAACTCCTGTCATTCAATTGCAGCGGAGCCAGATAAGAAACCCTGCTTATCAAAATTTTCCTCCGTCAATGCAATGATTGTGGGAACAGGCTGACTGACACCACAAGTTGGATAACATTGTCTCCTTCAAGTAATTGATTGTTTCCATTCTGAAAGCAACATGAGTGGGTTTGACATACACTGATAGCCTCCACATTGCACAGAGCTTATAACCTTCCTCCCCGAGCATTTACAGCACCAGTCTGGCCTGGGTACCTTAAGTAAAAGCTAACTTGCAAAAGTTAATCACTGTTGGATGCAAACGCCTTCATGTTTGCATCAGCCATTCCCTGCATACTTCTTCCCCAACAAACTACCACTGAGATTTCCTAGTGAGGTTAAATTTGTCTGACAGGTGATAAAGTAAGGATTTTATTTTAAAAGTAATAAATATGGTGATATTAACCAATATTTTAGTAAGTTCTAGTTGGCTGACATGGTGGGCACTTACCCAAATCCCCTGTAGCTGGTGAGTCAGCTGTACTCCATCTATCCCGTGCTCCTGCATGTGATCAACTGTTCAACTCCTCTGCCCTGCAGAACCTTTTCAGAAAATACTCTGAGCCTGTGGATGGAGGAAAAGAGACACTCATTATGAAAATTCTTTTTAAAATAGGTCTGGATTTCAGATGGGAAAATTTGACAGGTCTCAGAATACTTTACAAGCCTGTTCATCATCAGAATGAAACCTGAGTAGGTTCTTTATGGTTGCTTTTTTCAATCCCCTGCCTGTTTTTTTTTCTTGCAGGCTTTTGATCTGCCTTTCTCCACTTGTATGAAGAAATCCAGAGGACCATGTGGGGCAAACAATCAACCTGGAGAAATTATTCTGTCATCAGCTTGTTGAGGGAAAACCTTGTCTGCTTAAAAAGTGGGGTGGGAGGAAGGAGAGAGATGGAAGCATTGAGATAGGATCAGTAACTAAACTGCAAGGTTATCAATGTACCGTTGTGTGTTGTGAGAAGCGTCTAATTTTTTTTTTTTTCAGCTCTGGGCTAAACTCACAGTACTAAACAAAACAAAAGCAAAAATAGCGACATTTCACGCTGTGATGAAAATGTGATATAGGGGTGTCATCATGAATACAGGTGACAACAGAATGATAATTACCAACAGGACATCAATGCACACAAAGCCAAGTGCACACAAAGGCAAAGATCAAGCTGCTAGAAACTAAGCCTGCTTCATAATATCTACTCCTCTATTTCTGGGATTTGGAGGGAGATGTTTAACTCCCATTTCTGGCATTAGACTTTTTTCCTCCTTCTGCTCCCTCCCTTCAGTTTATGTTGTAACCATCTAGGCTTACACCTTTGGCCAGGGAAAACTGTAGTTTGTAGGTTTTTGCATCATAAAGACAGCTTTGAGGTGCCTGAATTTGTTGGAATGTGGGGCAGTTTTTAGAAGAGAAAAATCCCGCCTCTGCCATGTCTTCATTTTGGCCAGCTCCTCTTAAACATCAAAGTGCTGCAGATGATGGCAGCCCAGGCAGGCCCCACAGAGCCAACATGGCAGAACCAGCACTGACATGATGCACTGACTCGCCTCCTCATCATCATCCTCCAATGTCAGGGCAGTGACAGAGGGAAGCAGATCTTCCTCTCAACACTGAAGGATCGCACAAATCCAAACTAAAATTTCTCTACGTAATATCAGTTTCACAAACAAGTGCATTTAAAGAACAGTCTAACCTTGAGTAGGTTTCTAAAATGATAATCTCTATTTATGTTGTTTTATTATTTAAGACATGCCCAATACCAAAAGCCATCCCTTTGGTCTTCAGATGAGATTATTGAAAACATCAAATCATCATAAATCATAGTGCAATTTCTGTTTCCACTGACAGCAATCGCAGCTTCTGCAACATCTGGGCTTCCTCCCTCTGCAGGACTATGTACACAATGAAATCCTGACAGGTGTCATCCCACCTTTCCCTTGCTGCAGACTGATTTTCAACAAATAAAGGAGACCAAGCACAAGACTGCGGGACAGGTCCTTATTATGTGAGACTTACTCAAGGAGCTGGTCACCAGCAGCTATCCACGGAGGAGCTGTGGCTCTGCTCTTCTGGGAGACACAGCTCTCCCCAAAAGCTGTAGGAGCAGCTTGGCTGGGTTGAGCACACTTCCACCTGCCCACGTGTGTGAGCAGAAGTGGGTTGAAAGCTGCCTGGGCAGCACAGCCCGCAGCGGCTGCGTCGCCTTCATCCCAGCAGGTCACAGCACGCACCCCTATGAAGGTCATTGCTGACAAGCACCCCAACCTTATCCTTCTCTGGGAAACAGGCATTACTCACACGTCCCCAACCCCCAGCAGCTTTTGCCACCTGGCAGGGCAGTGGTTTTCCTCTCAATCTATGAAAACCCCATAGGCAGGGGTGAAAAACAGCCCAGCATGTTTCATCACTAATTAACTGCTCTTATTTATAGGAAGCTATTCATCAACAAATCCCTGTTCTTAGTAAAAACAAGCCCTTACTGCTTTAACACTGTACCTATAAGTGACCTGGAGGATATACTACATGCCCTCAAAAATCCAAGTTCTTTTTCACGTTCTCCATAGAGAATTCAGTAATTCCCCTGCTATATAATGTGTTATTTCTCTATTCTTTACATTTAAAATAAAAATAAATCCCTGAATTCTTTGACAGGAAAAAAAATAAAAACCTGATTATTTCACCATTAACCCTTGAGAGAATGTGCCCCCAGATGTTTGATTCTCTAAGAGTGTATTCATAAGGAAAACTATTTTCACCCTGTATAATATTCAATGGTTTTGAAAGTTTTCAGTTATTTTGAAAAGTATTCAGTTATATTATTTTCAGTTTATCAGTTATTCTGGCCAGAAAAAATATAAGACCACAGTTCTCTGAATAGATCACAATAAGCTTTCCAAATGTTCCTCATTAAGAGATATCTTACTCATTTCCAAATTAAAAATCTGTCTCTATGCCACAAATCCCTCTGCCCATCTCATTCATATTTTATGTATTATTTGAAATCAGACAAGCTGATTCTTCTAAACCATAATTTTCAAGGAAATTTGGACACAGTTTGATTACTAATTTTATCAATTAGCTTCTAAGGAACTTTTTTCTTATAGAAAGGTATAACACATAAGCAAAACCAGTTCTTTTTTCCCTCTTCTCCAGAACTTAGAAAGCCCCCACATCTTGCTACCCATATCTAAAAACCTGTGAGATGACAGAGAAAATGCAAGAGAATAGAAAAAAATCAGTAGAGGAGAACAAATTTCAAATAAAAGGTTATGTTCAAAGATTTTTAACCAGTCCACATGCACACCAAATTCTACTGCTGTTTTGCCCACAGTGTAACTACATATTTTGCCAGATTTGCAATTATCTTAATAAAAATAAGATAGACAATATCATCCTTTATTATTAACCAGAAAAAAAATACTGGGTTTTATCATTACTATCCTCTTATAGATAGCTCAGGAATTATCTTAAACTCATTTCTACCAAACACAGACCACTGTCATATCAAACTTCACTGGTCATATGGAATTCTACAAACCTCAGCTAGATTGCTAGCTTGAAGCACAGAGGCTATTTCAAACCAAAATATTCTTCAATGTCATAAGTCACAGGAAATTCCCAGTCTCAGTTTGAAAGTAAAATGCTTTGTTCTGTGAAGAGGGATTCTGGGTTTTTTGGAAATGAGCTCTGAAGGTGCACAGTGCTGGAGCGTCCATGAAATTAGTTCTGCAGCCTAAATGACCTTCTAATGGAACAACTCAGCCAAAGCACATCTCCATTGTTTAGGAACAGAAGATGTTTTATACACAGTAAGATAAGCAATTTTTTGAGTCATATGCTTTTTGTAGAATATATGTCAACATCAAATGTTTAAGATATGTCTTAAAAAACAATATAGTTAAAAGAAAAACCTCAGCTGTCAAAACACAAACAAATTTTTCTGATAAAATAACCTGTCAAAGTTTGGCATATTTTTAGGACATATATCTCTGTATATAGGCTTATATTTGAGAATATTCTCATGGATTTGCTCCCAAGACATCATCATCATCCACATTCAGTTCTTGTGACAGTGAAATTTTGGAAGCCTCTAAACAGCCCCCCACTCCTTCTCCAGTTGCTTTGTGTTTCTCATAGCTGTATTCATCTGCATTTAAACCCCCACACACTTGCTTTTCTAGGCATTTCTCAATATTAAGTCCACACTGAGCCCCTTGATATAAGCAATTCACATTACTACCCAAGTTTCTTTTCTAAAAGATCAGACTTAATTCGAACCCCAGCTAAACTGGATTAACAACTTACATAATTCTCACTGTACCTAATCAACATGTGCTTGTAACCACAAGGAAAAAAAATGTAAAAAATCAATACTGCATGAGAGATACCTCCCTAGCTGTAATCAAATACACCCGCACAAACACATGGCTTAAAAATTGTCACGGCTGTTTACATTATCGGCACCTAGAGAAAGTCCACACCAGTTTTAACTGAATAATATTCAACCTCAAAACCATCTAGTTCAATTTCTATCTTGCCAAAGTGACTGTAATTTAAATCTCTCTAATGCAAACTGCTAGCAGAACGGGGAGCATGAGTGAGAAAAATTATCATGAAATTATACCTGCACTGAAACATCCAAATCCAAAACCCAAATCCAGTACAGGCGAAGTTTTACCAAAGGCAAAAACGTGACCTGAACAGATTGTAAATAACCCTGGCTTCAGTTTCATTTGGGTACAGACCACAGAACTGGGATAGACAAACCCCTGTTAGTTTTACTAGCACACAATCATATACCTCAAAGGATCAAAATGTTTCAGTATTAGCAGAGGTAAATGTGAATTAGAAATGGCTGTGGTTACAAATTGGGAATTGGAATAAAAAATACACACAAGAATCCTTCAGCTTCTCTAGATTTATGCAAACCTCCCTGCTCAGTGGTAACAAATACATACTCCCAATGCTTTAGAACAGCATTAAAACCAGCTCATTTTGTGTTTAAAAATACCTTTTTATTTCATAGCTCTGCTTTTTAGTTTTAGATTTTTAAGGCCCTACTGGCAGAATCTACATCTGATCTACATTTACACTATAGATGACCTTAGCTCAACTGTGGCTGTTTTGAAAATGAGTTTTCATGTTGACAGTGACAGACTTGACAGCTCAGTGTGAAAATAAATCTGGAATTCAACTTCCTCTTGGATTATACAAAAAATGTTTATATTGTCCCAAATTAAAAAAAAAAAAAAAAAAACACCAAAACAAAGAACAAAAACCACCACATTACCGTTTGCTGTCTTATCTCCAGTCATAGAGAGTTACACTTTTCACACAAGACGCAAGTTTGTTTTTAAGGCTGCAATTTCCAAATATGCACACTCTTTGGTAGCATTAGATGAATCCTAAACACTACACACTTGTATGTAACAACTGAGGCACCCTTCTTTATGAACACATTTCCATCTCCCAGCCAAACCCAGTTTTTATTCCTGTCCTAGATTATATTTAATTTTTCAGTAGTTAAAGCTTTTTTATCTTCTGCAGAGGCCCTCTCATCCCTCAGATGAGAAAGAAAGGGTGTTTTTGACCTGAAAGGAACATTCACCTAGTCCTCCTGCTTTCCAGCATAGCCTTTTTCCTTGTCTCCCTCTGCCATTAGCTTCTTCAACTAAATGCAGATGTCACCAGCCTTTCTTTAGAAAAGGGAAATAAGTGTCCCATTAAGTACTTAGAGGAGTGGACAGATTCTCCCATTCAGCTGGTTCCCTACACACTTGCTGGTGCTGAACAGCAAATCTTCTATTTCTGAGAAAGGGCTATCACAGAGAGGTCATTTTCCTCTAAGTGGTTTCCTTATTTCATCTGTTCTCAAGTTTAGTGTTAAGTTGCTGAAAGATTACCTCATTCATATGATTGCGAGCCTGTTCCCCTCCAGAGTGTAGGGTGAATGAGGCAATAATTATTTGTTGGAAAAATACAGGTAGTTTAGCTTGCATTGCAAAGAAATATGCCTGAGGTTGTCATTATTCCAGGGACAAATCCTGAGACCTTTATTTCCTTTTCAGAGAGTCAGGCCCTGCTCACAGTGGTGAAAAATTACCTGCAGATAGTCCCAGCTTCTGCTCCAGCTCAGTGAGAGCCCAAAGTGAACTGATGGGGCAAAGGGGCTGCTTGACCAAGCAATGCTGCAGACCATGTGTGCACCCACAGCCTGGGGCTTCTCCAAGAAGGAAAGCAATCACCAAGTAAGGTAGGATGAGAGTTTAATGTACTTTAATACACCAGTGAAGTTCCCCAAGCCAAAGGGCTCCCTACACCTCCTTTGGCATAAGTATGTTTTTCAGCTTTAGATTCTGGTTTACATTACACTAGAAACTTCTTTTGAGAGTCTCTTATTTTTGGAGGCAGGGGGGATTTAGGCTACTTATTTTCAAGAAAAAAAAAAAAGTGCAGCATTAGTGGAATAAATGCAGATTTTCCCATGTTTAGTCAATTCATGGACAGATTTCTAAGATCATTTTTGATAAGATTCTTCCTAGCCAAATACAGTGACTGTTGTAGATACTAGGACAATTTTCTATATTTTAATGGATGATTCAGACTTCAAAACAATAAGACCACTAAATGTCAGGAAACTCTAATAAAGGAGTAAAAATGAATGACAGAGATCAGAAGGATTTTTCCACAGAAGAGCCTTGACCCATTCTTCCTAGGTTGCACCTGCTCCCAGAATACAAAAGCAGCAAACTGCTCCTAGAAAGAAAAAAGCTTACTACACAACCCCTATGAACTGCATTTAAGATGCATGTTCATTATTTTGCAGAAGGAATGTTCAGCAGGATCAATATGCCATCAAGATAAAAGAAGAGTATAAATTGTCCTGAGAGTTGGTCAGAATTTTCTTTACTGTCAGCCAGGGAATTAAAAACGGGGCAGGAGGCATATTAAAACTGTGCTTTTATAAGCCTAATCAGTAGGCTGGAAAATGAGTTTCACAAAGAGATAATGAGCTCCCAAATCATAATTTGCCGAGGGTGCATCGATTTTCACTCGTCTTCAGATCATTTACGAGCACCCAGCACAAGAACACCTTTCTGCCCCAGGCTCCCACCAAGCAGGTCCATGTGCCACAACAGCTCTCCCTGAGCAAGGAGGAGTTACCAGCTTAGTGGTTGCATCAGCTAAAGAGGACATGACTTTGGATCCAATCAAGGTGGATATTTCATGGTCATTATCAAAGCTGAGAATGAAAGTTTTGTGTCCTGTTGAATAAATATTTGCTTCCCCTCTTGGGCATCTTCACAGATATGGCAAAGAGCTAATCATAATAAGTTGATGATAAAACCAGTTGTGCTGCCATCACTGTGGTTTTGCCAAGACTGTGTTCTCATCCCACTCCATCCCCAGAAGTACTAGGGCATTCACCCAGCACACAGGAGAACAGACAATGTCCCTCCTCCAGCTCCACCTTGCGGACCACTCCATTAGGTCAAAGGATGAAACTTACACCTGGGTGAGTGGCAACAGGTTTTGTCCCCACCAGCTCATGCTGAACTGGTTAAACGAAGACTCTAATGTCAATTACAGCAAATGAGAGAATAATCCAGTTCAGCATATGTTCTAGATCAGTGCCTAAAGCACTGTCCTGAGAAACAAAGTTGAAATAAATCTCTCAGACTAGAGAGGCATTAAACCTAAGTCTTCTACATCTTAGTCAAGCAGCCAGATCCCTCAATTAACAGAGAGGAGCTACTGCAGAGGCAGCTTTCTATCATGGCCACCAAACTTTTTTACAAATAACATCACAAGAGGGATAATGGAAGTTTAAAACATGGTCTTTTCATTCAAGCTGACATTTGATTCCTTCTTTTATGGCAACACACAAAATACATAAACAGATCTACAATCTTCCTACTGTGAGTCAGGCGTGTTTTCCTCTCCCACTCATACATCACCAACCCACAAATGCCCTATGCTAAAAGGACTCACTGGATTTTTTCAGGAGAAAGGTTGGAATCAGAGGGAACATTCTTGTCATCTGACTCCTCTACACATTATGTTCTTTTAATTCCTCTATAATTTATACTTAGAGTTAAGACTTATATGTACAAAATTCAGAGTTAACTCCTCTCATTTGGTTCACCCTCTAGTGTTTTAATTTTATTTGGTTTCACCCTGCTCTTGTCAGCAATTTAGACTGACTGGGTATTAATTGTCAATTGCATCACCTCTTTACTCTGTAGCAGGCACAATTTTCTCTTGTAAAGAGTTATCTTCATCTCAGGACCTGGTTGGATTCCAAGGGAGCTATTTGTTTGTCAGGGCAAAATTCAATAAAAAAAAAAATGTTATTTATCTTCAGGAGCTATTTATCTTCTGCTAGAGAGTAGAGTAATTAAAAAATTGTATAGTTTGGGGAAAGGGAATATGTTGCTGAGTTGTTTTTTTCTGTTTAAATTTGGTGTTGTACTCCAAAGTTCACTAGTACTTCAAAATAATTTTTGCTCTAGCAAAAGGCACATAATTATAAGGGGGAGGAGTGCTCCAATTCTTGGACATATCTTTTCTTTTTTCCAATCTGTCACATCTCTGAACAAGTTAGACATTCCCTAAGTTGTTCATTTCAGTGGAGAATGAGGATTATGTCCCTCACCTTAGTAGTCAGTCAAAGATCAGATATTTCTGTGGGAGGATGAGAGGGAAGGAACCTGTTACTCTCTCTCTTTGATTGTTTGAACATGTATTTTTCACAGCACAGTTTATCTCCCAAGGCAAGAAACAACGTACCCCACATTCTTCATTGAGAGAACTCAAAACTTCTTTACTGTGCAGGTGACTGCGCACTGGAACAGGTTGTTCAGAGAGGTTGTGATGCCTCCCTCACTGGAGATATTCCAGACCTGTCTGGATACAACCCCGTGCCATGTGCTCTGGGATGACCCTGCTTGAGCAGGGAGGTTGGAGCAGATGACCCACTGTGGCTTCTTCCAACCTACCCAGTCTGTGATACTGTCCCTTCTTTGCTGTTGTACAAGGATCTGCAAGACAACTCAGGACTGAAAATTAAAACATACTGGTTGTTCAGCATTACACAGCTTAATTTTCATCTTCCTGCATGTAAAACCAGAGCAAAGAGCTACAAAGTTTAAGCTCTAAATTTCATACTCATTTTCTAGAGAAAACATAGAAGAAATGAATGCTTGCAAATCTTCATTAGTCTGTACATTATGGAAAGATACTGTAGGCTAAATATCAGAATTGCCTGTTAAGTACCATAGCAACAGATCAAAGTATCTGTTAGTACACTATACAAAAACACTGCAAGAAAAAAAAATCTAAAAACTAAAAAACATTGTGATTAAATATATGTTAAAATAATCCATAAAATTAAAAAGTGAGGAAAATATATTCTCTCAAGAATTACAGCTCCATTTGATCTATTTCTTTCCTTACTATTAAGCCCACTGCATTATTTATTCATTCAAGTGCTTTAATCAAGATAACCACTCAGAAGTCATTTGATTTAAAAGTACTGTTACTGCTAAATGCAGCAGTAACAGATCACAGCAATTTGCAGCTCAGTTATGTGTGGCAGCACAAAAAGCTTGCTGCACTGAGGACACACTGCATGGCTACAGCCGAGAAAGACATTTGGGGGTGTAAAAGGAGAGTTTTATCTTTCTTTGATAAAGAAATACTGTAGTGAGAGACAGCCCTCCCCCTTTTGCTCAGCCCCAGGACCCACACTAACCACACCAAACACGGTTTGAAAGTTTATCCTGCAAGATGAGACAGCGTTTAACCTCAGCGCGTTTCAAGCACACAGCTCTACCCATGCGAGCCAGGCTACAGCAGCAGGGGACCCCAAGCATTTCATCCACGAATCAGGTAAATACCCAGCACATTCACATGGATAAAACACACTCTACTGTGCCTACACAACCTGCACAAGTGTTGTCAGGCTTTTAAATGCCGAGCAGCAGTGGCTGAAACAATGCAGAGACAGCCACAGACTCTCACGTTTGTTACCAGCTACACAAGGACAACAACTCTTACCAAAACTTGGCTTTTTAGGTAAAGCAATGTTCAACAGATGTTTTATTTCTTTTCCTATGTGTTCTCACACTGTGGCTGGAGAGTCTCCTGTATTTTATTGTTTGTAAAGGTACTTATTCTTTTCTCTACACTTTTTTGAGCAGTGAAAACAAAATCAGATTAAAGGGACCGAAACATTAGCATGTTGGCCATTGAAAATATCTCAAGTAAGATGTTAAATAAATCATTAAAACAGCATCAGAGTTTGGGTCTGGGGTTTTTTTTAGCTTGATACATCTGAAAGATTTTTTTCAGAAACTGAATTCCATAGAACATTTGGAACTTCATTTCCATTTCAAATCGGGGTGCTGGAGAAATAAAGAGACCGTTTTTCTAAAATAAGTGTAGGGAAGTTCTCCTGTGAAATGGAGAAATCCATTTCTCAGCCAGCTGGCTCCATCAGATCTCTTTCTGAAATCAAACCAGTAAGAGATACAAAAACTTTTAAGTAACATAAAAAGGAATACATTGAACACTTCAGCTAAATTGGAACACAGACGGTTTTAAAATTAGAACAGAGAAAAGAACATATGAATAACAATAGGTCACAAAACAGAGAAAAAGCAAGAACTTTAGCAATACTATTCCTGAATAAAACACACAGCTTCAAGAGCATCCTTGTAGCGATGAAGAGCTGCAGACCTATGATTAACTTAAAAGAAATACTGGAGAAATTTAGAAAGCTCATATCAGGTTGCAGAGTTGCAGAAAATGAAGATCACGCTTTAAAAATCTGCTCAACACATACACACAAACTCTACTTAAGTAATAAATCTTTTTATACATAAAAAGTATATTTTTCCCTCAACAGGACCCATGTACAACCTCGCAGACAATCACATAAGAGACAGAGTCACGTTTGTGATGTCAAAATAGATGTAACCGCGTGGCAACATTATCAATAGTAAAAAAATGGAATCCAAGTAACATAGATGAAAACTCTGAGATAATCTACAACTGTAACCACTAGTGATTATAACAATCTTTGAACGGATGCATCAGGATGTGATCTTGTATCTGTTTTAAAGCAGTATATCCACAGACCACAACTATACTTGTACCTAGTAGCTTAAGCTAGCACATGGGAAGGGAGATCATAAACAAAGCCTACTGTTTTTACTCTTTTTCTATATAGTCCACATCATTTTCAGCTTTACTTCTAAAGAAAAGTAACTACTATTGCTTTTTATTATTCTGTGCAAGAAGCTGCTCTCTTAAGATGAAAGCATGCTACTTGCAAGACAAATACATTTGGGAAAACAATTGTGCTTTGGAGAGTTTACTGTCTAGTTTAATGCCAAACATTATAAGTGGGAATAAAAATAATATATGGAAAGAACATACAACATAATGCACCAGTTAAAAAAAGCCCTCACTAAAATTCATTTTTCTTAAATAAATAACATTTTCAATTCACTTTCAGCTCTGTATTTCTATTTTCTTTCAGCTAAAGCTCTGGTTAAAGAACTTTAACTAGATAAAGCACTCTATAAAATCCATTGATGATACTGTTTCTACTGTAATAATCCTACATTTGTGCCAGAGACTGCATAAACACCCAGATGACAGCATGTGTCCCAAAAGCTCAGTAATTATATTTGCAGTACACTAGAACATGTGGCTTACAGAGAGGACAGCCAGTAAAGCCATGAGACCCCACGCAGCAGCACGAGGAGTTGTGGTCCTTGGGCCCTTCTCTTGGAGCAGCAGGGAGAACAAGTCAGAGAAATCCCATCCCCATAAATCTAGCCCCTGCTCCCAGCCTTTCCATGCTCTTTCCTGTCACATTGAAACATCTTTTCTGGGAATATGGAAGAGAAATGGCTTAGACCATGAGCAGTCCAACAAAGATGTGTTCAGGTCTTAACATAACAGAGCCTTAATAGGAAGGGGAGCAGGTGTATTTAGAGATGTTTGCTAGGATTTCTTGCCTGGCATGAGAGGAAGCAAAATAATGAAGATAATCTTTTCAGTTTTAAGCAGCACACATGACTGATTACAGGGAGAAGGCAACATTGTCAGTACTGAATGAGCAAGGAGCTGCAACATCTAAAGCCACAAAGGATATTGCAAAGACCACAGACACAAGTCAGTGCAGAAGAAGTGAACAAAGAAACAGGCAACACTGACACTGCCAGCTAAAACTGTACTTTCACATCCCAGAGAAGTACAAGCAGAGCATGAATACACTCAGCAAGCCAGCAGACAATGAGGCAGAGCCCCCCTGTCTGGAACAATACACAGAGTGCAATGACAAGAGCGGCCTCATCTGCTTGCACAAGGAGGAAAAACTTAGAGATTTCACGGGAGGGAGCTGCAGTACTTAGACACTGCCTAGAGATAATCACATTAACACAGATCAATACACTGGGTGTGCATATCAATGTTTGAAAGTAATTACTTCCAGAATTCACTTACTTCTACTAATACTCACATGGTTTCTATGCACACAGTAAACTGTAGCATTTCATTACTTTATTTCAAAAATCTACATTAATAGTACCAGACAAGGGCTTTCAGCTTGTAAACTCAAATGCTCATATTAGGCTAAAATAAGTTCCATAATGCCATTATTTAAAAAATATTTTAAACTATGAGCAAGAGGAGAACAAAAATTACTATCAGCATAAATACTTGAACCAGATTTATAATCTATAACTTTGCAAGCACAGATGACCTTGCAGGCAGGATTTTTACAATAGAGATTCTTGTTCTAGGGATATAGAACGTCATGCAATTAATGATGTGGACAGAGTTAGATTTTAATAAGTTTCATCTGAGTTCATTTATTGACTTAAGTTAGCATGGTAAATTTATGAAGAAGTACGGGAGCTAAAATATACCTATAGGAGTAACAATTAGGTCACACAGTTTTCCCATGCACTTAAGAAAAAGGTTATCAGGCAACATAACACTTCAGGCCACTTAAGTTTTCTATCTAAATATTTATATTAGGAAAAATATGGGCAGATAGTAAGCTGAGACTTCAGTCTATTTTTATGCATGTGTATTCTTAATATCCTAGTAAATAGTTGATGAAGTAGATTTAGAGGCTCTACTAAATTAGGGTGTCTTATATTTATATGATTATTTCATTACCCATACCTTTAAGTTATTTATCTCGGAGAAAGATTACCTCAGCTTAGATTCAGACTAAGGCCTTTTAAACACTAAGTAGGAGCACAGTAAGCTGGAAGTGCCTATATGTCTTGTGTAGATCAGGACAGAAGGATAAGTGTTTGGAAGCAAGCATAGAGGGCAAAAAAAGTATATAATCTACAAGCAGCACTTGTACAGAGAAGCTAGCAACACAATCCAGTACTCTGAAAAGAGGGAAGCAGGAAGATAATGTGGTAGAGGCAATAAACAAGACTGTGACTACTTTCCTCAAAATTCACCTTTCCCAAGACTTTCCATATTTAGCACATTAGCTTTGGTCACTGCCACAAGCATCTCCCTTCTTCCACACGAGAACAAAACACAAAGGAGTCCACCAACTCTAAAGAACATCATGATGGGAATCAAGTTGAGTTGTTTGCAGAACTCACGTGGTTTGTATGCTTCCCTGTCACACAAAAGCTTGTACCACTGACTTCCATCAATTTAGTTTCCCATTTCACTGCAGCACATTAATGCAGCCATTCTTCTCTTCTCCACTCAGGAGATGCATACAGGAGACTTCACTGAAGAGTGAGATGTTAATGTGGCTAACATTAATAAAATTTGTACAATTCCTCCCTAATTTTAAAATCATCATAGAAAAAGAAAAAATAAAAAGAAGTTTCCACCAGCTGAAACCTTTTTCAAGATCGTAATTTCTCCATGCTTTAATATAGCTGAACAACTCCAAACCATTCCCAGCCTTGTTCCAGCACCTCTGAAACAGTCCTGCACCATGATGACCCCAAGAAAAATCACTGTTGCCATTGCCTCTACAGAGAAGCTTTTGCTTGGTGGCTGTCACCTTCTCCCCTCCCGTCACAAAGGAAAGCATTACATATGCTTCATGGTTTTTTACATGTAGAATTGTTGCAAATACCTTTCTGCCTGGCCTGGCTGGTACCCACATTCATATATTTCATTGCCATCTCGCTAAAAAATCTTTCATACCACCAACACATTTCAGGTTTGTAAAGAAGCATTCAGTAGTTGAAAACCCAGTTTTTTCAAGTGCTGCATGTCTGTCAAAAGAAATGGCATGTGCACCATGTTTTAGACCCCACTGTGCAGAAAACCACAGTTATTATACTACTAAAGGTCTTGGGCCATCATGGCATTGTTTCATTATGCTCTGCAAGCAAGATATCAAAGAGATATTTTCTGTCACAAGCTACCAGAAATACTAATATTATTTCCCCTGTAGAGGTAACACCTTAGATAGACAAACAAGCAAAGCAAATACTGTGGCTTCCAGGACCTGATTCCTCAAGAAAGCACTGACAAAGACACACAGTATCTTTGGGCACCCAGTCTCCCAGTGTTGGGCAGCAGCAAAAGGCCAGCTGCTCACCAGGGCAAGGCAGCCAGCAGCCCTGGTGGCCCTCAGCCACCTCAGGTCCCAGGGTCTGGGGACAAGAGGCAGACCTGGGTCATGGGATTCATCAGTGGCCCTGGACAAAACAAAAAAGGAACCAGATCCAGGGCCCCTGTGGGAGCCACAGGCAGGACCACAGAGGGCTCTCTCCCAGACTCTGCTGTGAGCCAGGCAGTGATGCCACCATTCTCACCCAGCCAAACAGAGGGAGCTGGGCTGTCACAGGTGGGACAGGGTGACTTTTCCACCCATCAACCACAGACCTGGACCTTCCTTTTCAGCAACATCCAAGGAAATGAGCCTGGTTTCCTGCTGCCTTTCACTGCAGCTGCTATGCTTGCCTCCCTGAAAGGCAGCAGGCCTCACACGGCCATGATGCATGGCTGGCTGCTCACTCACGGGCATGAGTCCATCATCCCATGGACTGAGCACAGCACAGCTGCTGGCCTGCTCCCAAATTTAAGATGCTTATTTCTCTCATCAAGCAGATACATAAAGATGCACCTCTGAGACTGTGAATAATGTTTGGTTTTATCAATCATTCAAAAGTCCATCTTAGTAATTAGCTGCTCTTAATTTATTTTGATTTCTTAAGTCATATTTTTGAATAATCAGAAATATTCTTATTTGTCTTACATATACCAGAAGGATATAAACACATCAATGTCATGGACTCCTTGTTATGCTGACTAATTACCCTAGCTACCAGTCTCCAGATGAATATTCTACTCCATCATCCATTTATTTTCAGCTGCAAAGTAACAATGCCAGGGCCCTGGAAATGCACTCACAGGAACCAGTTAAACAGGGACATTGTACCATGTCTATGTCAAATGTTCTTGCTGAGAAGTCTCTTTGCTGGAGTTGTCACTAAATACCTTCAGGCAAAACAAACACCGATGAAGAAAAGGCACAGTAGAGGGAAAAAACCACCAGCAAAAATATCTCATATGAAAACTGGTATTGTTCCAAATCCTGCAAATTAACAAAGTGTAGAACCATCAAGGTAATGGCAGGCAGAAAAACAACCATCATATTTTATAAATGCCAAAATCAAAGTTCTGCATTCTCTGTATCATGCTGCATAGCATGAATTCAGTTACTAGTATCTCCACCACAATCAGAAACATCTGTATGTTTCCTCTCTAGGCTGCAATTCAGTCTCACAACAGCGTAAATCTGACTTCTGACTTCCAATCTGTATTGAAGACCAGAGGAACCCCTGCAAAGTTCAAGTCTGAGCTTTTGCACAATGGAACGCCTCCCCGGCTCTATTTCAGATTCTAACTCCTGCTTGAAAAGTTGTTGCGTTTCTTTTATTTTGTTTTCTAATCTTAGTGCTGGCAGAAAAAAATTAAATGGTAATCAGAGTTTTGGATCAATGGCCAAAAGTGGGTTTGATCTATGCATTCCCTATAGGAATTTATTCACCCTATATAAATGGCACAAGTACAGAAACAAATGTCCTTACTTTCATACAATTTCTCACAATCAGCTTTGAGAACAACAGTCTCCTTTAATTGCTATCCCAAAAAGTACAATATTCATCAAATACTTCCAATGACCAATATCAAATTTGTAATTAGATGAACACTAACAAACACACAATGCTTAGTCATACGTTATTAGTGGGGTAAGGCACGCAACACTTAGTCATACTCATTAGTGGTTAATTATGTCTCTGGTTTAAGTTCCAAATCAGCAGAGAAGCTGAGTGTTGGCAAAGATACAAATGGTAGAACACAACATATTTGATCAGAGGAAATCTCTATTTTGAAAGGACTGAACATGACACTGCCCACCCCCCCCAAAAAAACCAAAATAAATAAAATCATCTGGCATCAATTAAGATGGAGATAGGAGCATGCTATGTAAATGAGAGATTTTTTTTTTATTTCAGGCAAAAGAAAATTAGTCTAACAAAGCTCAGACTTTAGTAATAAGTATGACTTCTGTATGGAACAACTTTCTTTTGTGAAAGGGAGAGGAATGCAGAAATGCTTCCCTAAAATTTTTGCTTCTGTCCCTAGAATCTGAGAATTCTACCTAATTCAGAAGCATTATAGGAGAGTTTATTGTATAGCCTTATTTAAATTTACTCTGCAAACCACAGCATCACATTTTCAACATCTGAAAAAGTGATCATAAAACTGATTGGTCTTTACAGCAACATAACATTGTCTGCTGGATCTAGCAGCACTCACGTGTTCCAAATCCTTTTCAGGCACCAGCTATTAAGTGCTTCAGCTCTATGGAAGAGATAAGAGTTCAGACACACACACACAAAAAAGGAAATAATTACAAAAGGAAAGCAAAATTCATGTTCTTAGAGACCAAAAAGATGAGATTAAAAAAACTGATTAAAAAAATTGTACTCCATTATGAAATACCAAGACATTTGAGGCTCAGATAGCTTATATATATTATGAACAAATATCCTGAATTTTGATACACTTTATCTAAAAGTAGAATTGGGAAAATTAACTAGAAAAATCTTACCGCATTTGTTCTTGTTTAAATTCCATTAACTTCTAGGAACAACTGTGCTCTCAAGCAGGCAGAATACATGAAAAGCATAAGCATTCAAAATGCACAGAAAAGCCCTGCCAAGCCTCAAAATTAATCCTGTAAACCCAAAAGCTGTTGTCAAATTGCCTAATTTACAATGCTGTACTATTTTTCCATTTGTAAAACTGTACTTGAAAGACTTCCATATGATAGAAATACAGCAATTTGCACTAGTAGCCTCACAAGAGAAGGCAGATACTTAATTCAATTTTCTTAAAACAGAATCTTCCAAACACCATTGGAGATGTACACACAATACCACACCCGTGAGATGAACAGTAACAACTCCAGACAGAATTCTGACAGCTGCATTAACTAGAAAGGTACTTTAAAGGTTACTTAAAATTTAAATTTCTTGGATAAAAATCACCACATTTTCAAGTAGCTATTTTGAAGGCCAGGTTCTTTATATTCAGTTTCCTTTCACAATACAATCTATTGAAAAAAACCTAAACTGTGGTCAGTAAAGAGCATGTATTTCTTTACATACAAACATATGGTTGACAATAGCCAATTAGATAAATTGATTAGCTGTATATAACTATACAATGTAAATACATGTCAAGTACAAGCTTATACAAATAAATTTACATGTGTTTCTTATGAATGGCAGCCACTGCTCACACACCCTTGCCATTTCATAGGGGTATTTGCTTTCTGTTATTTCAAAGAATAGAAAAGCATAGGATATCCAGAGAAGCACCAGCCCACCAGTATCAGCTGACATAGGACTTTAAATACCAGGGAAAATCCACTCAAATAATGAAATAAGCACAGAAACATACCCCAAAGTATTAAACTTCTGCTGAGTAGCAGGTAAGTGTGGTTCTTTAAGCCCCACAACACTGGGCTGGAGATTCACTCCTCATCTCTTACTCTCCACACTTATTTCACAGCCTTAACACTCTTTTAATGTAGTTGTTTGTTGGTGCTGTGAAAACAAGCATGTGTGCATTCAGCTGCACTGAGCAGAAGATTCATACCCCAGGTGAGAGACAACTTGAAATTCCATTCCCACTTCATAATTACAGCACACATAAATGGAACAAAACATGAAGCAACTCTCCACCCCACACAAGACATGGCAATCCTATATCATCAAAATGTATTCAAGGAAACAGAGCAGTAAATGGACTGGTACATTTTCCATTCATCAATATGTTTACAATGCATTCTCAACAGGAGGGCCCATCATGCTCTTCTAGCAGCCCTTTTATTTTGATTGCTATTATTATTGTCATTATTACGATATGTTTTTCCCAGCCTGGGCAAGCAGCACAAGCACTGATTGATGAGACAGCCCTGCCCAAGCAGAGAAATGATAGCTGTGCCACATGCCAGCAAGAAATGACACAGCTTTTTTGTAACCTGAAGTGTCTATAGCCATAACTATTTGCCACAAGGTGTGAAGGCTGTACAATAGTCTTGGCACCTCTACAGGTCTTTTCCCCCATTTTTCCTTGGGAGTAAAACAAAAATCCACAATGCTGTTTCACCTGCAAGACAGGCAGAGAAAGGTGTTTATCTCACACCTCACGTAAGTGCCCAGTGTTTCATTATTTATAAGCTGCGTTTCCCCTCCCACCAGTCAGAGCAAAGGACAGCTTCCTTCCCCTCCTTTTTCCTGCTCCTAAACACAGAAGACAAAGCCAACATTTGCAAGGTCTTTCCCAAGGCTTTTCAAGATGCTTGCAAAGAGAGGACAATATTTTCTTCCACAAGAAAAGGAGGAAGAAAATCTGTAAGTGGGTTTTCACAGCTCTCCCACTCTCCCTGCTGGTCTCATGGAATTCAGTGCAAGTTGAGTGAAAGCCAAAGCAGATGATTGCTTCTGTGGGAAGATCCTAGCCCCAGAGATCCAGAACTGGGAAGGTAACTGCTGAGTTCAGACAGGCACTCAGAACCTGAATTATCAGGGCTGAGACCCACAGACAGCATGTCTTTTTTCCCATTAGCTAATGGGAATTGGGCCAGATGCGTATCTTGAATCCACAGAGGGACCAGGCAAAAGCCCTGTCAAGAAGTTGGCAAGATGGGCTCCTCTACAAGCTCTCACGTGGAAAACAAAAAGCAAATAAGTGAGAAACACTATCTCTAATGCAGCAGGGACCCTGCAAGGCAAAGCCCCAATCATGTTTTCTTTCCACCGCTGATTTGCCTGTCATATTCATGCTTCACACATGGCTTGGACATGATGGTCAAGTTTTGGCCTGAAGCACATTCCTCAAGTCCATTGATTTCATCAAATACTTGCAGAATAAATATCTGCTTTCATGCCTATCAGCAGGGGCTTATAAAAGAAACATTTCAAATCAAAACTAGACAAATTCAAGTTACAGAATGTTTGCTATATACTTATTTCCTATTAAAAGTATTGCTCCATAAAGCCTAGTAGCAAGGTGAAACAAGTATGCCATTAAATGTAATAACCAACCACTTGGAATTTGAAAAAATCCAGCACATCATTTGTCCCATCCATTCCCTGAAACAGTGGTGATGATTGTACGGTATTTTTTGTTTATTTATTTCAACATCTCCCATGATTAACCTCCATATGTTCAGGCAGTCCCAGTCTCTGCACACAAGAAAAATTCATTAATCACTGATTACATTTTGCCTACAGACAACACCAGTCTCCCCTAGCAAGCTAAGTATTGATGCCCATCATTTGGCTACTTTTGGCTACTGAAAGCAGTGCTTTAGAATTTCAAGATGCTTCATTCGGTTTGATTTTTTTTTTTTTTTTTAATTAAAGACCTGAAAATCTGCAAGATTCAACTTGCAAAATCTGAGTATTAATCAGGTGTGTGGAAGGTGTTATGTTGCAAACTATGAATATGGAAGAAGATGAGAGAGGGATAAATGCTGGCCATGGGACCTTCATTTCTTTCTTTGTGTTGGGATCTAGGCTTCACATGTTATGTATGGCTCTAATTCCTATGAAAGCAAATAAAATGTGAAGAAGAGGAGAATTGCCTTCACAAATTAGTGCTACTCAGGACAACATATGATGCTAAAGGCGTATGGCAAGTTTTCACTGACTTCAAGTGGTTCCTGATTAATTGCTTAGAGAGCTCCAGATAAGAGCCGAGATATAAAATAGGTGACAACATGTTAGGGCACAAGTGGTCTACTGGGAATCAGACTGAATACCAGATATTTCCATTTTAGCTATGTCACTGTATAGTAATAAAGTCAAAACTAGGAACTTGCAAATAGCTGATATTCAGCTTAAATGTCTCTAAAACTCCAGTTTTATTAATTCCAATAAAGTTGAAAGTAATTTAGAAACAGCATCATCTTAATGCTGAAGTAACCTGAGAAAAGACAGCAGTAAGTGAGAAGCAAGACACTGAGTTACTTCAATATTCCTAGTATTTTTAACTTCTTTTTTCAAATATAACAGAGGACACGAACACTTCCTTAGTTACAAACATCATTCTATTTGGAAAGCAGAAAAGAAGAATAAGAATAGTTTCAAAAATCATTCTGATTTGAATTATCACACAGAACAAGTCTTACAGTAGTCTTGCACTAATACAGTGAAATATTTGGACAGCAATTTGTCATTTTCCTGTGACCAGTGAGGGCAACTGCTGTTGTGTCAAACTGCTGTCATGTAACCTGTGCAACCACAAAGAGTGGTCACGGCACAGTGCTGCAGTCCAGCTTCTTCCACAGTTGCAAGGGCACCTAAAGACAGCAGGATTTTGGTACAAAGGAACTGGCAAGACAGGCAAATGCAGGGCTTTTCTCCCCAGCTCACCCCACTCCTACGACCTTCTGTCACTACTACACACATGCATCACACTCTCCAGTCCTTTACATTTCCAATATTCATTTAGGCAGTTCTGCATCAGCTGGAACCCACAAGAGCACTGCTGAAGCAATCCATCTTTGCCAGAGTTATGACAAAAATACCACTGGACAATGTAACACAACTGCACCCTGCTGTTAGACTGACAATTGGAGTTGCAAGTATTCTTGTTCCTGTGCTTATGATCCCCTGGTAGCATTTATGGGCCTGACAGTGCTGGAGAAAATATGAAAGTACAGAGCAGCACATTCACTGGAGAAACTGGATAAGATCAATAATATTTGTTTCTCCTTTGCAGTACATGAGCTGCTACCTATGGCAGTCCATCTGCTTGGCACAAAAAAAGGGTAACTAAAATAAAAAGTATGCCTAGAAACCTTGCATTATTGATTAGGAGCATTCATTTAACAACTGTTTCTTTGGGATTGTCAAAACTGATGACCTAAAGTAAAGTGCTCACTTCTGAGGCAGTATATATTGATAAAAGCATAAACCAATAATGCTATTTATATTTCTGTTTTCTCTACAGTCCTATTTAATGACCCATGGTAATCCTTAAAAATGATATTTTAATTACTCAGATCTTATTCCTTTAAGAAGAAACGTCCTTTGTTGGCAGCTCTTCTAGCTTGGAAAGGTGGAGAAGTAAGATAAGCAGGGAAAAAAGACAGAAATAGACCCAGTCAATTTGTGGAAGTCCATGGGAAAAACCTATCAGTAGGTTTATGTACTTATGATTAAGTATACCATTACATTGCCTATATGGAGGGTAATTTTGCGTACAGAACATTCCAGGCAGTCAGGACAGTTCTTAAACAACTTTAAGCAAACAATGATCAGAACTAGAAAAGGACATCTAAATCCTGTATCTATATGGTACATGGAAAACTTCTTTGGGCAACTTGTGCCAGCGCCACATGACCATCAGATTAAAGAACTTATTCTTAACATCTAGCCTAAATTTCTCCTCTTTTAGTTTGAAACCATTTCCCCTTGTCCTCTCTCTACATGCACATGTAAAAAGTTGCTCTCCCTCTTTATTAGAAAGCCCCCTCTAGGCACTGGAAGGCCACAATGATATCTCCTTGGAGCCACCTCTTCTCCCGATTGAGCAATCCCAGCTCTGTCTCTCTCCACAGGAGAGGTGTTCCACCCCTCTGATCATCCAGCCCTCCTCTGGACTCACGCCAATCTTTCTTGTGCTGAGGACCCCAGAGCTGGATGCAGTGGTCCAGGTGAGATTCTCACAATGACAGAGTAGAGGGGGAGCATCACCTTCCAACACCTGCTGGCCACGCTGCCTTTGATACTGCTCAGGATGTGCTTCACTTTCTAGGCTGTGAGCACACAGTGTTGGCTCATGTCCAGAATTTTATCCATGGAAAGACCCTAGTCTTTCTCCACAGGGCTGCTCTCAATTCCCCTACCAGTCTGTGCTCATGTCTCAGATTGCCCCAGCCCAGATGCAGCACCTGGCTCTTGGTCTTGTTGAACCTCATGAGGCTCCTGTGGGCCCACTTCTCAGGCTTGTCCAGGTCTGGAAGGCACCCCTACCACCCCTGAAGCAACAAGAGGCAATAAGGGGCATAGAAAATAAAATTGAATGGGTATTCTAAGTATAATAAGCAGTCTGTTTAACTTAGTTGGTTAAAAACCCCACATGCCTGGTATTTTTGATCTCAAAAGAAACCAAATAGCAAGACACAGCCCGATCACCACATTTAATCCCAAACAAATACGCTTTGTTGCCTCAGCCAGTGGCTAATTGCCAATTTGTTTCATGCACAAAACCTGACATAGAAAACAGAACCCAGCTATTAAGTATAGAGGGCTACAAAAGAATGCAGGTAGCTTTAAGCTGAAGGCAGAACTGCTCTGCCAGCAAGCATCAATGTGCAAAGCAAAATCCCACCTTCTCTATCTCCTCTTTTGAATCTAACTTTTTTGCAGCAGGTTATCTCCCTCAAGGGCAAATGTATTCCAAACATTTAAGGGCTCTTTCAAAAGGCCAGCACTGATCTCTGTGCTTGAATAATATCCCAAATGGACCCTCACTGGTAACACGATAACAAAATCAGTGTTTCAGTCAAAAGAGAAGAGTCTTTCTGCTCCTCTGTTCTTCTCTTTTTGTGCATTGATATAAAGATCAGAGTCACCAGCATGAATAAGATTTAGAATTCTGATGAAAACAATAAGAGATACTAAACACTTTCTGGCCCTCCCAAATTTGTATTCAACCTCTCCCTTTGTTAAAGCTGTAATCACACTCCCATCGGTATTCAAGGGATTTATGCAAACAAGGTCTCTTCTGTCAAAAATCATAGCAATTTAATGCAGTCACAGCCTGTTGGGGTGTGTAGATTACTGGCACCAAAGATCCAACTTAGTATTCTGATGTGTGTCAGCTCTCTATCCCACAGATCAGGTGGTCTTAGCTGAGAGGTTCCTCTCAGCCATTCTAGCATATGCAACAGAACCAAGGGAACGTAACAGAAGGTGACTTGAAGCCACAGTCATATGGAAATTTAACAATTAAGCTGAAACTCCACCTGTTGCTTAATTGAAAAGACAGTATTTGTTGAATATCCTAATTTTGCTCTCCATGCTTATGGATGCTTTCGTCCATTGCTTAAGGATGGACCCAAATAAATAAAAGCCTGCTGTCTTTACCTCTGTGAGAGTTCTGTTTGTACCCATTACACATCCACCTTATACACCCAAAGGAGGAAAAGGAGTCCATTACGCAAGTCCTAGACACAGGACTTAACTTGCTAAATCCAGCTGGAAAGAAATCAACACTTAAAGCTCCAGTGGCTTTCTGCCTGGCATTCTCACATGTAATACCAGCACCCCATCACTCAGGGCAATATCCTGCCTCCTCCGGGCAAGCTGTGCACTTTGTTTCAGTGGGCACAATCTAATTCCTTGAAGTGACATGGACACATTTAGCCATGATCTACCTAGCCATCATATTATTAACTATAGAGAAATCTGGCCGTGTTAGAGAAATTCTACCTGCACTTGCACAGGGGATCATGTCTGTGCTCACTGTCACCTTTTCAAGAACAAAGAATGGATTTCTCTTCCTGGCTTAACACTTTTTCTAAAATCAGTTTGATGTTCTGAGAGAAAAGGCGGGGGAGCGAGAGCTGATTAAAAGCCGTGATGAAATGCAGCCAATAGAGTGGAGTACCCGCAGTGCTCTGTCACCTCCACCCACTTTCTCCTCAGGCAACCCATGGTCATTATATCATCAGGGCAATCTCTAATTGGCTGCATTCTGGATACAGTTTCTGACCAAAAATACACAGGTTAGATTAAAAAAAATATGCCATTCCCAAAGTATATTTTAATTTAGGCAGCATATTACCAAACACCTCACAGACATGATAACGTCAGCAACTCCCCTGAGTAAAAGAACAATGATTTAAGATCTGAGTGAATACTACATACAAAATTTTATTACATATATATATTTAAGTCTCAAAATACACAGAAAACTTTCTTTGACCACATGGACCTCTTTTGCATTCACTTTCCAGTATGTTTATGCCGTTTAGTCATGCTAGCAGATACGGTTGGGAAAAAGAATTTAAGGTGCTTATTTGCAAAAAGCAAATGTCACACTTAAACACACTTAGTGCCAAGATGACTGTACTGATCATGGATTTTCCAAAGGAGAAAAACAAGATTCTATTTGCAGGATAAATCACTGATTGTGTGTTATTTACTCAACTGTAGTACATTAATAGCTGGTTGCAGATAAGGACATTGAGGTATATATAGCACAGAGGCTTAGTATAAAGAGCTCATTTTGCCAAGTGAATTGGGGCCAAATACTTGACTTAATAAGTATTATTCAAATCTAAAGGGACCAGAAGTAAATCAGGTTCTATTCCTTTCTTCATTCCAGTCCTTATCTCCTCTCCTCAAACACATGACATGCATAATCCAAACATGGCATTCCGCAAAAATGAGCCTCATTACACATAAAAAGAGCCACATTAGAGAAATCCACAGAAGTGGATAAAAAAAGGTGATGCTCATCCTTTTTTTCATGTTGACTTACAGCTCCTTAGAGCAAAATTCTCATCTGAGTTCTGTATCCACAGGCTGCATGTTACCGGTCCCCTCACTGGCTGCTCAATGCACTGATGTGCTCTAAATAAATCAACTAGTAAAACACACAATATAACAGCTGGTGTCTGTCAAGAGATGTTATTGGGCCTTACAGTATAAGAAATACCTTCTTCAAAGAGAAATAGAAGGTTTAGCTGGTTTTTCCCTATTAAGTGCCTTTTCTAGAATTATAAAACATGAATCAAATCCTGCCAACTTGCATTCTCTTCTCAAGTGTTGAGAGAAGGTGGGAGCTCTGCCTAACAAGTGCCCTCATGACATTGTATTTATACTGCCTTCATAGGACCCTGAAACCTCAATATTCATCTACTTGGCCTCAGTTTAGCTGCAGAAGTTCCAGCTGCTTTTTAACAGTCTAATTAGGGAGACAAAAGAAGTTTCCTTAGAAGTGTAAGTTAGCTTCAGTGGTGAATAAGATGTTAAAAAGTAGGTGATGGACTCTCTAAAACAGCTTCTCTGATCTCCCAGTACTCCTTTCAAGATCTTAGCTGGTCTGCCCCACTATTAACCTCCCTCCACACTGAGAATTAGCTATTTATTCTCAGCCTTTGTTCCTTCTCTCAAAGGGCCCCCTCCTCTCACATTTTACCCAAGAATTCTCAGCCATCTTCTATGAATGTGGATAAAAAAAGCCTTTTGAAAGTCAAACTAAATTCCACTGGTTGGGATACAGAGAACCCCTATTTTGACCATTTACAGCACACTTTGAAAAAGGTGATCCTGATGCAATGCTGTTTTTACTGCAGTCTTATGAGTTGACAGTGGTGTTAGGAGCATATCCAAATGACCTCTCCAGCCTCAAGTCATTCTCTCTAGCAAAGAGCAAGTTCTTTGTCCTTGTGATGTCCCAGCAAAGTAGTATTATGTAGCTTCAATCTTTAGCACAGAGCATTCCAGCAATTTATCTTATAATTGAGAAATAGTACCTCCTGTCCCAGGATCTCTCTATCAAAGATGTACAACAAGGAAAAAAAATCAAAAAACATAATTGGAAACCCATTGAATTTTGTACCTCCTTTAAATATGTGTAAATGTAGGAATAATAGCAAAAAAAAAACCTCTTAACCAAAAGATCTAAAAATTGAAACCAGCAAATTGTGAACAAACCCAACAAAGTAACCACGTGCAACAAAATCTTTGTTAAAATTGGCAATCTCCACAAAGAAAACAGTAAACTACATGAAGTGCAACCCCTTCCACACCCATAGGGTGTTCAGTAAACCCGGACTGAACTTTATTGACTGCAAAATAAACATAACAGTTAACTATTCAGTGCCTAAGGACAAAATCTCATTCCCAGCTCCCACACTTCACAAAATGTCACAACATTTGGCTGCCTCCTATCAAGCAAAAACAAAATACCATGACTTCTCTCAGGGCAGGATTAAAGGACAGTGTCAGTGCTTCGTTAGAAAGCTGGCAAATGTCTTCTTGTTTTGCTCAAAGTCACCCTGCCAAAGAAGCACAGTAGTAAGAGGCTGAATGGAAAAAATGGGCACAAGAGAAGGAAGGAACATATTCCATCTGCTACCAGTGTCTGAGAAATAATTATTTAATAATTGTGACTTTCTAACAGAAATATATACTGTATTTAATACAGCCAAGTACTTTGCCATCCTTCTACTCCATTGGAAACCATTTCACTGATCATTAAAATGAAGCCAAGGGACAACGCAAGGATACCTGAAAAAAACCCCTTAATTTAAAGAAAAAAATCAAAAAAGAAAATAAGTGAAACCACAGAACCTATTTTAATAGCTCAATATTTGGCATGAGTCTGAGCAGTACATCACACCTGAAAATGGAAACTGCATCAAACCTTCACTTCTTAGCACTATCTCAGAGACTTTGTTTCAGTTTGGACTAGGCAGGGATGAGGGGTTTGAGTCACCAGGACTTCTCCCTGCCGCACATAAATCTTCTCCAGAGGTTCCACCCAAGCACTGCTGGGGCATAGTCTGTCAGATTTGATGAGACAGGAGGCCACAGAATAAGAACTGCTCAACCAGATCTGAAGGCAATCAGACTTCCTACAGCATGACACAGAGTTAGAGTAAAGCAGTGCCGTGGAACATTGCATGCAGGCTTGGTAATCAAATAAAACTGCCATTCAAGACTTACTATCCTCCTGTGCATAGTCATCCATTATCTGCAACAAAACCTGAACTTACTAAATTATTTCATATTTTCAGTATTATGCCGTTGTTTATTACAGAGCAATATGAAGGAATGCAGAAAGAGTCATTTTCTACTCATACTGAACAAGGAACATTATTAGATTAAGGACAGAACATTACCCTTGCAGCTTTTCTCTCAGCTTTGTGCCATTGCAGAACATGCAGTTATATACTTCTCCCTGATGCCTCCTGCCACAGATTTAAAGAACCAAGGCAAATCACTCCCATCCCTCTTCTAACACTGCAGAAGAGGTAGAGAAGGAAATACGTTAATTTTGGTAACATATCAGGAAAGTACATTGGTGTCATATTCTCTCCAGCTGCAGAAAACAAAAGGCTAGTTGGTTCCCACCACACACCTATAAGATGAGACAGGCAGAAATGCCCAATGATAAAAGGGGGTTTACAAAAAAGAAAGAAAGATGAAAATTGATACACATATAATAGCAGTACCTGGGTAAAGGACAGGAGGGAAATCACGTTTCAGACAAGGCCCCAGAAATCCCTTTTCTGTGTTTCAGAGACAATGTATAAGTAGGGGGGTGGGGGACACACAAGAGCCTGGAGTCTCTGCTATTATTCCTCCAATTCCAGTCTTGTATGAGCAGAAGCCCCAGGGCAGGAGTTTAGTTACCAGCCTTTGCCCACAGGTTGCTCTTCTGGTTGTTCATCAGTCTGTCACAGCTATTTAGTGCTTGCAAGAGCCAAGTGCAGAGGCACACAGAGAACAGACTGCCGTGCACAGGCATTGCAGAAGGAGCTTTGCAGGGGATCTTATCTCCTTTTCCTGATGTGCCTTCCTACAGTCACACCAAGAAAGCAACAAGTCATGATACAGCAATTCTCTGGTCCCCTCAGCTTAACCCTCTGAGGCAAGTGGGAATAAAGTAGAAGAGGGGCAGAGAAGCCCAACCAGATCCACTTTCCAAAGTGGAAACCAGCAAGGTCATCTCAAACCCTCACAAACTCTATTTGACTCTCCTCTGGGAACTCTGTCCATATGTTTATGATGAGGAAACAGCTCTGCATGCATGCAGCTGCCAGTTATTTTCATTTAGCCCCATCATTTGGCAATGCCCACGTGTGAGACTGTGCAAACAATCTTTTTACTGAGTTTCCATGTGTTTACAGGGTCATTATTCAGAAGCTTTCTGATCAGACAACACTGGAAGTTACATCATTTGCCAACAGTATTTGGAGTGCTCAGTATCTGTGAAGAACAGATACAAGGCATAATCAAAACTCCATAGAAACAAGGATTATTTTTCAAATTTAACTAAGCTTTTTTTTTTTTTAACTTCTGTTTGATTGAACAATGAGAGAGTTCTGCAGTGAAGACCTTCTCCAACCTCCAAGTCCTAATGAAGACTTCTTATTCCAAGATCTTGGATCAGGAGAAGAGAGACATACCCAGGTGAATGTTGCCTCAGGATAAGCACAAATTTACACTGCGTTTCTCACTGTGAAGGGCACATGAGGAAGCCACAAAGACAAGCTAGCAAGGGGAAAAGTCTGATCAGCCGCTGATGAGGATAACATAAAAAAACCTAAAGATTTGGGTAACATTTTAGCCTGCAGGCAGAACAGGAGGTTTATATGGCTAAAGGATCCAGAATTAGATTTAACATGCTATAAACACAGCCTGCAATGTGGGCAACACATCTTACCCACTTTGGTACTGACTGCTGCCACCCAAGTAGAACAAAGCTGAATTCAGACAACAGGTCTCTTACAAGACTTAAAATACCCTTAAGCCTGCCCTCAGTCCCTTAAGGAAACTCAGAAGTGAGGGAAGTCCATCCTTCCAAGAGACCTTAACAGAATAAAACTATTTCTGGCTTTCACACAGGAAAAAAAATATCTACACTGTGTCGAAAGTTAAAACAAGGGAACAGAGACAGGCAGGGAAATATCTACAGCTGCTGAATTTGTATCTCGAAGAACACAAGTAGGTGAAAACTGAAAAGATCAAAGTTTCTGGCAAATGGAAGTAATATGAAAATATTACCAACTTCTAAAAGTAATTTGCAAGAAATGAGAAGAGGCATTCCAAAGCAACAGACAGAAAAGTTGAGAGTTGCTCTAGGTGCTATCAGTAGGCTGCCAACCCTAATAAAATATGGGCAATGTGTACTCTACTGTCCTCTGGACTTTTCTGATTGCACCATATGTTGGAAGTGCACATCTGCTCTTTACATAAAATGGATAGTATGTACTTTAAAAGTAAATGTGAGGAATCCACAGGGTAGAAGCTGATTAACACCGAGCTCAGCACATGAATTTGTTAGTCCAGTGCCAAGTGCCTGACTCACACAGTCATGCTGGTGCAACATTCTTTAGCTCCATTGCTGTGAGCCTGGAAATTGAACATCCATTCAGTTCTAACAGCAATAACATCTCCAGCAAGTAGCTCCTGGGACAAATGAACACTTTGCACTGAAATACTGGGCTTTTAGAAAAAGCATTTCTTCCCTTTTACCAGGTTATACATATCTCAGTCTCATTTGTATTAAAGAAAAAAAGAAATTTGGATTGTGCAAGAATCTTTCAAACAAAACTGTGTTGCCATTCCGCAGCAAAAAGTAGATGCATGGATCTGTGATGGGCTGCTGATAAATTTTTGACAAATCAATATTCTCATGACAGATTAAGAGGGCATACATTTCACAATTTATGGCACTCACAATATGCACACATAGCAATGAGCACTTGGGGTACAGTTTCCTGCCTAGGAATTTTTTTTACATAAGGCTTTTTAAATATTTTCTATCAAATTCTTCTAAATATTTTCTATTTGAATATTTTCCTGTCAGTAATATATCTACCCCCTAATGCTGGAATTCTCTAAAAGTGGGTGTTTCAGCAGATCAAAATTATGCTCAAGTTTTCCTTACATAAAATATAATTAATTCTACCTCAGGAAAGAGAAATTGCCCAATTTCTGTAGAAATTGTAACAGAGGTTATCATTATTACTATTAAACAGAGATGTCAGACAATAGAAACCTTAACATGATAGTAGACACAATGTGTCAGGGGTTGTGGAGTTTTTTCTTCATTTTGGGATATAATCCCATGACTATAATGTCAGGAAACAACTTCAAAGAGCTATGTGAAAATAATCAATCCCCTCTCTTTGGGGAAAAACAAAAAACACCAAAACCCTCAACATTTTCCAGAAGTATCATTACTTCTCTTCCTCTTTTCAACAAAACTGTTTGAAACCCTAAGTTTAATGAAGTTAGCACAATTATGCATCTCCTGTTTTTCAACTCTATTAATGCTGGACAGAAAATGTTCAATTGTTTCATGTTTTTTATCTAGCTACAGTTGTTTCTAACACACATCTAGATAAATAGCATCACCCTCTTTCTTTGCACTTCTCAATATTGAATGCAACATTTCATTTTAGGAAATTCTCTGGGTTGGGACAGCACTGAAGAGACAAAACAGACTGGCTTTCTGAGTTTTACCTAACTTCTGATAAGAAGGCTGGATTGAAAATAACCGCCCATGCAGGAAAACTACCTTGAAGTCCAGAGATGAACATTCAGAGAAGGAAATTAACTTGTAGACAATCAAGGAAAACTACCACTCAGTAGTCTGGCTCACCTTTCGTGGAATTTGCAGGGTATTGCACAAAAATATTGCTTTAACATTTACAGGGCCAACAAAACAAGGTTTTCTAGATAGAAATTCTCTCTTGAAGAAAAACAGGTAGCTGGAGACACAATGGGGTGGTATAAAAAGGACAGCAGGAGCTGCCAAAGCTTACAATAGCTAGAACCACAGCAACACCATACTAAACTAGTTTTATTGATCTAATTCCACCCTGTACCATGATAAACCTGAAATAACACCAAATAAGAGCCACACTTGAAGCTAATTTCACTTTTCAAAACATGCCTTTCTAGGATGTTATACCTACAGAAAGTCTATTTGAAGATTAACTGCCAGGGTGATAAACAGTGGAAAAGATAGTATTTCCTTTCTTATTATTGACAGGTATTTTAAAAATGTATTTTATATAATTACTTCAATATTTTTTGTTGTATGTGTACGCATATCTGAATACAGCACATGTAAAGCATTTATATCTACGTAACTTGTTATATTCCTATTTAAGAGTTATTTCCTATTTAAGAATTGAATTAAAATTTTTTATGCAAAAAGAGCATGTGTTTGTAGACTGATGGGTAGATAAGTAGATGTAACTAAGTACAAAAAGAGGAGTTTTATGTACTTCTAAAAACATGTGAATTTTGAAACTTGCAGACTATCCTAAGAGAGAAAAGAGTCAGTCCAGTTACTTTTAGTAAGTAAATGGTCTAGTGTTTCCAAATCTATTTTTACTTTGTTGAGTCATTCACAAACTAAATCCATTCTCTCCAAATATCTTTGCTGTTTGCAAATTACTCATTGACTAATTTATATGAAGGAAATTCACCCTACGGGTTTGCCTGTGAGCTTGTTTGCTTTTACTGTTCCCTGCCTATTAGCCAATGTGTTTGAGCAAGTTCCCAAGTACATGACTTTATCTCTACTCCCCAAGTGAATGAGTGAAACTTTAAGCTGCAATATCCATACAGAGGAATAACAAATCACAAATCAGGAACAGACAATTTTGTTTTCTAGTGAAAAGCCATCTTTACCTAGCTGTCTAGGAGCTGACTATATTCCCTCAGAAAGCACATCAAGAAGTGTGACTCGTGAGCCACAGCAGCAGGGCTGGCAGGGTGCTTCATCAGGAGGCAAATCCCATTTCAGACACAGACAGCAGGGAAAACGCTACAGGAGGCTCTCAAAATGGCTTTGCTTTTGTTTCTGAAGCCCAGAAGCACCCTTCAGACCACTGACCTCCCTAGGACAATGGCAAGACTTCACATTTTGCAGACATTCATAAGAACTTATTTATTTGGCGTCACTGTGACCCCATGGTTCTTTTGTGCCATATTACTGCTGTACTGTACAAATCATGAATGGCAAGAGCCCGTCCAAAATAAGTTCTCCAAAACTCACCACTGTTTCCAAATGGCATGGCATTCAAAACTATGAAATAGTCATCAAGTAAGGCAGTTTCTAAGATTTCTACTCAAGCTGAGGCAGAGATGGACCAGACAAGAAGAACTGAACAGATGCCATGGGAGGGACAAGCAGGGAGCAAGATGACACAAAAAACGATGCACTGTTCAAAACCGTGGCTGAATTAAAAGTCAGGTAATTGTTTAGGAAGACTAACCAGAACATCTGGTTTGCACCAGCCATCTTACCAGCCATCTTTAAGGTAGATCCTGCCTTGCTGTAAGAACTGTGGCTCTTGAGCCTGAGAAACAGCAAGGACTTAGTAATTCTGCAGTGAGCAATGACAGCAACTCCAACAGTCTGCTGCATTAAGAGGACAACATTTAGCACTTTTCAGGGTTATGTCCACCAGGCCGAAAAAACACTTGGGCAGTGTCATCTTCTTGTCACCCTGTCTGGGAGCCTTCATTTGCTTTTGATCCAAATTCAGACTTCACCACAAGAAAAAATTACATGTAGAATATTATTAGTAAAATAATCAACTTTTATGACCTGAATGCTACACACAGAGTCCACTGAAATAGCTACATTACATTTCTGAATTAGCCTTCCTCTTTTCCTTTGTGTATGCATATAAAAGAAATTTTTACTCTGGAATCATGTAATACCACCAATACTGACTTCCTTTTCAGTCTACAGAGATTAACTGTCCCTTGAGGATTGTATTGACCCTGGCTTTGCTCTCACCACTATTTACCTCTCTGGTCAATGAATCTTGATGCTGATTACAACAAAGTCAATACCTGCTTATTACAGTTAGAATAAGAATCACTGAGAAGGCTTATGAACACTAGTTTGGTGACTGCCAGAACTACCCTAGGAGTCTGTCAAGATTTCATTGTGTCTGTCTTCTTTTCTAGTAAAACTTGTCTCAAGTAACAATGAAAAAATGCCACTTGAAGACTCAATCCAGTCTGTTCCTATAAAAGGAACCCTGACAAGCATATTTTAATATTTAAGATATATGCAAGCATTTATTAGTATACAAATTCAAACACATAAGCCCAGACTTTATACCAGATAATTATTATTTGGAGGTTGTGTGTAGTTGTTGTAGATTTTCCAATAGTTACTGCTCCTTTTAGGATTTAATTCAAGTCTTCTAATGGCAAGTGCTGGTCCCCAGGGTAGGTAGTCCATTTAGTTCACTCTTCCCATTTAATTTTATTTTTATGATAGTTTTAAATGAACTCCAGAGCCCAGTTGTTGTTCACAACTTTCCAAGTAGAGCGCTCAGAAAACCATCCAAGTAACGTCTTTACAATCCGAACACCAGAATCCACAAAAATCCATCCATACATCCAAATCCTGAGGTAGGAGGAAACAAAATGATAAGCGTTTATTTTGGAGGGAAAATATCAGGGAAGAAGTGTAGCTCAGTAAACCTTGAGAAGAAAGGTGCGATGACCATGCAGCTTTGGCCAAATTTGTGGCAAACATGCAAGCATTCTCAGTTATGCAAACCTGGGGTGTCCTTCCTGCTCCTGCCAGCAAGATCTGTCCTTATTGTGCAGTTAAATTTACTGGCAAATTTATACTTGTTCATGTTTTGTTCCATTAAGGTATCGTAAGTGTCTCAAAGCCATAGACAACAGCTAAACCTACATTAGACATCCTACTTCCGTGCATTCACTGAATGCAAATTCAGACAAGCACTATCAAAATTCTGAATACCTTCCCCCTTTACTCATCCCATAGGCATGTTCATCTCCATTGCATTCAGCAACTCTTATCTCTGCCCACTCAGCCAAACGACTGAGAAATCCTCGGCGTCGCAGCTGGGCTTTCATGAGCATTAAGATGTGTAAGACACTGAAGCTTAAAGCAGAGGTCATCAGCACAGCTTTAAGAGAAACATTTCAAATATTTTCTGATTACCCACTTCTTAACTGCCTTAAAAATCTGAGAATCTACAGGGAAGGTGAAGTCTATGTTTAGTCTTAAGGTGCTCAGATAGGTAAAGCCACTGAGTGTGGTTGGGCTGCATTTCTCACAAGGTCCAACACCTTTCCAGAGGTTGCAGTGTTTCTGCAAGGCCTGGTATTTGCCTTTTGTTTAATTACCTGCCCACTCCTCAGTCTTTTTCCTAGAGGAAGAAAAGGGTGTTTCTAAACTGTATGTTATAGTTAAACATAAAAATTCAGAATAGATTTTTCTAGTCAGTTAACCATATTCTTGAGGGAAAACATAAGGTAGTATGATTATTAAAGAGCACTCTCAGTAATAGTCACATCTTTACTGTGTCAACCCTTTGCCAAAAAAAAAAAAAAAGATTTATAGTACAAGCCACTTACATTTCTTCTTTGCAGAACCAAGCCATCTGCCTCCAATATACCATCAGCCCCTGCTAGATGAATTCACACATATTTTAAAGCCCCAGAGTAACCATTAGAATGGAAATTGGACACTACTTGTCATTTGCAAGGCTTTCTTAACTGGAGAGGCTTCCCATTTGTTCAATTAAATGTTTGCATGTGCAATACACTTTATGAAATTTATCCCAAAACAGTGAGGACTGAAATAATCTTGGCAGATGGCACAGCTGTTCCATTTAGAGCTATCCTCGGCAATATGAGGATATGAGGATGAAGTGATGGACAGGACGGGGAAGTGGGAGTGAAAACTTGGTACTATGAAGAATATTATCCATGGGTTTTAGCAATAAACAAACCATTTCAGTGCCAATCTTCCCTCCCTTATCGTATGTAGCTGCGTGACTCACTTGAGTTTATCCAATTAGAAAATACTCATTTAATTCAAGAAGTCAACCACTGAAGCCATGTAAGGTTTTCCCCTAAGAGAATCCATCCCTCTGCCTTGAAAGCTAAGGGAGTCTGAAAACGTGTCTCACACTGACACAAGGAGGAAGATATTTGTATGGGCTGACGAGACAGCCTGCATGCAGAAGTGACACAGATACCAGTAGGAATGGGGAGCAAGTTTAAGCTGCTGCTTATTTGCATGCCTGTCACAGAGCAGAAATCATTGCACCATGCTCCAGATGCTGCAAATCTCAAGATGCACATCCAGGGCTCATAATTAAAACTGGCAAACATTTTCACTGAGGAGAGGGAGGAAAAAGCCCAGAGCTATCCCAGACATTCTACATCTTATTCTGACATTTCTGGGGTGCTGATCTGTTCTACCACCTCAGTATTAGGAAGTTTCAAGGAAGAGGGCATGCAAAAATACTCCCTCACAGGTCAAAGACCTGAAAGAACCTGATAAAGGCATACCTCTTTCTGTACAGCACCTAGACTGGGGCCAGAGGTTCAGTAAACTAATGAGCAAAGTAATCAAAAAATGTCTTCAAAAAAAAAATTTAAATCCTCATGAAGGAAAATAGGATAATGTGTAGAAAGAGACTTAAACCAAAATAGATTGTCAGGAAAGGTTTTCATCTCAGAAAGCACAGCTGTTGTGGAAAACAAAGAATGAGGATCACATTGTCCATTGCAAGCCAGCACATATCCCACAGAAGATTTTCCTTAGAAGCAGAACAAAAAACACTTGGGGCAAGAAGACAGATCCCAATCCTTATACCCACAGGTAGGAAATGACAGTAGCTCTGTGGAACCCCAGTCACCTTTTCTGCAGATTTAGTAAAATATCAACAGTCAAAAAAAGTTACAAGACCAAACCCAGTTAAGAAAGAATCATAGAAACCAAAGGACAGGTCTCACCACCTCCTTTCCTCCCCACAGCCTACTCTTCCTGCTTTCCTCTTCAATCCTACAGCCTATTAGAGACTTTCACAGCTGAAAACAGAGAAAATCTGTTTTGTATAGACTGTCAGTGAGATGAAGAAAGTTCTCCATAGGTGCCATGTGACAATAAATGGCCAGGGAGAGAATGCTGAAAAGCCAAAAAGAACATCCCGGTTCCCCAGAATATCCATGTTTGAATAGGTTCAGCTGGAGATTCTTATGCCTAATGCCTTAAGAAAAATTAGAGGGAAAAAAATACTGCCAGTGCACAAGTAAGGGAGGTGAGAGGGCACTTTGGAAATAAATGGCACTCTGCCTAGCAAAGGATTTCTTTGTGACAGTGAAGGGGCACCAGGCTGGACATTCAGTAGTATATTACTTAGAAAAATATTTCTTGACCTTGCTGTTTCGTATAAATGCTTCCCTCCCAACCACCTCTTTCCCAGTGGTAATACTATAAAAGATGTGCCCCAAGGGACAAGTTTCTAATAATGTTCTGATCTTGCTTTCCAAGCACTTACAACAACCACAGGAGCAATTTTAAAATAAAAGAAGTAAATTCATAAGACTCAACCTCTTCTTTATTTGCAGGAAACTTTGGCTGTGCTGAAAGTATTGCAAACTGTACCATCACAGAGAAATATATTTAGTTTCTAACTCTCATTTTCTCACACTGCTGTAAACAGCACAATACATGGAAACTCCAGACAAGTGATGAAAAGTAAGTGTCCTAATTTACTGGGTTTGTACCCTGGCTTAATTTCAGCCACCTCTTAAAAAGCCAATATCCACATATTATTCCAGTAACTCTAATGACATAAAATGGCTATTCATAATTAGTCATTTTCCACTAAAATTGTAAATATGGAAGTCACCACAAGGGCATAAATGCACAGCTAATCCAGAAGTAATTCAGCTTCTGCAGAATACCTCTACAAAGCACCAGTGGGAAGCAGAGGGAATTGGTGTACATTCTGAAAAGCCTGTCCTCTTTGAATCACCATTTCCAAAAGAGCAGTTCTTCCACTCTTTCCTGCCACCCCTGCAGCTTTCTCATCCTCAGAGGGGCAAGACCTGGAACAAGTTACCCTCAAACACCAATTGCTATGACAATGGCAACTGCCCACCTTCAACTGCTTGTCTTGCTCTACCCTGAGCAGGTGCCCCTTTCAAGGGCCTCTGACAAGCTTCAGGTCCCTCAGTGTATGCCAACTACTACTCACCAGCTTCTGCTCCTGATTTTTGGAGAAGGAGTGGAATTCGGCTCACATCCACACAGCTGCCACCCAGTAACACTCCACAGTTCCCTCCTTTTGAACAGCCAAGTAGTGATGAGGGGCAGAAACTTGGCAGCTACAGTAGACATTACACTGATGGACTGGGAGCTGAAGGACAGTAGGGGAAGATTCCCTCCTAAAATCTTGAAGTATTGCAGGAGGTAGGAACTGGGTCACTGATACCTCTAGGAAACGTGCAGTGGAGCACAGACTTTTCCTTACCACCCCTATATCTTATGGGAAACTTTTCACTTTCTCCTACAAGAAAATGAATGAATTGCAAGTAGCTAGAAGCTCTGCAGGTGATAGGGTTTTCCTCTCTCCACCCCAGTGATCTTCAACCTGCAAGTTACCACAGTGGCAAAATGTATTTCCGTTTTTAGGGTTTTAGTTACTGGGGAGACCCGGGGTCTATAGAGGGGGTGCAGCAGCTTGGTTGGGTTTTTTTGGTTGGTTCATTGGTTGAGTTCAGTGACAACTAAAGCAAAGGTCTGGCTCTTCAAACAACAGAAATGAGTTTTTTGCCATAAAAATGGTGGATATCAGAAACAAAGGAAGATAGGAGCTACATTTTTTCATCCCTGTACGGGTTCATGAACCCTCTGTTGGAACCTTTTGTGCCCCCTACTCCCTTCAAGCCACAGGATGAAGCCTCAGTATCTCAGAAGATGGATGTCTTATTTCTAAAAATAACCAAAGAAACCTCAGCAAACAGCCAAATTCCAGCTGTATGCCTGAGGTCTTCAGAGGAACAACACCATGCTTTTACAACAAACCCCTTTCTGAACTTCTGGGATACCTAACACAAAGAGAAACAGTGAAGATGGCTCTTCAATTCACTGATCTCTTGTTACCAGAAGAGTCACTGGTGGCGTGCGGACTCCGTAATTACAGTGAATTCAAAGACTATTAAGCTGGTCTAGAGTCAAGGTCCCAAAGCCATGTACCTAAGCCAACCCTAAAGGCTGAAGCCTGTGTTAGCCTATAGGACTCCCCAAGGACTTAAGGCATTCCTCACTTCTACCCAGAGAACACAACCAAGTTGCTTGTCATCAGACCCCTCCCTCTATTTTACCTTCAGGGAAATTTTGTTACCTGGCTTTACTTTTGTCATTACTACCTCTGCTAAAAGGCTACTTCCAGGTTATGTTAATGTTGCTACAGCAGCGAGGAGTGATACATTAGGCTCAATTTCTGCAGTGCTTCGAACTTCTGTTACTCAAAGCACAAGATAGTTTTTCTAGGCTCTGATGTTTCTTCCAAACCCCCTAGATTAAACTACAGACTTCTCTTCTGCATGGTACTAAATAACTCCCATTGAAACACCTACGAGTCGCATATTTTTTGATGTAATAAAAAAAAAATTCCATAAGAAGGATTAGGTCTGTTAAAAATTTTAATACCTATAGGTTGACAGTAGCATTATAATGGTACCTTAGAAAGGTATAGAATTGTATGAATAGTGCTCCACCAGCAGTGAGAAATAAAGCTCTTTATTGCTCAAATCAGAAGTGTGCAAACTTCCATTTTCCAGCATTTACCCTTAACTGTATCACAAAAAGGTCTCAAGCTGGGGACCGATGCAATCTGCCAGAGGTTGAAACAACTTCTAAATCCTGCACTTCTCATAAATGATTATCTCATTCCTTGAACAATGAAGCTGCATGAATTTTGCATGTTACCTCAAGCACTTTACTTTATTCCAAGAATAACAGTTCCATTTCAAAGCACGTTAAGCTGAATCCCCATTTTATCACCCATACAAAATGGCTGCCAAAAGATAAGATAGGCAATGAGCACAAGAAACACACGTTAATACTTAAAGCACCATCCATAAGGAAATCTCAAATTAATTTCAAGGAATATATTCCCCTACTTAAAGAAAAATAAACTTTGTTTAAAAAATTATACATATATATACACATATATATAGTTCCTAAACTAAATTGAACTTCTTGCATCTATTTTAGGTGTTTGTGGAGCATTTCCATAAAGCTGGAAGGACACTTAGTATATATTTAAACCCTTTGGTCTGCAAATTTTAGTTAAGTGAGAGAATTTATCACTGTCACTGAGATAAGGCCCTGCTTAGAAATGAGTAGCTCAGTTCACCAAACTATTAGAAACTTGTCCTAACCAGCAGAATCAAAAATATTTTTTTGAACAGCACAAAAATGCAAGAGCAAAACTGACAGTGCCTGACCCGTGATGGTTTGCACCTGACCCCCATTTTTCACCTCTTCTCTCACTAATCCTGATTTTAATTATCTACAAATTTGTACTCACTCAAGGCTAGCACCTAATTTATCTATGGAAATTCAAATCATCACATGTTAAAATAAAGTTTCTAAAATAGACAGGTTTGTCAGCCCTTAATGAGATCGTTATTATTCATATTAAGTATAGTTGAAAGTGAATTAATAGCAAAATGCTTCCTTTCATTTGCAGGGAACAAGAGGAATGACACAGTGTGCAGATATCTTTGCAGTGTGGGACCAGTTTGCAGTCAAACCAAAAGGTCTTTCAACCATGCAGAATCCTGCTCTCAGAGACCTGGAGTACCTCCCAAATGTTATTCCTAAGACAAAACCACATAACAAAGCAAAACAACATAAATTTTGAGGATTTGCTCCCAGCCCCTGAGAAGGTGATAGGACTTGAAGAGGCTCAAATAAAATTGCATCTTCTCATACTGTTGAGCAATAAGAGTTAACCGTGTCACATTGCATTTGAGATTGTCACATTCTAAGCTACTCGAGTGCTCAGTGTTAAGAATTCAGAGCAGAGGTGGCCAGTAAATGGGGCAAGTTTACTCTGTCAATGACTAAGTTCTCAAATTCACCTAAGGGATGCTTCGAATTTCGTTCTAAAGAGGATAGAAAAAGTCTAAAACATAAAGGTGTGAAAAGGTGCTCAAGTACCTAAAGTGACAGCTATGTAATACTCAGAGACCTGCACAGCTAATTGGGAAAACGGGACTAGCATTCGTAATGAACTTTGGATCTTTAAGAAAAAAAAAATTGGTAGGGCTGGGAAGGACGACCAGGAGATCATGCTCCTGCTCTCCAAGGCTTGGAAAGTGAGCAGTAACTGATAGAAATCAGCAAACCTTCTCTTACTGATTGAATACGCCTGTCAACACGGAGCCCACCACATCCCTGCCTCGGGAAACTTCTTCCAGCGCTCCCCGTCGGGCACCAGCACGGGTTTCCCACCCGTGACCCGCGCAGCAGCCCCCGCTGCCTCTCCCGGCCCGCCGGGGCTCGGCGGCAGCGCCGCTCCCGTTCCGCGTTCCCGGTGCGGCAGCGGCCCCTGGCGCCCGCCCCGCTCCCGGGAGCGGCTCCCGGCCCCCGCCGGGGGCTCAGCAGGGCGGCGAGCGGGGCACGAAGCGCCGGCAAGCCCCGCCGGGCCCGGCAGCGAGCAAGGAGTCCCCCAGGGACGGCACTCGCAAGGGCACTGAGAAAGGGCAGCGAGCAGCAGACGGCTGCTGTGTGGGAAAGGGATGGATTGCACAGTGTGGAGGTGTATTTCCGAATGGAGCGGGGGCGGGGAGGGAAATTTCCAACAAGTTTTTAAAATGATGAAAGGTGGAGATAGCGCTCAAATAAAAAAATTTCTGAGGCAGCCCAAATAACAGGGGGATCGTGGGTTTCTGGTGTCACTCTTGACAGGGGCTCTCTCTGTTCTTGAAGACCACCAATTGCCGAGTGTGCTCTGAGTCCCACTTCCCATCCTTTCCATCTTAATCACCACGGATTTCCCCTAACACTTTGCCTAAGCCAAGGCAGTAATTCAGGTCCATCAGGTCTCACTGTACCCACCACAGAGACAGGGAACAGATCACTGCCCTCCTCTACAACACTCTACAGAGGAATACCATTTTCTGAGCCAAACACCATCAGTTTGCTCCAGCCTGTCACAGGTTATGTTTGCCAGATGGCTGAGCTCTCTGATGGTCTCTCTGCTGGGGCCTCCCCAGGAGATCACATCTTTCCTGAGCACTCCACAGAGAATAGCTCACAGAACTCCAGCAGTGCCAGGACAGCAATGTGAAGCAGTAAGTCTGCTCAGCACATCTGATTGACTGTAATCCTGTCTACTATACACTTTAGTAACATATTTGCCTCTTTTCTTGGGGTCATAACATTACTGATGCATATGCTACCTGTGATAAATTACCATTCCCTACCTCTTCTTTTGTAGAGGAGACCAGATTTACTCTGCTCCCTGAGTTATACCCACTGAGTTACTCCCCCATCCTGCTTCTGTGCAATGCATTGTTCCTGCTTAAGCAAAGTACCTCATACTTGTTCTGCTGACTTATATTTTTCTTCATTCCTTCTATTCTATGCTATTTCTCTCTCTTACGCACCATTTTCCTGGTTTCTCATGCTATTTGTCATTTGCAAGCTACCTGCAGTTCTTTTGAGCTCAGGAAATTTAAAATCCAGTACACTCAATGACCATCTTCTGTAACTTCTCAGTAGTATAGGCTCCAGAACACACTTTCCAGGTTCCCTTAGCTCTCCCATTTTGGTGGCAAACCAAATAGTGAAAATAGTGTGCATTTCATTTCCATTCATCTCTGCATCTCTGTATTGCTGTCTTCATCTAAAACACACTTCTCTGGCTCAGAGAGTTCATTCTGTCCTCACAAGATGGCCCACACAATCTCAAGGTCCTTCTCCACGTTTTGTAACCTCCACTCCCTACAATGGTCCTGCACAAAGATGTTGTGCAGGGAGATGTAGAACAAAGGAGTCACCCTGAGGTCTTCTGGAAATAGTGAATACTCAGGGAAGCCCCATTGTCTTAAAAACTTTATTGACAGTAACTCCACTGCTCCTTGCCTCAGTGCCAACCTCTGCTAGCAATCTGTACTTTGCTAGAAATTTCCAGTATTGTTTTTTTCCAGTCAGAAACACTTCACAAATCCCACCTAAGACAGAGTTCTTGCATTGTATGTCAGGCTACAGGGACAGATATCATAATTGTTATACACTGTGGCACACTGACACCTCTGCAAGGTGCCATATCAGCTTGTTGTCTCAAGCCAAGCTAACACGGAAAACAGATTTTGGATGAGAAGAAGCTCAAGTCGAGGTACGGCAGCACATGGGCAACACAGGCCAGCTCTCACTGCTACAGTGATAACATCCACTCACAACAATGAATAATCATAACAGACCACATGGACAGAGCCCAGTTTCCATGAGCTTCAACATGAAAACTAGCTAAGCTTCTGAGAGCANACGGCAGCACATGGGCAACACAGCTCTCACTGCTACAGTGATAACATCCACTCACAACAATGAATAATCATAACAGACCACATGGACAGAGCCCAGTTTCCATGAGCTTCAACATGAAAACTAGCTAAGCTTCTGAGAGCATTCAAGGAATGTATTTCAAGGCCAGGGTCTAAAATGAGGGGAACAAAGATGGGAATATTACTTCAGAAATGCTTCCAAAAACAATATTGCAAAGGTCACTCAACACTCCATTCAATCCATGGCAAGTCAGCCACTCCCCCCTCCTCCCCAGCTGATGGCCACTTTTAACAGAGGCAAAAAGCTGAGCTCAAAGAATTAAAATCTTAAGATTTTTTGTGACCAAGCAATGGTTTCAGTGTGATTTCACTTGCATAGCCTAGGGTGGTCCAGTGCTTGGAACAGTTACTGAATGCAAAACACAGCCAAGCATCGCTGGATGTATGGATCTTCATGACTGGATCAACTTCCAAGAGAAGTGCCTAACTTCCAGCTAATGTACAGTGGGATCTGCTTTCTGTCCTTTCTGCTGATCTGCTACCCTAAGCACAGAATTTTTGGATCCTTTATCAGAACTAAAATTTGAATCCAGATATTTCTTATACCAACAAGTGCTGTCACCACTGCAGATGTCATTCTCTCAAAATCATAAGTATTTTAAGCAACACAGATCAAGGTCAACCATAAAAGACTGCAGGTGACATTTGGTGACATCCTTTAAGCAACAGGTACTATTCTGAGACAGTTCTTTTTTCCACTCTCTATCCAAGCCAAACCTACATGTTTAAACTCCACATTTCTCATACCACAGGTGAACTTTTGTATTGGGATCCACTCTGTTTGCTCCTACACACGGGTTCTGACAGCTTTAAGTATCAAACCAATTTGTGTCAGGAAACCAGCAACACAATGGCACTACTGAGACTGACCATATTTCATTTGGCTAGAAGTACTTGACTATTTTGACTTGACAGTGCTGCAAACTATCAGGAGCCAGATGAAGCTTTTTTGTTATTTAAAGCAAATATATGGGGGGAATATACCCTCCCAGCTGCCTGTCTGGTGCTCTAGAGGTCAACAGGGCAGGTGGAAAACATGAAACAAAGTACCCATCCTGCTGACCCTTATGCTAAAACCAAACTCCATTTTGAGCTTGTTTTCAAGCCAGCAAGAACTGCATCCACAAGAACTTAGAGTTATTTGGCTACACACAGGTTCACTGCGTATTACTGCTCAAAATGCCTAATAAACTCCATTATATAGAACACTGCCCTTTTTCTCAATTATTATGGTGATTGTGAGAAACCACTACCAGAAACATGACTGCAGACAAAATCGGTATATTGGCATGATTTCTGAAAAGAATGCAAGTACACTGTTTAATTGCACATTTTCCAGAGGTTATGTACTACCACCTGCATGTGTATAAAAATACATAATAAAAATGCTGCTGAAGAAGAGCTGTGTTGCATGGGCAATAACCTTTTCTCATAGCAGTCTTATTTTGATTGATATCACAACACTAGATCCACTGCTGGGAGGGCTTTTAATAACAGTAAAACATACCAACAAATAAAATCAGCCATTATTATATACAGTAAATGGCCTCTTCAGCCTGCTACAATGATTACATTCACCCACAATAATAAATAATCATAACAGACACCCAGAGCTAGATCCTGGCACATAAGCTAACCATGCAAAACAGGCTCATAACTAGCTTCAGCAGCTGGCTGAAGATTTTCCCAGAATAAGCTTCACCATGGATGTGACAGAAATTGAGAGCTGAAGCCTGCCTCCCATCTTGTAACACATATGGGAGAACAGCAATGAGGACAAGGTATATTGAGAGTCCTACAGCTTTTGCAATTCACCTTTAGCTGCAGCAGCAACAGCCCAAGAAGCATTCATGATGTTCACCTCTTTTTCTATCTGAGGGCTTCTGATCTCATGTATGAAGGGAGAAATTGTTAAATATGAAGTTAGAGCTACTCTGGGAGTAGGTCTCTCCCAGTCTGTATGGGTACCCTGTTTCTCTTTGCCAAAGGCATCCCTGAGCTCAGTCTGAGAACAAGAGCATTCATCATAACCACAGTTAGGAACCCTGTGATGGGAAACAACACCTTCCTTTGTCAATATTTACTCAGGACAATAACAGGACACACTGAGAGGACATCACCTTATAATACATTATTAGTATGCACTTTGTGTTTAGGGATTTTTGTCTCTTTACAGTTCGCTTTCTTCCAAAGTGTTATTTTTTTTGTCAGCAAAGCATTGAACTCCAACACCTTTGCACACGATTTGAATATCTGAATTCACTTCCCTCACTCTTCAACCTCGCAGAAGGATTCAGTGGCGAATGCCTGAAGTTTTCCATCTGAGGCAGAGCTGGGGATGCTGCTGCGCCGAGCGGACAGGGCTCTGCCTTCGGTGCTCTTCTGCTGCCATCTGCAGGGCCCGCCTCGGCTGCAGCTCTCAGCTCGCTCATTGCCCCGGCGCTCAGCGGGGCCAGCCCAGGGTACACACTAGCCTGCACTTGAGGCATCTGCCAAATACTCTGACGGTCACACCATGTGTTCCTGATCTGCCACGATAAAAGGGACGCTTCGGACCAGACACGCAAGGGATTTTGTTTTTAAAGAGAGCAGCACATAACAAAAACAAAGAGCACTGTCTCTGAAAGCATTCAGTTTTACACGCACTGGGTCAGAACACAAAGACCTCCTGTGGGTCCCTTATCCCACAGCTACTGTGAAAGCAACTTGTGGGGCAAAAAACAATTGCCAGCTTGGATGCACAGAACCGATCTGCAGGACTGTCTGCCTCTGAAAATTAAAGAGTACTATGTTACCTAGGGAAGGCTGAATCATTTTATTTACATTAATAATGCTTTCAGCTCCACAACCTACAATAAAGCTTGGAATAAGATGATAACCAAATTTCATGCTTCACTGCACAGGTCGATCACCCTTGCAGACAAGGAAGCATTTTTCACACATAGCTCTCCACACTTTATACACTTGTGCTACATTTTAAGGTGTTCATTTTATTTCTCTGCCTTTCCCTGAAGCATCCACTCATATTGAAATTAGAATACCAGATGAGAACAAACAAGATCTGAGCTAGCAGAGAAAAGGCAAATGTAACAAAACTTTCTTCAGTTAAAGGACTTCAAAGGTACTTCAGCTTCTTGCTATAAAATAAGTTGTATATCAAGTTTAGGCCTGTGAGGAACAGAAAGGCTGGAAAACACTGCTCAAAGAAAGGTCTGCTTTCCTGTCTTGTGTCCTATTTCCCTACTCTTTCCCTTGCACAGCTCCATTTCCCAGCCCCAGACTGATCAGTGTTATCCTGCCCATGCAGGGTAAAGCTGACTCCACCCTGCCTCTCCTGAGCGTGTGCTTGCTCACAGAAAGTGGTGAGAGCACAGCCTATTCACCAGGAAAAGCAGCTCCCTCAGGAAGGCTAGACAGGGAGGCAGTTTTTCCAGTTTGCCAGTTACTAACACTTTTTAGCCAGCCATTTGAATACTTCTTTTTATTCCAAACACTGTTGCTTTTTCCACATATGAAGTAAACATGATTCTTTACAGTCAACCTCCTAAGCTCTGTAGGAATCAGTTAGGGAAGATTTTTGGGGCTAAAATACAGTTTAGCAATTTCACCCAAGCCAGCTTTTGCCAGCCATATCTTTTCAGGGTTATCTGAGACATCACCATTTCCCAGTTTCATTATAAAGAAAAATAACGGTCAGCAGATGTTAACATTAAGATGGTTTCTATTGTATTTTTCAGGCCAATTCCAAAAAGTTCTTTTCTTGGCACAGCTTTAAAAAGCAGAGGTGCTGTTTAAAGAGAAAGCAATTGTTGAAGCCTTTACTGTGCCTTCAAACAGGAAGAAAAAACAAAAAAGGCAAAAAGTATAGTTTTTCAGAGCATCCTCACATCACCTTTCTCCAAGGGTGCCTAACCTCACCAGTGAAAGCATCCATGTCCCTATTAGACAAGTACAAAAAAAATTTTAAAAAAATAAAGCCTTTTTTACATGAAGAAAAAAATTCAACTGACACGGTTAGAAAGCCTTGATAGACACATACTCCAGAGCCAGTTTTTAGAACACTGTTAGGGGTTCTGTGTTACACACTTCTGAAAACTCAAATGTACCTCACAGTGCTTACAGTACTCTAGCAGGCATGTGTTGCTCAGCACAAACCACACGACAGAGAGCACTGCAAGCAGGCTAAGTTGCAGCAGATAGAAGGGGAATTAAGCTCTTTTGTATTTCCCAGGTTTGTGTCTCTCACAGGCTGAGGAACTGAAATGACACAGGGCTCTGGTTGGAGAAAGGAGAAGCGTGAGTTGCAGCATGCCTGATTCCCGGTTACCTCAGACTTTTCTGGGCCAGCTGCAGGCATGACTCAGCTTCTCACAAAGCAGCTGCCTAGCTGCAGCATATTAATATATAATCAGTGCCAGTTTCAGCTTTCCTCAGCAGGCCAGGCTGTTATTTGTGCTGTTCAGTGCCACAAACAGTTGAGTCACAGCTGAAGCAGGGCCAGATACCTCCGAGGGAAATAACATCTGAGTCAGGGGCATGGTGGATGTCCAGGGAAGGCTCACTTTTCACCACAATTTTACAGTCTACTCATGTTTGTGAGTCAGCACCACAGATAAGAAGTACAGAATTGTGAAAGTTTCTTACTGCAAAGAATGTTTTGTACTTAACAAGCACTAGTAATAACTGTCTTCAATGTCAAGACATCTAAGCACCTCAAAGATGTGGGCAAGCACAGATGTGAACGCATCTCTTGCAGGATGCTATGAAAGGTGGGAAACATACTCCCCAAGCACAAAGCCCCCAGAAATTAAAAGCAAAACAGCAATGCCACTTGATTTGCCTTATCTGCTAGATGCTTATACTGCTTGGGATTAAAATGAGAGATAGCAGATAAACAAATAAGCTGATTGGTAGCATGGTTATTGCTTATCATTTAAATCTGTCCTTCAGGGAATGGATCCTGTTGGGCTAGGGCTTGCTCTCATTCCCAATACACTCAGAGTGAGCAGTTTTGCTTCTGCAGTTTTCTTGGGGAGGACAGTAGAACGTGCTATAGACCAAGGGAGATGGGCTGGAGATCTTGAAACTACATCCTCTGACACCCAAACCAGATGTCTGCTGCTAAGAAACTTAGAGGGCCAAAGATCCTACAACAGAGTGTGGCAAATTATAGAAGTAAACATTAACAAATTACAACTACTGTGGTCTAATATTTACTTTGTCCTTGTCTAAACATTCTCATCTATTACAGCTTTTAGGTTACTGAAAGCTTCTACTGTATATTTAACAAAAGTACCAATGTCCTGGCAGTGAGATCCAGTTGTGGCACGAGTTTAAAAAGTTTGCACATGTCTCATAGTGGCAGCCCTTTTAGTGCAGTACTGATGCCCACAGTGCTGCTTGACCTCACCTGAGCAGGTGCATGATAGAGAGCAGTCTCTTTATCCCAGCTCTCTGGTGATTGTTTTCTTTTCTTTCACAGATTTGCAGACCCCAATTAACACAAAGCACCAATGCCCCAGCAGCTCAGCAGCCCAGAAAGCCCCGACTCTCAGTATCTGATATTAACAGACCACTAGAGGCCACACTCAGCTCACTTGGTACCTTTGTACCAACAGAGACACGACCCTTCCCATTAAAAGCAGGGCTTAATGACTACTAGAAAGCAGAGGCAGCTCTGGATTATTGCAAGATAACACTGATATGCACCTGGGTCAGGTGGCTGAGATCTGAGCAAGAGGAAAAGCTTTGCTTGCCCTCACTGTTATCATCCCACCCCAGGTCCTGGCCTACCCTGCTGTCCTGAGGGCACTTCCCTTCCCCTAGCCCAGCAAACCCCACAGGTGTCCTGTCATCCCTCACAGAAGCCCACTGCCCTTAGCAGGGATTCTGGGACAGCCCTCACCTGAATTCTGTCGGTGAGTGTAGCTAAGACACTCTTTCTTTTAGAGAGAAGCCCTGCTAGAATAAAGCAGCAGGGAAGTCCTAAACATTTGCTTCAGATGTCAAATGGTACTTGAATAGGACCAAGATTATTGCTCACCATCTTCCCTTGCTTTTTTGGAGCGTATCATAGAACACTTTGAGTTGAAAAGGGTCTTTAAAGACTATCTAATCCAACCCATCTGAAGTAAGATGCAGGGACTTTTTCAACTACATCAGGCTGCTCAGAGCCCTGTCCAACCTGACCTTTGATGTTTCCAGGAATGGGGTATCTACCATCTCTGAGCAACCTGTTCCAGTGGTTTACCACCCTCATTTTAAAAACTTCTTCCTTACATCTATTCCAATTCAACCCTCCTTTTTTTAAAACTCTTACCCCTTGTCCTATGCTGAAGCCCAGCACATGCTCTGAGGTGACTTTATTGTAGTCTTTCAGTATCTGAGGGGACCCACAAGGCACCTGGAGAGGTGCCTTCTTACAAAGGCATGTAGTGATACAACAGTGGCTTTAAAGTGAGACATTGGCAGGTTTAGATGAGATACAAGGGAGAAATTCTTTACAATGAGGGTGGTGAGGCACTGGAACAGCTTCCCCAGAGAAGTTGTAGACCCCCCATCCATAGAAGTGTTGGCAGGTTGGATGGGGGTTTGAAAACCTGGTCCAGGGGAAGGTGTCCCTGCCCATGGCAGGGGGGGTGGAACGAGATGAACTTTAAGGTCCCTTCTAACCCAGGCCATGCTGTATTACTTTGGTAACAAGAGGGGTGCCAGCTCTGTACTACAATCCATCCCATACAACTTGCTATAAAGTTAAAAAAGAGGGAAGAGTCTTTTGTCAGGTGCAGAGAAACTACTTGTATTTGACTTAGCCTGTGGCCCCACCACACTAGACATAGCCAGGGGCTTCACCAGCAAGTGCTAAAGTGGTGAGGACAACACCAAAACAGCAGTGTCAGGGCAGAGCTGGGCCTCTGCAGAGCTGGAGCTGCTGTGATGGTAGAAGGGGAGAGCACATCTGCTAACCCAAGAGGACAGTGGTCACAGGGGAAAAAGCCCTGAAGGCCCAAGCACTGCCCAGTTATGGAAGTAGCTTTTGGTAGCGTGGAGAACCACAGCTTGAACAAGGTCACAGCAATGTGATTCGGACAGAGCATAACAGGAATGCATAATCATAGGTTTTTCCTATCCTTGTATTCCTCTCCAGTCATCCACTATCCATCATGACTGCAAGACCACAAGCTGGACCTTTTGACAAAATCTAGATGTCCTCCTTTAGATTTTTTGAAAAAAGACACAGAGAAAAACTACAAAGTGGACAAGGCCATTGTGAAGCCTACCTCCAGGGAGTTCTTTAAATCTCCTTACCCTTTTCACATCCACAGAAGGCTAAAATACAGACTGAATTTAGATAAGAGAAAGAAAAAAAAAATCAACTACATGACAGGTGCTGAGAGAAAAATCATTGTTAAAACCTGTTTTTTTTGTGTGACAGAGAATGCTCATAAGGAAGAGCAAGTGCTGAAGTTAATGGGAGACAATGAATGGAAATGGCACTTAGCATCAGCCATTTCAGCATGCAACAAGGGAAGACTGTTTAATTAAGAAAGTGCTTATTAATCTAAGTTGAAATTTATTATTCGACAACACATGAATGGACTTATGTTGCCAACACACTCTTACATCCTATAGCTGCATTTTGATCCAGCTGACAAGCTTCTGAACATACATTATAAAGTTAATTAAACACCAAGTACACAGTTTCTCATTCTGTTATTTTCTGTAACATTTCAATTAAAGACTGTCTTGGGCATTTTAAAATCACTATGTGAAGAATTCTGTGTTTTGGTTTGATTAATAATACAATTTGTTTTCATGGAGCATCTTCCAGCATTCAGTCTTTATGTTCGTTTAAAAAAATACCCAAGAGTATTCCATAATACTAGATTAAAATATTGTAGAATGTTTTTATTACCAGGGTAAGATACACTATATTGAAGCTATTTCTATAGAGTAGGGGTATTTTTCTCATTAAAAATGTTGGAAGGGTTGAATTGATTATAAATTACAGGCAGTTCAAGCATACCAAAGAAAAATGTTAGAGACACAAAATATCCAGATTTCTTTCAAGGATGTTAAAAGAGTTCCATGTCTCACATGTCCAATTACCCACTCCACCTCTTAAGTTTAAAAATCCAATGACAGCCTTGATATTTCTTATGATAAATATTTGGAGAAAGAGAACAGCAGCAGCAAACACATTCAGTTTCACAAAGCACAATGCAGCAGAGCAATTGCGTGGGGAACTAGCAACACTGCCTACAAAGCTCACAGTGACTTGCTCAAAAGAGTACATGCCATGGCAAGGACACAAAAGAAAAGTTTAAAAATATTAAATATATTGTAAGGTGGGAATGAGATAGAAACACAGCTAGGGAAGGGAAAAGAGAAAGGATGTGTTTAGCAGACAAAATCCTGTGTGCCTCTACCAGAAAACCAGGGTGGGGATTTTTTAATACTAAACACTCCCTCCAATTACTTTCCAACAGCACTAAGTCAGTCCACAGCCAGGATCCATAAGACACCTGCTACCCTTTGTGGTATTACCTGTTTGCACTTATTCTCAAGCCTCACTGCGTAGTTCCCACACTCTTTCCCGCAGGTTGGTACGTATTTTGCATTTTACAGAGCAGCCCTGCAAGCTTTTCCATCAGCCTCCAGTCCCACAGACCAAATCCACCTGGTGAGGCCAGGCAAGGCCCACCTGTAGCAAGGCAACCAGGAGGGCTACCAGAAAGTACCTGGCCCAAGCCCTGATACCTGCTTGCTCCTCTGCTCCAGAGCAGTGCAACAAATGGACGGGCATCCCGTTCCTGCCACTCTCTGCCTTCCACATGACATCTAAAACCTTGAGCCTGTCTAAATGGCTGCTTAAGGTCACACAGCTCCCTTGACACTCCTTTCCTTCCCACATTCCAGAGCTGAGGGAGTATCTCAGTATACATTGTCTCCTTCTGAGCAGGCAACATTCTGCCAGCATAGCGCCAACCTGAGTCAAGTGCAATCCTCCTTCCTGCTGATCCTCACATGTGTTGAATCAGGGCTATTCAACTCTCATGATGCTTAACTAAGCACTACCTTCCTCCCTGCCTGTCCTCAAACTGGGTAACAACAGATACAACCCAGGAAAGTAGGGGTATTCAGCCTGAATTCAGTAGCCGCAAAGTTATCCTTAAAGAATGCTTTGATCTTGAATTTCTACCACTTTATCCACTCTTCCCCAAAAAGTAAAACCCACAATTCCTGCAGCAATGCAGTCTTACAAATCTTGATTTCTTTGGGCTTGAGGACTTTTTATTTTGGTTTTTTTTCACTCTCCAACCATTGCCAGGATGCTGACCTCTTTAGAACTTTAAGGAAAGAGTAGTTCATGGGGGAATCTGACATCATTTCCAGTTCAGTCAAAGTTTCCATGGGGCATTTGAGCTAATTATTCAGTCTGTACTCTACTTCTTGTGATGTCTCTCATTCACAAATTAGGGCTGAAACCTCCCTATTGAGTTCTGTCGCCAAAGATACTTGGAGGCACACCCCCTAAGTCTTTTAATCTTTAACAAACTAGGTAGAAAACCATGATCTGAATTAGCATAGAAGGTCTTTTCCTTCATCCCCTTGAAAAGAAAAAATAATAATAAAATATCTAGCATGTTTTCTTCTTTCCCTGAAAATAGATTTAGATTTGAAATCAGCAACAACAAGCATTTAAATACTGTCCATTTCTGGCACACCCTTTTACATTGCATGTGGTATGTCAGTACTTCTTGCAAGGCATACTCATAGACAATATTCTGGGGAACATAAAGTATGCCTTGCTAGCATGTTTGATGGTATCTTAAGCTGTTACTTGCTCTGCCCCCACTGATAAATCAGAGTGAAATGGGGAAGTGACAGTTTAGAAAAACCCTCAACCAGCTCATTATTTTTCTTTCACAACCAAAGTAAGTTTCATTCTGTGGCCAAAAGAGGTGTAAGCCTTTTTGCCTTGTGAAGATGCACTTCACTTCCACATGCCAGGGGTTGCTCTCTGTGGCTCTGGTAAGCTACACAGACATCAGGAATATTGTGGCCCAAAATGAATAAGGTCATTGTAAATTACGCATCCCATCTTTTATCCCCAGAGCTATGCAAAAGCCTGTAAAACATTAAGGAATTAATTTCTAAGTCTTCAAAGCAGGAGAACTGAAAAGGCAGAGCTACAATTAGAGAAAGCATATTCTACCGAAAAGCTCACCTTTACCCTAGCTCCACATTTAAGCAGAAGAACATGTTCTCTTCTCCCCAGACACACTTACTTTCTAATTTTCCTTTTTCAGCCATTTATACCCTTTCAAAACACTCAGAAAAATTTATTTGATAGTGTCCAGTAAGTCATACTCCCAGCAGTAAAACCTCTACATACTGGTGTGTTCAATTTGTATTCAGCCCAACAACTTTTAAAAATGCAGACAGTCTCCTGATAAAAATTGCACTGAAAGAGCACATAAAACAGCACACACAGTACCTTTACTGTCTTTTTATCAAAACTTCTAAGAGCAAGAGCTGAAAAAGCAATCTTTATGAACAAAATGGTCTAGCAAGCCTCACACAGAATAGGTATGTGCATATATTACTCTTTATATTTTACCATGTATAGCCAAAGAAATCAAAGTGTCTTCCCTTTTGGGTAGAAGCTGCAGAAAAGTATCTATCATAGAAAGGCAGAGCCTGCATTCATGGATCTGCAGTACTAAGTTCAGTTAGTCTGATTTTCCTGGGTCTACTCTAGATAAAGAAAGCTTTCCCAGGAAACTGCACTTACATTCCAAGTGATAAAGGAGCAGAAACGTAGTGATCTGCTTTGAATTTTCACCTAGATGCAAAAATATTTAACTATCTGTTTTATACTATGCAAGGCAGATGCCCAAGTAACTCTATTATCATGGATTATGGAATTTTATATCCTACTCCCTGCTGAAGTTTTGTCAGAATCCAAGCTAGATATTTTAACAAAGAGCAATAAATCTGAACAAGATTGAACATTAAATCTCAGTCCAGTCAGATGAAAGATTTCCTGTCACCTGAACACAAAAAGTTCATAAAAGCCATTAAGACAGAACCATAATTATAGTCAATATTTATTTAAACAAATGCCTGAATTTATAGAGCAAGCACTGCATACTTTGGAGTGAGGTGTGTGTTTCCTACTAACTGACCTTCCACTTGCTGCTATCAGACATCCAGACACATGACATTTATTTGTGACTGAGACTTGTTTGGTTTTACAAGGTTGAACAGCTCTATCGTTTTACATTTTATACTTCCATTTCTTTTTTACCTCTATGAGGTTTTTTTAAAAAAACTTGATAATGAATGTGTCTGTGCATATATATATATACACACACACAAGTGTTTATAAATACAGAAATATATACAAGCATGCACCACTACCCTGTACATTTGTACTGATGTGCAATTATACATTTGCTCTGTCTCATAATAAATTTAATATTGCTGCATCATCTCTTACACAATCTGAAACACGATTAGGAGAAATACTTTTCCAACTGTTTATGTTTTTTTGCCAAATTTTCCATTTTATCTGGATGTACAGAACTTCAAAGGGGAACTCCTCCAAACAGATTGTTTCTGCCAGGTTACTTGAGATGCACGTCAATAAGCTGCTAGTATCACTGATTAAAGTTACTCCACCCAAGCATTATTTACTTGAGCTTCAGGAGCACTTCTGCAAAGTTCTTTGAACCCGGTCAGTGTCAGAGGATTCTACTTCAAGTATTATTAGATGCTGTTCTACTTAGGTTTCCATTCTTCAAAAATACCAGTAGTATTTCTGTAAAAATACTCCCATATAGCCTGATTTACTAAACTAATCAGCTCAACTCAGAATTACATGCACAGTTTTCCTCTCCCAGCAGTCACAGAAGACTCCTCTAGCATCCTTAAACAGGATGTTGCTCCTTTGCAGAGAACACATGGAAAGCATCGCTGCAGCTCTCTTTCCTCCTTGTTCTCACTCGTTTTTTTTCTTGTGTGGGTATGTCCTGGCCCCTGCATCATCTCTCCTGCTCATAGTTTTTCAAAAACAAGCTTCACCTCTCCTCTTGCACCCCACATTCTTCCTGTTTGGGAAGAATTTGCTATTTCAGTTTCTTTTCCTCCCTGCAAATGCACTGTCCTCTGACATTGCTCCCCTTCCTTACACACATGCCCACAGTGGGAAAACACTCCCACCACAGCTTGCTGTGCACATGGTAATTTCTTCCTCTCATTTAGATTCAAAAGCCAAGCACAACTAAAAACTGTTCTGTGTGTTAAAAGAGGCTGACTGATCACTTTAAAAACATGATCAGTGGTCAGAAAGAAAAAGACCCCAAATGACCAATTTAAGACTCCTCGTATCTTCTAGAAAATGGAGATCATGTCGCAGGACATCCAGGCAAGGCAAGCAGCTGAGTTTAACAGTCACAGAGCCACAGAATGTTCTCAGTTGGAAGGATCATCCAGTCCAACTCTTAGCCCTGCAATGGACATCCCCAAGAGTCACATCATGAGTACTGAATTGTGTGTGTGCATGAGCTTTTTTTCTTTTAGGAATCCCAATCAGAAATATGCTGAGAAAGCAGTGATTTTTCATAAATATTTTAGTACAAGGCAAGCTAAATAAAATGGCCACATGATGCCAGCATTGTCTGGAAAACGGCAGAAAATTCCATTCCTAATCAAATATGTGGATTAGTTTCTTTTTCATCCTAACCATGTGTTTTTAAGTTTTCTTCAGTGTGCACACATCCATCCTTTCACTTCTCATTTTGCTGCAACCTTTTCATCAAGACTGCTTGGATCACCCCATGAAGATCATGAAGCCCCCCACTTTTTACTCTTCCAGTACTACAGAGTTTCAGCAAACCTATGCTTATCCATCTCATGACTCTCACCCCCTTCACAGCTTGTTTCTCCTGCTTTGCATGCCAAGCATCAACTCAAACTTTCTGCTTTTACATACAAGGAAATCCCACAGAATGACGCATTGCCACCTCAGTATTTGGGTTTGCTTTTAGCATAAGTCTGACTGAACACACTTTCCTCATTTTTTCCTTAGTTGTTGAAAACCTTCAGAAATAGAACTAGAATCACAGAATCATTTAGGTTGGAAAAGGCCTTTAAACATCATCAAGTCCAACCATTAGCCCAGCACTGCCAAGTCCACCACTAAACCATATCCCTGAGTACCACATCTACACATCTTTTAAAAACCTCCAGGAATGACGACTCAACCACTTCCCTGGGCAGCCTGTTCCAGTGGTTGACAATGCTCTTCATCAAGAAATGTTTCCTAATATCCAATCTAAACATCCCCTGGTGCAAATTTAGGCCGTTCTCTGTCATCCTATCATTTGTTACTTGGGAGAAGAGGCAAACCTCCACCTCGCTACAGCCTCCGTTCAGATTGTTTTAGTGAAAGATAAGGTCTGCAGTAGCCCCCTGGCTGAGCCACACTCTGCTTCTAGCAAAGCTAAAATTTTCAATAATTTGGTCCCTCCGCTCTGAGACCATAACATAAAAAATTCTGAAAACATTGTTTCACTGTTAAATTGAGGCGCTTTTTGTATATATAAAAATGAAGAGACTAAGGAGACTGGTTTTAACAGTGATATCCAGCAGATATAGACCTTCCCCCCAAAGCTTTTTATTTCTCTGTGTATATGTCCACACTTTTATATGAACAATTTCTAGGTGGAAGAGTTCTATCTTACTTTTTTTAATGCATTTGAGATACATTGGTTGGCAGGCCAATTGCACACACCTCGACCTACCCAAATAAATCCACTCCAGGGTCTGAAGCTGTAACCTGAACTTCAGACAGAACCACACTTGTCTCCCCTCTTCACCCTTCAACAGGGCCTTGCTTTGCTTGCCCTTCACTTCTCACTGTGGTGCACTGAAACAGAGCAGAAGTACACCCACACCTGCTCTTCTCAGGAAAAAAACTTAGCAAATCAGAACAGCAGCATGTCAAATCTCACATCTTTTAGAGGAGAAATACACAACACCCAAGGTCAGACGTATCAGGTATAGACATTTGGCACAAGGATAAAACTTCCCTTTGAAAATCTTCACCAGAGATTGACTGGAGTCTTTATTCAGGTAGACCTGCCATACAACCCTGGTATTCATCTCTCCTTATACCAAGTAAAATATTTCCAATGGCTCACAGCCATGCTGATCTCAAGACTCACATCCTGGCACAACAGAAGTTGATCTCTGTTACCTCAGACTCTGGGGAATTATGTCAATGTAGATTTCAAAAGTGCATTCAAATTCCCTTCACAGCAACAGAAGGATAAGTAAAGATATATTTACCTGTTTCATTTCCTCATTATATTCCCCAGTGCCTTAACAAAAGGAGCTTTCAAGGAGGAAGGTGCTAAAGAGAGCTGGCCAACAGCAGCCTCCAGCACTCCCAGCCTGTTAGCCCACCATGCAAGGGCAAAAGGCATCTGCTTTGGTGGAAAAGCCAGAGCTTTAACCCATCTGGATCTCATTCAGTGTTGCTGCCAACAATGACCAGTTACAACACTCTTTGTCCTAGCAACACACCTACACTTCCTATAGCTTTGAAAATGCAACCACCACATTATTTTCTATTTCTTCAATTAAAAACCTCTATTCTTTCTACACAGTGGGGTAAGTCCATATTAGAAAACGACCAATATGAATTCAGACAGAGCTCTTTGTGCAGAGCCTACTCCACAAGTTGAGCATAAGATGAGGTGGAAGAGCTGAGTTAAGTGACACGAGGCAGTAGGGGGCCAAGCCTGGGTACAAAGAGCACACTGTCAGGACACCCCCCTGGATATCCCACCAGTACTGGTGAGGCATAACAGCACAGCTGTTCCTATCTCTGTCACCCAGTCTGATGAGAACAGGAGTGACGTCCGTGTCCTGACCACCACCCCACAGGCGCCAACTTGCAGCTGGGACTGAATCACAATCCTTAGAGGCTCTGGGTGCCACAGTGCCAGACTACCTATTGATTTCAGCTTTACACAGTGTTTTGGAAAGCCTCATTGTTTCCCTGCAGCCCCACTGTTTCTCAAAAAACCAAGCTAGCATGCCTAATTTCCACAGTTCTGCAACAGGCTGGTGTAGTTTCCAATAAATGAATGGCATCTGCCCTGCAGGCAGATCCCAGCTCTCCTGGAGAACCCCAATACACAATTATACCAGAGCCAGGCAATAAAGACAAAGGACCTTCATACTCTTGGCCACTGCTCATCATTCCTTCATAACACAGTATGCCAAACAGCTCTTCCATAAACATTTTTTTTAAAAGTTAAAAACACAAATGAACTTCCAACACATTCAGCTTTCACATGCTGAATACCTCCTGCCCCAGAGGTATGTGCTGTGAAATTGGGGCACTTCCAGGATGGTGGGAAGACGATCAGTTTGTTCATGATACAAGAATCCATCCCAACTTCATTCACTTCATGATAAATAAGGCATCTCTGCTATTTGATTTACCTGGTTCAACATTTAGAGCATTTGACATAACTTCACCTTTTAAGAAAACTTTTTAAATGTTGTGAAAGGGAAGAAGATGGCTGCTCCAGCAGGCTGGATGTTCCTGTTCCACATCAGAAATCTAAAAAAGTGACATAATTGAAGTGTCTGGAGAGTATTACAATCACTTGGGGTTCATTGTCTAGCACTCAGTACCACATAAAGGAAGCTGCCTGTTAAGTAGGGAAAGAAAATGGGTTTGCATCAAAAGGTGCATCAGTATGAATATCATAATACACAAGTGTCAGCTTCTGCCCTTTATTCAGACAATGAAGAGAGCAGAGAGCCTATCTTAATGTGAAAAGTTACATGCTTCTGTCAGAAAGACAGCAAATTTGAAAGTCACAAAACAAAAAATTTGTAAGGCTGACATTCTTTGCATGAACTGAATTCAGTTACACCTTACAAGATGCATATTTGGTTATTCTAAAAATCTCAGAAATGCAAATGAAGTAGTGCAAGAAATTTCAGGTGATTTTTTGTTCCCACTTACTAACATCCATTGTTGAAGCAAATAGAGCTCTGCACCTCTGTTTTTCTTTGAATTTTCCAATCTGTTCCTTTAAAAAAGGAATTTCAAGTAGAATTTCAAGTCTTCACTGAATGCTATATACAACTTATAAGCTGACAAAATGCTGATCTTTACTAAGGGGTTTACTTTTACTTCAAGAAGACACAGGGGAAAATAACAAGAATTTCATTTTACAACTGAGATCTTTTTCTTATCTGTAAAGTTAAATAATTTAAAATATTCATATCTTGGCTACAACATGGCTTTCAACAGCATTGAAATGAAGAGTACTCAGAATTCAGTTGAAGTGTTTTTCTAACCATTATTCTGGTCCAGATAGCAACATATAGTTGCATATATGCTTATGGTTATGACAAGTATCTGTCATCTGTTACACATAAGAATGTATTTGATGTGTATCTTTTCATACAGCTCTGTGTCAGCCAGCTATTTGTTCACACTATGTTGACACTGGAAGAGAGTTGTGTCCCTTACCATATCATGATATTGCTTCAGTTTCCTGGAAAAAATGCCTAATAAAATATCTGCCAAAGCAGCTTTGCAGAGTCTCTAGAAACTACTTCACTTCCTTAAGTGACTTGGCAAATCTTTGCTAGCAAAGCCAGAGAACATAGATATGTCTGTTTGGATTCCTACCTGAGTTCATGGCAGAATTGTTTTAGCTTACAGCATGCCAGGAGCTGGGACATTTCTTTGTGTGTCACTTAGCACAGCGAGGTCCCAGATCTATAGTGCAGAGCAGCAGCAACATCTAAGAGCAGAGGTTTCCTCTTTATCTGTCCCAAAGCCCACCTGAAGGCACTGCATCATCTGCAACGGTGGGCTTGACTGAACCACTTGTGCAGCCCATGGCCAGCCTGCATCAGAGCCAGGAGCTGAGGCTCCTGTCACTGCCAACCCAGCTCTGAGGGTCAGGGACACAAAGTGAGGGAGAAGGGAAGTGGGAAACACTGTATTGTTCATAGAGGTTATTTGCTGCTTAAAACCTTGACTCATGGGGAGTTCCCCATGAAGGCAGAGAAGACTGTAAAACCACACGATCACATAAGATTGTAAAAACCCTGAACAAGTGCATGACAGAAATTCTTGGGTGACTTTCAGGAAGTTACTGTGAACACCCCCTCACGAGAGGAGCAGTAACACGCACACCTGCCTTGCTCTGCCTTCCACCACAGTGCCCATTTACATGGCCACTCCTGGAGAGACGACAGGGTCCCGATAAACTTTTCAAGTGTGCTCACCATGGCACTGCTGGAGATACTTGCCCAGAAGAGTCTCCAGTCCTGACCTTCAAGTGAGGTCCTTATGACCAACCAACATGCACACAACACATGGACAAGGCAGGTTTAAACAGTAGCTCCACATTTAAAAGGGCTTCATCTCTCCCAGATGTATCCAGGCCACAAGGCACCAGCACAGTTTCTCCCTGCCACCATGTGCTAGGTAACACGAGCACACACACACAGTACATCTACTCTGCCTAGAGCTACCTGGACTGACAAGATCATCTGCCACTGAGAAGGGTGTGCTTTCACTCCAGAACTAAAACCAGATAATATTCTCATCATGGTTGAGCAAGCACACAGATTTGTGTATTTAGGTCCCTCAGTATGTCCATCCAGTGCCGAAGTATTTTGATTGTCATGCATTAACACCAGGAATGTGTCTCTTAGGCAATGAACGTGTTGATGCCATTCAAGAGAATTAAGAGGCAGTATTGATTATTCCTGCCAGAATCAATTCCTGTGACTGGCAGTAAATCCAATCAGATTCAAACTGTGACTTGGATACCCTGAAGCATGACACAGTTATTTCAAGCTCAGACAGAATTTGTTTCTATAATTTATATCTCCACCATTTTTGCGACTGTGCTTGCTGGTATGGCCATGTAGCCAGAGTTGCTGGCCCAGGAGGCCCCAGGAAGAACAAGGCACCCTGGGGCCTGGTTCTACCACAGCATCACACAGGCACACAACTTGCTCGTACACCCTCCTACCCACCAGCCATGAAGCAGGCAAACTGCCCAGACTGAGGCAGCCAAAAGGTCTTAGTTCACAGTCAGCAGCAGTGGAATAGTCCAGGTGACGTAACGAGGATGACACTGCAACCATTTCATGTGGCTGCAAAGCACGTTTTGTTTCTAGAAACAGCCCTCTCTACTTGGTTTGGAGCAGCCAAAAGAGACCCCAGAGCCAAGAGAGTCCCAGGCATCCACATGGCTGGGATTTGAAAGCCATCCAGAGTGTAGAACCAGCCCCCCATAGTGCCTTGCTGAAACAGCAGAGCCTCCAGGGCCAGCACCAGCTCCTGCAAAGCCAGCCAAGGCATCTCTGCACACAGAGCCCCATCATGCCTGTAACTAGGCAGGCCCCATCCTGCAATAGATGTATGACACAGTAATTCATGAACTATGACCTCTTTCTGAAGGGTATGGTCATGGGTAAACCTCCAATATTTAATTTGGAGTGTCTCCAGACCATCACTGCTGAACTTTTTGTTAAGGAGGTAATTGGTGCCTGTTGGAACAGCAAACCCCCTAAAGCCCCACCAGCACACAGCCAGCTGCACAGCACCAGGTGGATATAAAACCAGGCACAACCTGCCAATGTGGCTTTGCAGCCTAGAAAATCAACCACGTCCTGGGCTTCATCAAAGATGTGGCCAACAGGTTGAAGAAGGTGTCTTTGCCCCTCTATTCCACTGCCATGAGACCCACCCCCTGCAGTGCTGCATCCAGCTCTGGGCTCCCCAGCATAAGACAGGCCCAGAGGAGGCTCACAGGGATGATACAAGGGCTGGAACATCTCCCATATGTGAGAGTTTGGGTTGTTTAGCTTTTAAGGAAGACAATGTTCCAGGGAGACCTTAAAGCAACCTTCTGGTACCCAAAGGGGACCTAAAGAGAAGATTGGAAAGGACTCTTTATCAGGTAGTGTAGTGATAGGATGGAGACTAACAATTTTAAATTGAAAGATGGCATTTCAGATTAGATGTTTGAAATAAATTCTTTACTGTGAGGTTGCTGAGAACTGATTTGCCCAGAGAAATTATGGATGCCTGGAACTGGTTGGCCAGGGAAATTATGGATGTCCCAACCCTAGAAGCATTCAGGGCCAGGCTGGATGAGGCTTTGAGCAACCTGGTCTAGTGGAAAGTGTCCCTGCCTATAGCGGAGGGGGTTGGAACAAGATGATCTTTAAGGCCCCTTTCAACCCAAACCATTCTATGATTCTGTGGCATTTACTCCTTGTGGAGAGCAAAGGAGGAACTGGAAGTGCTGATTTGGTCAGGGAAAAAAAAACAACAAAACTGATGTTGGTCACTTCTTGGTCAAAGATGGAAATTTTTTTGTCATAGTGAAACCAAAGCATGATGTGTGCATCAGCCATATCAGCCAAACATGTAGTGAGCCAATCAGCAAATTCTTTCAAAGACCTTCCAGTCCTACTCCCCTCGCATCCATAAGTACACTTTCTCTAAACCAATATATACACTAGCTTCTATGCATGTGATTAGTAAACCATTAAATATTTTTGATTTTAATAAGTAATGAAACAAGTCGTTCTTCACTGAATACAGAATTTCCCAGTAGGGTAGTCACATTTTCTTTCAGTGTAGTTGCTCCAGCTGACATTTTTTTAGTTCAGGATTGAGTCATTACAAATAACAGCCTAGAAGTGAGTGGAGCTCCTTCTACAAACTTCACTGAAAACAAATTTCAGCTGGTGTTTAGAGTATAACTCATCCCTATTGTCACAAGTGTTTACCCTTCGCATTATCTGAGAAATACCAAAATCTTCATTACAGCAGAAGTTTGGTGGTTTTTAAATTTATTAAATGGAAATTCTAAAAAACAGCAATCTATTCTTTCTGGTTTTATGGGTATGAGTTGGTTGACATCAGCCTGCGAAAATTAAGATTTGTGATACTCTCTGCAAGCGCTGCATAGCAACTGTGTTTGGTGTCTGAGGAAGGCTGGATTCTGGCAAGCTTACACACCCTTTCACACCAAGGAGGAATGGACAGCATCCCTACGCATGTAGCCCACAAAGGCAAAACAGATGTTTCAAATCATGGTGTTATGTCAGAGACATTCCCCACTAGGTGAAGCGTTGCCTCAAATAAGGCAGTTAAGCAATGCAAAGCTCCTTTGTGTCAACACAAAAGGCCCAGATGAAGCCTTCTCTTCCCCAGTGACACAGCAGCTGAGGTCTGCCCCAGCAGGGGAAGGGGTTTCGAGTCTCACTGAGCATCTCCACCTCTGCCCTCCGGTTCCTTCCAGCCCCACTTCAGATTCTGTGCAAAGGCCCGTGCCCCAGCAAACCCTGAGTCGAGAGCACTTCCGAACAATTCAATTAATTCACCTGCTCTTCACATCACCCTGATGGAAGGCCAAAATGCTGAAAGCACAAATTTCTTAGAACCAAGGAATAATGTGAAAAAGTGCTAAAACAGTGTGAAAGAATCCCAGTCAGGGAAATCATTTGCAACTCTATCACAGATATAGACCACTACAAATCACAACAAATATGATAATTCAAAAAAAAGTCCATGAACAAACTTAGTTTTCTCCAAAATATTTCCATAATGATATTTTGGCATTGAGAACTTAATGTCTTTTTTTGGTAGAAGACCTCAAAATATATCTAAATTTCAGTACGTCCATCAAGCCATTCCTTTGAACAGTCACCTTCAGAGCACTAAGCTTTGAGCTGCTTCTCTGACATTGTGACAAGGAGGAGGCATGGATAAATTCATGAACTCAAAGTGGGCAAGAAAAAATGCAGAAATGAGATATCAGGGGTTGCTTCATCAGTCAGTTAAAGAGCTAGACTGTGCTTAATGAAGAAAAGTTTAGGATAGTGTTCTGTTTTAAGCAATTACTAAAAGTAAGATAAAGCTTCCAATCCTGTGGACATCAGAAAGTGGTGTACCCAGGCTGTTCAGATGCTTTAAAGCTCAAACTAACACAGAGGATTTGCTTGGGCATTTCAAAATGCCTGCAACTCCACCCCTGCAGACCATCTCCAACAAGTCCTGGAATACACAAAAGAGGAGGTAGACAAAAAAGTGACAGGAAATCATGCCCTTTACTGAGCAGATGTGAGCAGAGTGAGGCACTGCTTACCAGGGATCACCAGCATCCTGCCCCTGGGGTCAGGCACTCCTGGGAGCAGCTCCCCTGCATCCCCCCTGAGCTCAGCCCATGCCCTCCCTCCTGCACTGTGATCGCACCAACCTCCCTAGCCTCTCACATGTGCTTCATCAGACTCCTGTAGCTCCCAGCCACCTATTACCAAGATAATTAAATATTATTACATTTAATTAATAAGTTCCCTCAGAAAACACACACATATGCACAGGGTTTCTCCTGCAGCCCTGTGCAGGTCAACAGATTGTTGGTCTGGACTGATTAGACTTTCAAAACTTGCCGCCCGATGGGCTGTTCCTGGCAGGACAGGAATAGGCAGCAGTTACGAGAATCCATGTACGCAAAGGCATTACTTAACCTGGCACTGCTCACACCCTTGGCTGCCTGCCTCTGAGGTCCCTCCCTTGCCTGCCCTCCAACACCACCAAAAGGAAAAGAAAACAAAGGAAAATCCAAGAGGCAGAGGGCAAGACGGCTTTGTGACCCTGAGGGTTCACTCACTGACCAAGTAAACACAGTGGGAAAGGATCTTTAGAGTAACTGACAGCTGGGGAAATAAGAAGGGTCAGAGCAGAGAGAAAAGCTTGAGTTAGAGGCTCTGTTTCTCACTGAAGAATGTGAACGTGGGGTTTGGCGTGTTTTGTGCTTTTTTGAGGGGTTTTTTCCACTCTTTCCTTCTGCGCAGGGACCCAGCCTTAACCAATCTAAAGCTGGTACAGAGATGTTACAGTCATGATTCAGAAATACTGGTTTTGAAGTTCTTGGCTCACACAGAGATTTCCTGCATGACCTTGGGCAAGTCATTTGTCTGTACGGCACTTCAGCTTCTAATCCATAAGGCAAAGACAATGCCTTACAGGCAAGTTATGAGGTTATTAGTGACTGCAAATAGCCGTGATAATGGGAGGCAGAGAGGCAATCAGGAAGATATGGAGATCCACCTCCTGCAGGATCCTGATCCCTTGGGGATTCTGTCCAAGATCAAACGTCCCACAAGTAAAATAGCCACTGTCTAACACTGATTTCCAGGCATGTTTCAGCCTCTCACACTGAAATTGCATTTATTATTGAAATATGGCTAAATCAGAATAAGATGGACAGTGGGCTCCTCCCTACACAAAAAAGTTTTCCAGCTGCCAGGGAGAGAAAAAGCCTCATCGAGCTCTTTGGTCTTCACCTTCCCAACTTCACACTCACTTTTCAGACTTGCCTCTCTGCCTCTCCATTTCCCCTCCTGCTAGAAGGGATACAAACATTCATGATGCCCTGGTTATAAAGGGTGGTTAAATATTACATTCTGCAGACTAGTGGGGAAGCAGATGCTCTCCAAGTCATTTTGATGTTTAACATTCTGTTCAAATTGCACAGCCTTGTTTAAATAAAAGCACAGACAAATGTCCATCATCACAAGCCTCTTGGGGGTCTCCCATGAGGGCCCCCACCTTGCCCAGCAATTCCTTGGCGCTCCAGAGTATGTCCTAGTCAGTTCAGCACAGAAATGGCACCAGAGCCTTCACCCACACCTGGACTACAGTCATAGAGGGAGCCATACAAAGTGTCCCTAAAAGATGCTGCTGATTTCTGGCCCAGTTGTGGGGCTGCCCTTCAGCCCCCAGCACTACAGCTGTGCCCTGCTCCAGGCATGGGGAGCACACCCTGGCAGAGCCGACTCCTACCCAGCACCCAGGGGGATTTCTCTATTTTATTAAAACAACTGAGAAGTCATTCTTTCAACAAAGTGGTTTGTTGAGTAAATTCTGACCTGCTCCAGTCAAGAAGAGGCTCTACTAATTTGTAGCTTCTGTGTTCTAAGCTTTTTTTGGTCAATCCATACTGTATCATTACTCACTGGGCATGTTTATGATGTTTTACCGAAAGAGTTATAATACATGAAGTCATAAATTAGGAAAAATCCAGTAAGTAGACGTTAATTAATAACTTCAATCCATTGCAGGCCTTTGACCTTTGCCCCCTTGAGCCAGAACCCTGAAAATAATCATATTTGCTTTCTCTATTTTTGTTAGTTTTAGAAAGCATCCCAACTTGTGTTACTTATTTTTAAAAATTAAAAACAAAGTGAGTGAGTGGACTCCAACACTACAATCTAAAACATACAATGTTCTGTGCTGACAAAACACCCCATGCTGTAAGTTACTGGATCATGACTAATTTAACATCATTACTTCAATGATGGTGTTGACTGAGGCAAGAAAACATTATACCAGGTTATAGAAGACAAGTATGCAAGTTAGAAGCGATGGCTGAAAACATTCCCAAGTGCAAAATGTCTTTCAGAATTTAAAATCCCAGCCTTCACTTGACTTTAAATCACTGATCAGCCAGTTGTAAGGCAGAAAGAAAACCCCCAGCAGCAATTCATGTTTCCACTCTGAAAGCTTAGTAGCTGATCAGGCTAACATTGAAATAATTATGGCCGATCTCACCAGAAACATGAGCACCGCATATGAATTGCCCTTACTTTTTCAAGAGAGCTTCATAAAATATGTTGTTTGGATTTCTGTGCTGCCTAGAAGACCACACTATGAGCCACAATACAGTTGTCTTTCAAACCTGCATATCCTCTTGGACAGCACATTTTAAATTCTTAGGCCAAGCTTTTGGGAGCAGCTAATGATTTTGCTGCTCTTCTTAATGTGTCTTAGCAGGACACAAGTTGTAGGAGCTGAGTACCTGCTCTCTGAGAAGGCAGCTCTCTCTAACTGGAGTAATAGGAAGACCTAAAATTCCATGGCTAATTTTTGAAGATAAAATCAGCATCACAGCATTGTCTTATTTAGAAGCCCAGAACATTGTGCGCCTCTTCAGCTTCTTTTATTCAAGAAGTCAAAATAAAAGTGAAAATTTAAACAGAAACCCAGAGACTTTGGCTTGGAGCATTCCTGCAGTGTTTGTCAGCGAGGAGGGGAGGAGTGCCAGCGCTGGAACCGGCGCAGCACACAGGAGGTGTTGCAACAACAAGCATTTCGGTGCCCCAGGCTTGCCCTGGCTCCCAAACAGCTCCGTACACACCACCGCGACTCGAGTATCGGTCAGGGCTGGCGCAACCAGCTTCCACTCTGGCCTCCGTGAACAGGTGAGGAGGGAGGGAGACCAGGAGCAAAAGGGACTCGGGGGGCTGCCAGACACCGCGCTCATGCGGACAGCGCTGTCAGGAGCCTGGCATAGGTGGAACAACCTCCCTTCCAGGGCTGGCATGAGGCACTCTGTCCCCACGGCTGGCCAGCGATGTACGGGAGTACCCAGACTCTTCTACCCAGAGCGGTGTTACTCGCCGGAGTGTCTTTAACAGGAGAACTGTAGTAAATAAACACCCTCTTCCCCTCCTTCTCAGCGTTGTCTCACCCTGTCAGGTCGTGCAGCAGCTCTGCACTGCTACCTGCCATGGCAGGCTAGGAAAGCACCACGATTCCTCCTGCTGCCCCCATCTGCAGATCACAGACAGATAAAACGAGCCAAGTATGATGTGTCAGCAATAAACAGAGGTGATTAGGAACAGCATACCACGAGCAAGTGCAGGGTAACCCTTCAAAGATAAGGGAACGCCTCAGCAATTGAAACAAGATGCTAAACACAAGCGTGACTGCTCCAGAAACAGACAACACAGGGTAAGGAAAAAACAAAACAAAACAACCCCAAACCAACAGTTCTGCCACTTGCTCTTTTGTTTTCATCTTAGTTTGGATTTCAGGCTGAGATCATATTCCTAGGATAATGAAAGCCTTAGGCAAGCACACAGCAGCAGGAGAGATTGCACTGAAGAAGGGAGGAAGAGCACTTGGGAGACAGGAAGGAATAGCCACCTTTGTAAGCACAGGCACTGAAAAAATGTTCTCTTAAGCTATGTACGGCAAGTCCCGCATGCCAGGCCTACATGCATTTAATAAGGGATGGGGTAATGGAAAGCCAAATCAATTCTATTCTACTCACACTTAGAGGGACAGAACTTCTTCTAACTGCAGCCAAGAAGCACACAAAACAGTTATTTCACACTTATATTTGGTGTCTAGACCTGAAAGATTTATTTGCAGATCTGTGGACCTAACAAATCTGCAAAATCAAAGTGGTTTTGAAGATCAGCCCCATTCATGCTACTGTCCATAATTAACAGGCTGACTAGCTCAGCTCACTATCCGGAGTCACAGCTACAAAAATGCTTTGTCTTCCCTAGGCCCCCACCAAGTGCTAACTAAGGCATATTAAGAGTACCCCTCTTTTGTAACAAAACCAAGGCCCAGGTTCAAACACTTATTAAACCAGGCTGGTTTTTTTCAGAAGGAAAATTATAATTGCTCAGGGAGGGCCATTATGTCTGTCCATAGCTACTACCAGTTCAATGGGTACAGGCAAATAACAGCGGTAGCTTGAATTAATTAACAAATATTCCTTTAGAAGTCACAATGGTATAAATTATGTACCTCTTCATGGACGGATTAGAAAAAACAAGGGTATTAAAGAAGCTGCAGCTGAGTCAAATGATTCACAAAAAATCAGGAAAAAATAAATAAAGCCTCACTAAAATTTTGCACAGCATCAGCACAAGAAAAGGTGCTTGATGCCTGGAGAACACATACAGAAATGAGAAATAATCATACCTTTTGGGTTAGGTTCTTGTCACCACCTGCTCTTAGCCAATAAGAGAATCAACATACAAGCACTCTCTTGGCCACAGCCGTAGGGGGCAGGTCCCATCAAATCTTTCAGCCTCCATTCCACCCCTCTAGATGAGAAAATAAAAATGTGAGTGTGCATTTCCAGGCCTTTTATAACCCAAAGGAGGAACCTCTGAGCCCACTTAACTCTTCTTCAAAGGTGATTCTCCCTTCTGCAACACAATGGTGTAACTATCCACAGTCTCTTCCAATTTCCTCAGCCCTGCTTCTGCCTCTCCCTCCCAATGAAGCCCAGGTGGGCCACTTGATATCATTCATCCCAATTCCTTTAAAGAAGCGCTGCAGACTTACCAGCAAAAGGGAATTACACTGGAATGAGGGGAAAGAGAGTCTGGAAATGCTCAGCCCTGCAGAAAAATCTCATGGCATTAAAGATGGGGCCATTTTGTCTATGCTGGAGGTGGGTCAGCCTCCAGAAGTTGTATCCTGTGTTGCTGGAGTCAACAAAGCCAAGTCCACTGACTCCAGTGGGCTTCAAAAGAGCATGACCAAAAGTTAGCCCGTTTCTTGACACATACTATTATAATTCAAACAGCACAAGCTTTCCAGTCCATGATTAATTGTTATCTCTGCCTTCCCCCATCTCTCAGACTTTGGACTAATGAACAGAGTAATTAGCATGGGTTGGGAAGGAGAAATCTGCTAGTAGTGATGTGTACCCACAAACACACGTGCTCATGCACATTAAATGAACTGATGGGGCTTAGCACCATGATGATAAATACTGAGGCAGTCAGCTATGACAAAGCAGTTTTTCATGTTATCCTTGAAAAATAAACAGAACTTCCAGGTACTATGTGTCATATCAGATGTAGAAAACAAAGTTACTCGTGACTAAAGTTCATGTCCACTAACTGGAAAGCAGTAATAGTCAGCCACACCTGAAAACTGGGCTGGAGAATAAGACACATAAAAAATAACCCACAGGTTCTGGTACACCTCTGGCAAATATCAAACGTCTTATGATTGTTACTGTTTTTCTTAGCAGTGCCAAGTATCATGCAATTAAGACAATCTGGACTCTCATTAAAACAAAATTAAGTTCCCGGAGCTCAGAAGTGCTTCAAAGCAGGTACCTTTTAAGAATCAAAACAAAGGCAAGTGAAACCTGACTTTGTAAAAACATGTATGTTCAGATCAGTTTTAGAAGCTCAATTGCTAATTTGTGTGTGTGTGTAATACTGGGTTATGGAAGCATTGCAGGATACACAGTCACCACTGATAAAGCTCAGAGATAAACATAGACATGAATGAGAAAGTGGATGTAGAATCACAGAAGAGTTTGGTTTGGAAGACACCTTGTCATCTCATCCAACCGCCCTGCAATAAGCAGGGATACCATCCACTGGACAGGCTGTTCAGAGCCCTGGAATCTTTCCAGGGGTGGGGCATCCACCACTTCTCAGGACAACCTGTTCCAGTGTCTCACAACCCTCACTGTAAAAAACCCTGCCTAACACTAAGGCCTAAATCATTACAGAGTTTGTTTTTCTAGCCCATGAGAATTGGCCAATTGCAAGAAAACTGCCCCAAGAAGCACCATAGTGACAGTCCAGATGTGCTCCCATACCACTGGTTGGACATCCTAGGCATGGGTAAAGGAATACTGGAAAAAATAACAAGCCTACAACATGCTTGCTTAGGAGCTGTGAGTCAGCCAGCATGAAAATTGGTGTTAATCAGTATATGCATAGAAGCATAAGCCCTAACACAGGACAGCTAAATCCACTCTGATCTTAGGTTTGGTGCTACAGAGTGCTCATTCTTGCCCGATATTAAAAAGCTCCAATATTAATTGGAGCAAGCCATTGTGCACAAGCATTTTCCAGTACTCCTTGTCACATTCACTTTTTTAAAACCTCAACCACGCAGTTTGCCAAAGCAGGACAGCTGCCCACGCTGTCTCTTTGCTCTCAGCAGTGTGACTCACTGGTGGTGTGGAAGCCAAGGGCTCCCTGGCCACTGCCAGACAGTGGCTGGGTGTGCTGGGTGGGCAGCTCTCCGTCCCCTCATCCACTGCTCACCACCAGGCTCCTGGCACATCTCCCCTCACACAGCCTGGGCCTGAAACCCTTAAATTCAGGGAAGTTCTGGGAACAGAGAAGCAGACAGCCAGAGAGGTGGCTGGCAAAAAGCCAAGGACTCTAGTTTTTCTTCCAGTATGTGTTTCTTCAGTTCAGCTCAGCCATTAAAAGCACAGAAATAAAAACTCCCTCTTGGGTCATCTTGTCCGCTGTCCTGGAAGCCAGCTCAGAGAAGGACAGCATGGCCCATCTAACAGCTGTCTTATTTATTATTTATTTACATTATTTATTTATTAATTTTTTAAAGGATTCAATGAGAATCAATCAATCAACAAGCAATGCCAGATTGGCACTCTTAATACCTTCTCTAGTCATTTGTCCAGACTTCTGTGAAAATCCTGACAAAATGGACCTCTTTCCCCAGGACTTTGCCCTCCAGGCTGTCTTCAATAAACACTTTTCTAAAGTAAAACTTTGTTATTTGGGGTACTGAGGGTTGCCTGTCTTTGTATGTAATCTTCTAGGCTCCTAAACATATTTCTCTTTCTTGTCAATGCACAGAGCTGTTGCCATCAGCAGTTTTTCATTATTGGGACCTGTGGGAATACAATAACTCAGGTTAGAAAAATAGATGATGAAGCTACTAAACCCATTATATTTAGAATAGGAACCTACCTTAGCAAAAAAAAGGGGGAGGGATACAGAACACAAACAGTCATATTTCTGCCTGGGAGATCTCAGCTGTAAGAGAGCACCAGCAATAGTTCTGGTCAGCCTGGACATCTCAGTCCAAGGGACTCTGGCCAGGCAGGGTGGCAGCTTGGATCTGCCACCCAACTCCCTCAGAGCAAAGACAGATGTCACTCCTTGGCATGACTGCAGCAAAGACACACCACGAGAGTTACACACTTCTACAGAAAAGAGTGTTGGGCCCTGTTACCACCATCTTATCACAAAACAACTCTATGCCAGTGACACAGGGGACGGCTGAAGGGAGAGATGGGGCATGCAGGAGGCACAGCACCTGCAGGTAGCATAAAACAGAGGGAGAAGGGGACCCCACACAGCTCTGTCAGGATCAGAGCAGGATTCCCCACTCTTCAGAGACCTCACAGAGAGCCCAGCCACGCAGGGTGCAGCCAGCACCAGCAGGACAGCGAGGTGGCAGCATGGGAACCCAACCCCAGGGGACACCTCCCTTCCTTGTGCCCATGGCTGGCAGGGACACCAGCAGCAATGCCAGCAGCAACAGACCCATCTCCTGTCTGGAAGGCTCAGCAGGGCAGCTCAGCAGGAGTGGGGTTAATTCATCCCCCCCAGCCATGGCTGGAGGATGCAGAAAAAAGCCAAGTGGGATCACTATGCCCATGCCCTGTTTATTTTGGATGGCAGTGGCCAAGGTTCAGAGTTTGTGTTGTTTGTGGTCAATTCATTTCCCCATAGTGCTGAGAAGTCCCAGCATAAAGACAAGTCATGCCAAAATGAGAGGGTGTTTTCCAAGCCCCCAGCTGAGTCTCCTCTGGAATAATGACTTATTTGAGGCAACAGCACTGAGCATCCTCCTTGGCCAGGCACAGATGGGAAGTGGTATCCAGCACCCACACCTCCTCCCAAGGGGCCAAACTACCCCCAGCCTGACACAGGGAAGCAGCTCTTTGTGCAACCAAGGACCAGCAGCACCTGCAGTCCACAGCCCTGCCCTGGGTGCTGCCAGTGCCTTCTCCATCCACAGGGATAAACAGCTTAGCTCCACCACTGGTCTTAGCTGGATTTAGGGTGAGACTCCTCAGGGGTGTCCAAGACCATGCCCAGCCAGAACCTGTCCACTCAGGGAGAGGACCTGCTGTGTTTTATGCAGCATGAGCTGGAAGAGAACTTCAGCAGTGAAGAGCAGCCTTAATTACCCAGCCTGACAAACCCCACACTGGCAAGTCCTAGGCTAAGAGAGGTGTGGGGCAATTATTGCCTCCATGGGCCTCAGTAATAAAAGGCACAATGCCCAGGGAAAGGGACTGTGCTCATAAGGCAGGGTTTATGAAAAGATTTTATCATCTTGCCTTGTGAGAAACTGGGTTCAAAATATTGATGTTTTTCAAGTGTCTCTCCAGAACAAAATGAGGCCGTGTTAGTTGTCTCATGTACAGTCACAGGGATGAAAACTCTGCTTCTGAACACACCCAAATTTTGGGAAAGCTTGGGATTTTATGACTCAGTTACATTTTCCAGCCCTCACCCCCTCACTCCGTAATGAATAAACACCTCTTGCAGTTGCTCAGTGAAACAGTCTTTCCTTTACACATCAGGGATTAAACTCCACAGGCTGAGGCTGAGCAATACACAGTTAACAACATCATTCATCCTTGCTGTGCTGACCATAACTTCACACTGTTCTGGTAAATTTAAAGAAACAATATTTCAAGTCAAACACTGTATAGATTCACAGCAGTTAGTAAATAGTTTCTGACATTTTAATAAGTGCTAAATCAGAGAAAGGAGGAGTTAGAGAGACGAGCACAACAACAGTTATTTTATAAATATCTGTGTCCCATTATCGTCACATTGAGGTCTGGATCACTTTTGTAAAGATCAACCAATCATCCAGACAGATCTTGAGCCTCTGTTTATTTCATGCTAGAGCCATTTGAACTGTGGTTTTCACTGTGGGTGGAGCAGTATTCTGACAATCTACCACCACCTTCAAAATTAAAGGCATACCTAGACTTTGTGAAAGCAAAAGTAGAAGTCTGAGTAAATAATTTTGCACCTTTGATACCAGCACTGTCATGTAAAGCCAAACGACATTTGGTTAAGGTTTAATGATCCCTCATTTCCCTCTTTCTGTTTCCTGATCTCCCTCCTCAAATGCGGACAGCGTGGACTATCCTGAGTTTGTCCTGCATTTGCCAAATTGGATGGTCATGCCACAGACCATCTTCTCATATTTATTGTATGTGCCAGTGCTAATCACTACATAGTAAACTGAGACTTTTTTCTGTGATCCGTTATGAGGAAATTTTGCACATTCTTCCATTTTCCTTATCCTGATCTTATTGAGTTGTGATCTAATTCTCATCTTATTCTTACTTCATAATGAGTCAGAAACACAAATTAAAATTAATCAACGTGAAAAATATTTACAGCCTGTGAGCTGTTCATACATTTTTTAATGGCTCTGTGACATTTCACATTGTGACCTGATTATCTTAATTGGCCAGTGTTGCTCCTGTTTCCTGATGGAATGCCACTCACGTGAATGAGAGGTGTTCATAAACATGCTGTGAGGCACCACCAGGGTACAGGACACTCATTCATGCACAAACAAGGAGATATCTTTACAACAGGGCAAGGCAGATGATCCTGCACTATATGAGGATCTCACTGATATTTTCTACGTGCCAGCATAATTGTTTGCCTGCAGGTAGCCAGTTTATTTTTTAAAGACTGCAGCTGTGCTGTACTGTACACAATTGCTGCCCACAGAGGCTCTAGTTGAAAGACAAAAAGAGATATTTGCACACCCACAGCCACTCAAAATTCTTTGCAAAGTGGAGAAATTGCACAAAATCCTGAAGTGACCGGGAGAAACAGAAGTGCAAGACATGTATGCACCTACACAAAACAGATGAGAAGAGTTTAAGGAAAAAAAAGCAACCGTTGAGGGGCACTAGGATGAGGACACCACAGTGCTTGCCTACCAGGCACCCAAGCAGGTCCGAGGCTGATGAGGTCTGTAAGATTCTGGTGCAGAATCTTACAAACAGGGCTGTGCTAGAGATGTGCATTGTCATGCAGCTGTGCTTGCAAGAGGAGGGGCACCCCAGCCTCCACCCCACACCCTCACAAAACCCAGCAGGGACCCAGCAGGGACCCAGAAGGCATTAGCTCCCCTCCCCTCTTCACCTCCAGCCCCCAAGAGATGGTCCTAATGCCAGACAACAGGGCTGTGCAGCTGCTCTGCTTCCTCACCCTGTCCTGCCCCAAATCACCTTCTTCCTTCTGCCACTGTTCCCTGTGGGTGGTGGGAGATGGAAGCAGTCATCTTCCTGTGGCTCAGACTGGTTAAACCTCTGTGAAGGGAGGGGGCACAGGACTTCCTTCCTTCCCTTTTCTCCCAGAACTAGGTCTTACCACATTGGCAGCTAAAGTAGAAAAGCAAAAGAAGATGTGGAACCAAAGGCACACTCTGGGACTCAGCAATGCTATCTAGATTCTGGCTGAGACCTTCTGTTTATTTATTTTGTCAGATACTTCAGTTGTCTTTGGTTTCCCTTGTGTATCACTCTAACCTATATCTGTAACACTCTAGCTTGCATTATTCAGAGTCACAGGCCTGATCATATCCTAGTTAAGCTCTTTGTTATTTATACCTGAGTGCAATAACATTTTTTTGTTATTGGTTGAACCATAAATGCTATCCACTGAACCATGACAAAGAGGGAAACTACAGCTTTGCAAAAGGAAGTATCACAGAAACCAACAAACCACCCAAAGTCATCCTGTCCAATGTAACAGCCCCTCTGAACTGGAACAGGAGGTCCCATTTAGGAGACTGTAGGGGAACTTGATTCTGCTGCAATCCCCAGCATCTATCCCAAACTGGGAGTCTGTAGGCAGCCTGCCTGTTCTAAGTCCAAACACGTTGGTGTTCCCAGAGCTGGAGCTCAGGCACAGACCTGGGAGATGACCCAGTTTTGCAGCAGCACCAAAACCTACAGGGCAGCAACACAGATCTCTGAGGGCACATGTGAGTACCTGCCCACAGCTCTTTCACCTCATCGCAGTGCCAGGCTGAGGAAGAAGAAAAGTGATACCACCATCTGGAAAATACCCACTGCCCCCACTGTGAAAGCCCCAGTTCATGCATTTCAGTCACCACCAGGTGTTGCAGTAAACGTCTGCTGTTCCATTAGGAAATTAAACCCCTGCAAGCGGGAAGGCCAGGGGGGAAGTGCCTGAAGTTACATATGGCTCTTAGACAACAGGGTTTCCAGGTTGCACCAGGGCTGCTACTTGCCAGCACGTGGCCATTGTTCACCTTCTTACTGGTGAGAGGGAGCTGGTGGTGATGCCAGCCCCAAATGTGACACATTTGGAGGGCAAGGCTCATGCAAAGCAGCGTGGGAGCACTGGCAGAGGTGCCATGCCAGGAGACAGGGCCCATGTGGGTCTGGGAAGGCTGGCTCCAATCCTCCCCAGTGGCACAGTAACTGGGAGCGTGGTGCCTCGAGGAGTCTGTAGCACATTGCCGGGTGGGTTTTCCTTAACAAAGCACGTTGCCTCATCTCCACACCTTTCACACTGCTGGCAGGTTTACCACTGAACACGCCTGTGACAAAGCACAGCTCTCCCTTTTCCCTCTGAAACATACCCAAGGAGTGTAACAGTGACTTGTCAGACAACCAGACACAATCAGAGCCTACCAGAACATTCAAACACAGCTTTGATGGAAGCTTTGCCTCTCTCTTACCTCAGCATATGTCATGCAGGGCTTGCTGCAGGCCAGCTGTCAGGGCTGACAGAGAAGTAGGAGACACACTGCTCCAGCTGCAGCTGAGCTGGGAGCAGGGCGTGTCTGCTCCACCCTGCCGATACATAAATCCATGGAGTCAGCTCCTAACCCCCTGATACCAACGTGCTCCAGATGAATTTCTGGTAAACCTGGATTTGGGTTTAAAAGCAGGTCTTTCTGACTGAACTAGATTGCCGTCTACCTGGCACGTAAAGGCTGGGAATTGGGATTGAAAGGCTGAGAAAGTTGGGGTTGTTCAGCCTGAAGGAAAGAAGACTCCAGAGTGACCTTAATTCAGACTTTCAGTACCTGAGGGGGCCTAGAAGAGAGATGGAAAGGGACTTTTACAGGGGCATGTAATGGTAGGGCAAGAGGGAATGGCTTCAAACCAAAAGAGGGTAGATTTAGATCAGATATCAGGAAGAAACCCTTTTCTGTGTAGGTGGTGAGACGCTAGAACTGGTTGCCCAGAGGGGTTGTGGATACCCCATTCCTGGAAGTGTTCAAACCCAGGCTGGATGGGGCTTTGAGCAACCTGCTCTAGTGGAAGGTGTCTCTGCCCATGGCGGGGGGGTTGGAATCAGATAATCTTTAAGGTCTGTTCCAACCCAAAACATTCTGACAGACAGCAGAAACAACAGGCTGGGCTGATTAATACCTCACTCCATGTGTACTTTAGTCCAAAAATTGCATTGCACAATGTCTCTACCAAAAAAGGTGAGAAGTCACAGCAAAAAAAAGGTTAACTTTTATACTCACTGTCAGTCTGTGCTTGCTACAAAGGTAGAACACCCTTGGCAAGTCCATGAAAACAGTTATAAATAGAAACTTGCTTCACCTGTTAACAGTGGGAAGCAAAAAAGAAGGCTGAACGTTTTACAGGAGTTGGAATCAGCTGAAATCGAGAGCCAGCAGGTCACAACCTGACCAGATCAGCCCTGCCAGATTAGTAGTGAGGTCCCCTCCGAGGGCAGCAGAGGATGATTGCTCTCTCATTTGCCCTTCTCTGGTCACTGGCCCCAGGTCACTGTGGGTGCAGCAGCAGGCAGGCTGACTCGGGGTAAATGCAGCCTGTGCAGGGCTTACAGGGGAGGGCAGACTGCAGTCCCATCTCCTGGAGCAGCCCACACATGGACCAAACCTGCACCCACCCTTGCCACATGAGGTGACTGGCAGCCCAAAAATACCCCAGGTGGGAGCAGGCCTTTGGCTTTTATGCCCTCTTGAACCAGTGGGACAGGAGCTAATGGGTCATGAAGTGACAGTGACAATACTTTGCTAAACATTATTTCACTGAGCTTTCCAGCGCTCACAGTTTATCTCGTTGTTCCCCACATGCAGCTCTTCTGGTTAAACCACAGAAGGCTTTGCCAAGCTAGTTTCTGATGCCTTCTCTTTTTCTACTCCCTGCTTCAAGCGCTCAAGAAGTGTAAGTTCACACACACCCAGATTGTTACACAACAGCTGTGTTGTTTCAAAAGCAAACAAAACAGTGAAATCCATTTGATGCGATTATAGGTGGACGTTAGGAGATTAGATGATCTTGTGATGAGCAGCAGAAATAGGTCTGTGTCAAACTGAAATTCCCAGAGTGTTATTATAACCTTCTTTGCAATGTTTGCTTTGCAGTTTAACTTCCAGATCGGAGTGTAAAACTCCAGTAAAGGCATAAAGCAACTTAAACCTGATAATTGCATTTTATTGTCAGAATGACAGTGGTGGAACACAGGCCAAGCCAGCTATGAGAAAGGCCAGACAGACCAAGATAACAAAAAGAATTTCTTAGAAAAAATCTCTCTGCAGGAAAGGGACATGTTTTCTCATCCTGAATCCTAATTCAAGGGGGAGGGAGGGAGTTTTTGAAGGCAACCTGACAGGAGAAGCTCGCCCCAGGCAGAAAAACCTCCACATGGGTCTAGAAGGGCACCAGGCAAAGCCATGCTTCAGAAGAGCAGCAATATCCGACTTCAGCAGGAATTCAGGATTTGTTTCTTCAGGCTGCATAACTCTACAGACACTCTGCTTTAAGCCTTGGTTCCCTCCTTACTGCCAAAGAGCTGAACAGGTGCTCAGTCCTCCCTCAATCACAGGGGAAAATATCCCAGGCAGCAGGCCTGGGAAAGGTGTGACACTCCCACTGCCACCCCGGGTGGCTGAAAGTGAATCTCCCACAGGAGACCACATCTTCCTGACAGGTGAAAAACACCCAGTTTGAGAATTGTTGATGTGTGCTCCAGGTGGGATGGCTAAGCCATGCTCACCCAAAGAGCTTCTTCTTGGAGCCATGCATGATTTTCCACCTAATTTCAGGTGAAGAAATGGATCTGGTTCTAACTTCAAATTGTAGGGGCTGAATGTAATTCTTCTGCTAACAACAGGTGTGCCACTGGTGACTGTGGCTATAAATCAAGGCTGTGCTTTTGTTTTAATGTACCAGTTGGACTGGGGTGAAAACTTTGCTTTTCTCCCCTTCTACCCACCCTTCACCAGGGTGACCCCTCCATGATCCAGTTCAAATGCATGCAGACACTGTGGATGGAGCTGTCAGCTAGCAAAGCCAATAGAGTAATTTCTCTGGGAAAATGATTGGCACCTCAACAACTTCAGGATAGAGTTCATTCACAGATGTAGATAGATCATAAAGGCAGGTTACTCCTTCCTACCTCAGCATGCTGTACTGCACAGAACAGAAGAAACATACTAAAATAAGGAAATGCTTTGTGGTAGATGACACCTCTACAGCTGGACATAAGCACAATCACCCACAATTGACCATATGGGCCCATACAATGTCATTCGAGAGTTTATTCTACATTTACTGCCTGAAGTAAAGAAGTGAGCAAAATTCCAGTCTCTGCCTCTGATTCTCATCTAACCTAATGGTTGACTGAGGTCACTTCCTGCCAGCTTCCTCAAAATACAGATTTACTGCTATTCCAGAAGAGAAAGGAGACTAACACAAAGAGCCTCTGGAGGCTTCCGGATTGCTTTAATTCATAATTCTGTCTCAGTACTGTAATTGAGATATAAATAATCTCCTTGTTTCCACTTCAGTTAGTTTCAACCTCACCAATGTGAGAACAGAGTCTTGTATCTCTCAGGTACCTCAGAAAGAAAGTTATTGCACCAGAAAGCAAAGATGATTTTAAAAATATTTTCCACATCAGTTCCAATGATAATGCAGTCATGCAGGTGTTGTATAACTGATAATATATTCAGAGTAGTTTACTTCTTGAAAGTGAAGTATAAACATTTCAAGCATACCTACTTACAAGAAATATGCTTACAAAGCATGATTACTTCCTATGAGAAAAAAACCCTAAGACTCTCCTCTTTAAATGGGCAAACAATACATTTCCTCTTCCCAGACCACAGTAAAGGCTTACACATGCACATCACGTACACACACATAAACGTTCACATGTGCAAGATCCACCACAATCTAAAAAGGAAAGTGCCATAAAAGGACCCTGTAGTAATTGGGCAGCACATCTTGATGTAAATGAGCGTATCTCAGAAAAGCTGCATGCCTTGTAGTCTTGTTTTGCTGTGCTAACCACATGCAGACACACACACAACAAACTACTTTCATGTTAGCTCAGTTCTCCTTCCACAAAGCTCAGTGGTAAAGCTCTCCCTGACATCCATCAAAGAGAGGGACTGATGAGGTGAGAGCTGATGAAAGTTTTGAATAGCCAAGGAAACCGATGATTTGAAGAATTTAATTCCTCCCGTCTTAAACAAATGCTTGTTTCCCTGGGAACTCATCAGAGCAGCTGTTCTGAGACAAAACTCCTTTTTTCTCCTTGCCATACCCTGTCCTCAGGACAAAAGGATTCCTCTGGCGTGTAACTACCCATCTCAATTCCCAGGGTGGGCAGCGAGAAGGGATATGCATTTTTGGAGAAGTCTTTGTCTCACAAAGTAAATATGTAATATAGGTCAAATGAGTTACCCCCCCCCCCCCCATCACCCCCCAAATTGTTTCTCTCTGCTGATGGTAGAAGGAGGCTACCACAGTGAGATCCCACACTGACCTTGGAACTGGACCATGCCTTACCCCATGGGCTGAGGGCAGGAAGGAAGCACTGCTACAGGGCTTGTAGGAAAATTCCTGTTCAGCTCTAAATCCAGAGATTAAACCTGAGGACACAAATGGGGTGCACCATCCCTCTGCCAGAGCCCTGAACAGTTTCTTACTTCATCGTACATCCTGCCACTATCTATCCATCTGTCGTGGGGAGCAGAAAGGGCTTCCTCCATGGCTCCTACATCCCTGTTGCACCCAATCATGGGTTTAGTAATAAGGGCAATGTGAATGGTGACCTAATCACCTTTCCAATCCCTTTGGACATGCTATTTCAGGGTTATCTGAGACATGTCTCATTAATTATTAAGAATTTTCTTCCTCTGCTGCACAACCACTTCAATAATTTGTTTCATTCCGTTTTAAAAAGGATCTAGGTCCTTGCCCCCATTACACTGCTTGAGAGACTGATCCAGAACTTTCATCTTTGAATAGTTTTACTAATTTCAAGTCTGAACTCCCTTGTGACCAATTTCTAGCCAGTTGGGTTGGAGCCAGTAGTGTCACTAAACTCAAATGTTTCTTTTCCCTCTGTGATTTTCCCCTCTCTCCCTGTTCCCAAAAACATATTTATAAGGAGACATCATTAATGTCTCCAGTTTCAGAAGCCAGCTTCTTTTCACGGTTCTTGCAAAGGAAGATATGACGTTCTTCTCACAGTAACCATTTAATTAGTTAATCCTTCTGGACCATAGGTAACCAAAGCTATAAAAATAATTCGTTGAAGAATGCTAGTATAAATGTACCAATACTTCCCTGTCTCTATTCAGAAAAACCCCTCACCTGCTAATCAAGTTTATCATTGTCACTGAGTAGGAAAAAAAAGGCACAGTGGTTGTTATGGCATCCTCTCACTGATCAACAAACCCAAGCCTCTTCCTTCAGCTTGTCCCTTCACAATAGCAGCTGTTGTGAAAGGAGAGCAGCACCCAAAGCAGTGTCAATGCTGAGCACTAATTGCAGAGCAGGGACAAAAAGGGTCTTCAAGGCTGGCAAGGCTGGGCTCCACAGGCGATGAGCTGCTGGGAGTGGTGCCACGAGCTCCTCCAGAGGCACAGCTCCCCCTGACAGCCCCACTCTCCTTTCACTCCCCATTTCCCAGCCTGGTTTTCCCTCTCAAAAGAGACGTGGCCGTAGCTGAATCAATCCTCTTCTCTCAGCTCCCCAGGTAGATGCCAAGGAAATGCCAGGGGCAGCAGCCAGTGCTCCAGCCATTGTATCACCAGACAGGACCTCATGCTGCATTCTCTCACCCTTTCTCATGTGTTTCCCTAGGAAAAAGGATGAAGTTAGCTCATGTAGGGATAAACTGAATAAATACACATTTATAATAGACCCTCTCTTCCCCTTTGTTTCCTCTTTCTTTACAAGCCAGTGGGATTCTGCCCACAGCACCTTGTTCATTCTACACATTGAGAAGCCTTTCTCTCTGCTGAGAGGAACAGGGAAAGCACAGGGCTTGGCTCAGCCTCTCCAGCACACCTGCTCCTCCTGCAATGATGGAGGCACTGCAGTGCCCACAGCAGCACATCTCCTGCCCTCAGCCCCAAGCAGAAATGCTCCAGGCTACTCAAGAGTAGTGTATGGTTATGAGGTCCAAAAGCACTTGCCCTCTTGGGACTTGTATTTAGCCTGAGAACAAACAGTACTTTTGGCTTATGGCCTGTATTCTCATCAGAAGGAAGGAAAAAGTTGGTCTGAGAGGCTTTTTCAGCTGCTTTCCCTAAAACCATCTGATTTTACTCCTCTTCATGGAAAACATTTGTGGTTTTATGCTAAAAAGTTCCTTCATCAGTTCTCCACAATACAAAAAAACCCAGAGTTTTTTCTAAAAGCGGACAGAAGTGTGAAAAATGAAAATATATAATTCCAGCTATAATTGGTGGAGTTTTGCAATGTCATTCATTTTCCTAAGTAATACCCAAATATTTTTTCTTGCTGTGCTGCAGCCAATACCCACTTGAGCTTTCATTCGGGGAAAATAAAGTAGATGTGAATTATTCAAATCTGAAAAAACCAAATCAACCAGTATACAAACTTAATGGTGCATACTGGCAATCCTGTACAAAAGTACCTATGACCTATGTCACTATCCTCTGTTAAAAGGTAATGAGGTGGGGGAAAAGAACCACAATGAGATTATTCACAGAACTGGGTATCTCACAAGAGGTTAGATGAGCCCTCATACTCGGCATCAGTGGTGTTAATTAATGGGGTTATTGTTCCACTGGGGAAAGACCCTTTGTCTGATCCTTGGCTAGATTAGTCCTACTCTGTGTACATCAAAGGAATCAAATCCAATAGGCAATGCTAGTGATCCCAGCTCCCTCAACCTTTTCTAGTTTGTAAGAAAAACAAACGTATTTAGAGGAAACTTTTATCCTTGTTCAATCCTGTTCTGTTTCACCCCACACCAGTCCAAATTCCATTTTTAAGGCAGAGACTTCTGGACAAGCTGGCCTTTGATATACATCCCAAAAACCAGGACAACCACCTTGTGGAGGGAAAATGCAAGAAAGGTTTGCAGTCAGATGGTGCTGTGAAATAACTTGTAACTCTTGATACATAAAATTTACACATTTCATACCCACCACAGCTGGACCACAGATGGTGACAGCGCTCTGAGCCCCAGTGGTGCTTTGGTAGCTGGAACATGGTGGTAGGCAGGACTTCCAGAGGCACCCACATCAGGGAAAAGCCTGTTAACATAACATTGCACGCAACCTTGGTCATTCAGAAAAAGCTTTCAATTAAAGCATGTGAGTTGTCTCCCTCAGCAACATGCTCAAAAGGATGAGTGAACCTGGGGTACAAGAAAAGGTTGGTTTTTTTTATCCAAAACTTAAACTTTCTGTCTCCTAACAAAAGAAATTAGAGTAGCCGTGTGGATATTTTCTGGAAACAAGGAAATGAAGAGGCAAAGTTTCGTTTCTTTGCTGAAAGCATTTTACTGAACTATTTCCCTGCATCCAGCAGCAAAATTCATGTGGTGCTGCAGAGGCTGTGGTGTAGGTATCTGCTGTCAGAGTACTGTTGCTTTACTGATATGGTTAAACTGCAGCTGGTGTGGTAAAGGCCCCATCGCATGAGCCCCAGACACTCATGCTGAGTGACCAAGCCACATGAAATACACCTTCTGGTTCTTTTGCTAAATTAACATGACAGGCTCCCAAACCACTGGCATCCTTAAAAAAAATCCTTTAAAAGTTCTAATGGAGTTCAGTTCACAGTTCTGTTCAGTTGTATAAAGCAATGCACTAGACATTTTTGAAATTAATTATTGAAAAGACTGAAAGGGAGTATTTTGCAAATATTTTGCTGTCTGTAGTTCATTTGTGGGGCAGTCCTGATTTCCAAGAATGTGTCAGTCATTCAGTTTATGCTGCCACAGGGATGTCGAAACAGCTTGGAGCCCTACAGTTATTTGAAAACACTTTTGTTCAACTGTTTACAAATCGTTAAAATTCTTTCATAATGCCAGCATCACTTCTGCCTCTGTGACTGAGGCATTCTGAAAGAAAAAGTATGAATAATGATCAATAAATAACAGCACAATGACTATGGAAATAAATACTTGAAACCACATACAGATTCAGGCATTTGTCTGAATGAAGGATAGTTTGCTGAACACACAGGCAAGCAAAATCCAAGCTGTCTGGAGCAACCACGTCTCCCTATAAGCCTGGCCTCTTCTGTGTCCCTGCCTCTACCCAGCAGCTCATGGGGACACCAGGGCTGACTCCCTGATGATTTTTCAGTGCCATCTTTTCGGTCCAACAGCAGGTACTTTGCTATCAAAACACTTTCAGGCTAAACACCACTTCATATATACACAAAGTGACATGGTCAAACAAACATACTGAGGGCTGGGCAGCAAGGAAACTTCAAAGGCTTGCCTACCTAAGAGCTTCTGGGCACTTTGTGAAGCGGCAGAGCAAGGTTTGGGTTTGCCCAAGGACAGTACCTGTATCTAGCTGGTCACCAGAAGCTTCATCCCTCTCCATCCACCTGACACACAGGTAGCCATGATTTCGGATGCTGGCACTTTCTGCAGCACAGGTGGGAGCCAACCCATGAGGTTGCCTCCTCTCCCCTCTCTGAAACCCAGGTGGCGGCCATGTCCAGTCATTTCTTTAACACCTCCAAGGATGGCAACTCCACCACCTCCCTCGGTGGCACATTCCAATGCGTGACAGCCCTTTCCATGAAGAAATTCTTCCTGATGTCCAACCCAAACCTCTCCTGGTGCAGCTTGAGGCCATGGCAGCTTGTCCTCTCATCCTGCCACTAGTTGCCTGGAAGAGATTGACCCCCACCTGGCCACAACCTCCTTTCAGGTGATTGTAGAGACCAGTAAGATCTCCACCAAGCCTTCTTTTCTCCTGGCTAAACACCCCCATCTCCCTCAGCCACTCCTCACAGGACTTACTCTCTAAACCCTTGACCAGCGTCCCTCTGGCGCAGGAGCCACCTCGGCTGGCACCCGCTCTGTCCCAGCCCCAGCACAGCAAACCACTAAACACAGAGCTGTAGGAAGCCCGGTTTCACCCACTCTGGAAGTGGATTAGGGAGAAGCACATCCCAGCCCTGTTGCAGGCCGTGGTAGGTGTGTGCCTGTGCAGCAGCACGGGCCAGCAGCAGGAACTGCTGGAGGAGACACCAGCTGGGCTTCCACTGCGACTGACGCCAGCTCTGCTGCGTGGGCAGGGCACTTGGGTTCCCACTGCTGCTGACCAAACACTAGGGCAAGAGGGATGCCAGGGGGCTTTTGAGAACAAAACTGCCCAGCTGTATGAACATTGTGTGGTGCCCCATTGTTTTGGGGAGAAGAAAAGGCATGGGGAGGGGGGTGGACATGTAGTACTTACTGAGACTCAGCACAGCAAAAGCTGACAAGTGCCTAGCACTTATTGAACAGCTGCTTCACTCTGCTGCTCTTCAGGCCAATCAGGCACAGAGCCAGACCAGAGAATATGAGGGCAAGGTGAGAGACAGCCCTGCACAGGGGAAAATTTGGTAAACACTTTGGAGGTGGTTCAGTGACTGCCGCACGCAGTACAACACTGCATTGAGCCATCTGCAAAAAAAAACCCTAATTACTGGTTAAGACCTCCTAGGACACGCTTAGAATAGCAGATGGTGCCATTTCCCAGAAATTTTGATAGACTTGAGTGACCTTGGCAAAGGAACTTAGCTACTATGGAGTTGCAATGGGTTATAAAGAAGAGCAGGAAAATATTTTTTCTGCAGGACATTTTTGGAGTTAGAGGGCTACAGCCCAGTAATGGCTGAACTTCTGCCTCCACCTCTGGGAGCAGGGAGGGCCAAAATTATAACCAAGACAGTGGAAGGAACTGAACATGCTCCTGAGCATGTCAAATCTATGGGCCGTCCTCCAACCTTGCAGGGAAACGAGTTTTCAGATCACTTTTCTCTGAAGAATAGTAATTCTGAACATGTCACTGCTACCACCATGATACTTAGGGGTACACGGGGGCCATAATCATGGAGCAGATATGGCTGAGTGTCACAGCCTACCTCAGACTAAAACCATCCCACATCATGCCCAGAAGCTGCAGCACTAAGGTTTGTCCAATGCAAGAACCACATGAATCCTCTCCTCCACATCGGCTATCTAGAAAAATAATGGCTGGAAACTCGAGCCAAAGGTGTTTGGACAAGTCAGGCAAAAGAAATTGCATCCAGTGTGGAGCCTTAAAAAAAAAAAAACCAGAAGCAAACTTTTCTGATAAATTAATGTCTTTGGCAAATCCACATCATTTCTATGCTTCTTCACGCCTGTGCTAAGATTTGCATTGCAATAAAAGACTGTGTTCCCTGTTAACACAGGACAGCCCTCAGCTTCTTCCATATAAAGCTAAGGGAGCTCCATTCCATTGTGGTCAACCAGTTAAAGAAAACAGAAATAATTAGGAGCAGGGGGGAAGAAACAAAATCCAGTAGTTGTCTCAAGCAAGCAGGTTTTCTGTCAACTCAGTGTGAACTTGAATTATGTCCTCCATTTTGACTGACAAATGCTTTCCACTCTCTGAAATTTTTCGTTTTCCATTTTCAGAGGCTATAGATTTCCATCTCCTACCCTAGCAACTGTTTTGGTGGTTTATGATTTTTCCAGCCCCTTCTAATTTGCTCAGAAAATACAGATACGCCAGCTATAATAAACTAGGGTTTAGTTAGGGTTTAAACAAGAAATAAACATCTACAGCCTCTTCTTGCACCCACAAATGACAAAATCACAATGAAACGCTAAACAGAAAGCAATCTGCCATGTGTGGGTGAGACCTGATTTCTAATCTAAACATCTCTTGAGCTTTCAGAGTGCTGTTTAGTAGAACATCCGTTGGCCTCTTCGAGGGATAAAATGTCACTCAGAGACACAGCATTGTTTTGAGATGACTGAAACCTTCAAAGGATGAGGTCTTGCCTCTCAAAACAGTGTTACAGTGAACCAAGAGTATAAACTGTGTACTTTATTTTTAAAGACGTGTGCATGGGCTTTGTTTTTCAGCACTTACTCGTCATCATTTCTATATTCCCAAAAAGAAACACTGGAGCCATATTCATCAGCTCATTACATGTACTCCCTGAAACAACCCTAGGCAGCTGTCTCCTCTGGCCACTCTCCTGGGAGTTGCCCACTTCATTTGTCAGCAGAACCCACCCTGACCTTTCAATCTGATGTCCAGCAGACTCCTCATTATACAAATAACCTGTCATTACCAAGCAGATACAAAGCTCCAGACATATGTTAATAAAAGGCTACATAAAAAAAGCAAAACACTCCAGATGGACCAACAGCACACAGTTCTCCACCATTTTGCAACCATTCATGTCAATGCAAAATGATCAGATGGTGTTTTACATGCACAACACTTTAAATTACTTTTCAAGGGTTTTTTTTTTTAAATCGGCAACACAAAAAAGCACCCTTGTGATTCAAACGTAAGGGAAGTTGGGAAACATTACTAGTGGCTTTGATTTAAGAAGTTTTAAATCCATAAGGCTCCACCACCTGGAGGAAAGTGTGAGACTCACCCAAAACTGCCATGCACCACGTTTTCCAGTAGTACAACTCATAACACGTTCTGAAACACCTGTAGGAAATTCAGGTTAAAGGAAAAGAAAAAAATCAAATTATCTGTTCTGCTGACCTATTGAAATTGAACCCAACAGATGGGCTGATCCTCAACAGCACTCCTCTGCCAGAAATTGCCTGGGCATCTTCCAAGGTGTTGCCAACCTGGCCAAAAGCAATGGCTGTGGCATTACAAATGACAATCAGACATGCCTAAAATCCTCCAAGTTTCTGCTTCTTGCCATGTTTTGGTCATGCTAAGCTCTTTTAGGGTTCAATGCTTCACCAAGCTTCCAGGAAGCAATGAAATTTTGGTGAACAGGCTGATATTTATAAAAGGAGGAGCAGTCAAGGTTAATGGCCCTCTTTTCTAGAGGAAGCTTTGAACAATAAAAAAAGCCCATGTTCATGTAATAAATTCTCCGTGTGCTCTCTCACAGACATGTAATTCTTGATGCAAAACATTTTCAGGATTGGAGTTGAACATAGAAATAGGAGTGAAAGTCTGGTAAATATTCTTAAGGAAGCACTCTCTCTCTTATATCTGCCAGAGAGCAAATCACATAAAGCCCTTAGTTTTCTCTCCATCCATGAGGAATCTGTAAACCTCTTAGAAAGAAGGTCAAGCCACAATCATTGCTCAGATTTGTTCAAAGTAAATTTAATAATTAGTGGAGAGACACTGATCAGTAGTTTTGTGCCCACACCATGAAAGACTAAGTGCTCTTTTTAACACCTATTACAAAAAAAAAAAAAAAAGAGTAATCCAGTTTGCTAGGGAGCTATGTAAACTTTGGTGTTAAAGCCCCAGAGAAAGGGGTAGTATATTAACTAACTGCTTGGCGTGGGGAAAAAGGCTCAGAGAGTGATGTGGAGAGATTGAAAAAACCCCAAAACAAACCACTTCTAAGTAAGTAACTTAACTGGGAATGCCTGGGTTCACTTTCCTCTGTCACCCTGGGAAAGTCACTTATTCCTTGTGTCTATTACCAGCTGTAAGACCTCTGAGGCAGTAAGTCCCAGCAATGACCTAATGTGGAGAAAGTGTGGTTGTGGAACCTGGTAACTCTCAGAAACAAAGCCTCTAGTGCAGGAGAAGTTGGTGGGAAAGGATTGAAAGAAAACACAAAAACAAGCTGGTTACCAAGCATTAGCAAGCCTATAGTAAATTCCTTGAAGAGATAAGGCGACTGTGTTTTTTACCACAAGATAACTAATGAGTCTAACTTGCTCCACTCCACCCATAACTAAGCTCACCACCTTCTTCGCTTCACAGTACATATGGTATTTGCAGTGAGTAACCATATGTAAACTGCAGATAGCACATCCCTAATAGGCTGCTGTGATCTGCATGCTCTTTAACTCAATTATATTAATCTTTTAATTAACATAAAAAGTCTTAACTGATGGTTTTGAGAGCTTCGTTTCAAAAGGCTTCATTTTCCTAGGTGTGGATTGGCTCACTTCTCCCAGAGACACAGACATACAAAATCACAGCCAGCCTTTGAAATGGCAGACCTGCACTCCCACATGCACATTTTCTTAAAAGAAGTGAAAACTGAAGGCCGAGCACAGTCTCATTCACAGCCCCAGCTCCACAGTGGTTTTTCCATGTTCTTTAGTCAGTAAGGTCTCGCTAGAATGTGGTGTCAAAAGGTCATACACCACCATTTGCCTGTATATGGAAGTGGTACAGGCTATGGGGTTTCCCTGTAAGAGCTTGAGAATAACTTTGCCTATAAGGCTTTCAGGCTTTTTTTAATTAAAAAAAAAAAAAAAAGAAAAGAAAGAAAAGGAAGAAGAAGTAAAAGCCCACTACTACCAGTTGTTTCATTTAATGGGGCCTACCATATCATCTTCTGGTGCTTGAAGCCTGAGGGACAAAACCAGAACAGGGTTCCTTTGCAGGACCAAGCCCAGAAGTGGGGATAGCTCCTCAGGCTTGGCTTGCATTTCCCACAGCTCTGCCTCTGCTCCCACCTGTCCTGCAGGGAGCACTTGTCTGTGTCCTTTCTGGCAGGGAAAGCAGTCTGCACTACCAAGGCAATGAGAAGGAGAGGTTCATCATAGTATCACAAATGTTTTTTCAAGTGCTAAAAATCCTTTTGAAAGCCATCTGTGTTTTGGCATGGGTGGGGAAGGAGTGTTGTGCACTGCATCATCCAGGACAGAATTTCCTGTCCCATAGCCGGTTTGACAAAAGGACAGAGAACTTCAGGGTGCCAAGACCTTCCAGCTCTTCTCATCTCTCTTGGAGCTTTCTTGGAGAGCCAGTCCCCAGACCTTGATGGGTGTACCAATGTGACCAAGCTGAATTAAGAGGGTAGAGAAAAGTTGCTGTGGTTCAGAGTTGCAGAGAAAAACTCAGGGAAAGAATTCCATGACACCATTTGTAATTTCTAAAATCCAATGTGATACTAGGACCTTGCAATTTTGAGTCACAGGACTAATTAGTAACACAGAACATGTGATTTGGATCACAGATCCTGATCCTGTTTTTGATGTCCAACAAGAGAGCTTGATACCATAGGTCACCAGAGCTCCATTTCCTCCACAACCTGCATCTCACACAGCTCCCTAGCACCATGCTCAGCCACTCAGGCTGGGAAGCAACATGAGCTTGTCCTCTCAGAAAGACCTGAACAGCTTTGGAAATCCTGTGTGCTGGACAGGGAAGGCACTGGGGGTGATGCTAGAGGGTCTGCTCTTTGCATAGAGCAGCCAGGCTTGGGTCAGTTGGGGCCAAACTGGCTACTACCATGAGAACCAGGTCCCTGATTACTTGCTAAAGCTTGACTGGAGCAGACACTGCTCCCTCTCCCAGCAGCAGCCCTGCCTATACCTGAGTCAAGGAACGCCTCTTTCTCCTTCCTCTCCTCCTATTCCCATCCCCCCACCACAGGGCAATCCCCAGGGGCATTTGTCCCCTGGCAAGGTGGGCAGCGTGAGCAGAGGAGAAGGATGGTGCCAATCCATGAGTGCCTTGGTGCATCCATTTGCCATCAGCAACACGTGTCCCACAGCTGGTGTGACCTGCCCATGTGGGGGGTTCAGCAGATGGTCAGTGGGATCTGGCCGTGCCCCCTATGGCTGGTTGGCACAGCCAGCATGTGCTGGAATTAAAAAGAAATAGAAGAGGTGCTGGACATGCTCAGCCAGAGCAGTACCAGGACTTCCCCACCATGATCAGAGGTGGGCAGACTGAGGTAGAGGACACCTTGCAATTTTCCTGGAAGTGACAGAGTGAGTGACCCACTATAACAAGAAGCCTGCATCACTTCCGTGGCAGCACATCCTGGCAGGGGAAAACATTCATTTTCTCATTGCTCAGGTCACACTGAGGTAGAAAAGGTTCCCTATTTACTGACTGCCAGTTGGAAGAGAACAAACCACCTGTGATTTACCAGGATCCCTATTTAATATACCTAATACACATAAACTGGAAACTCAGCCTTGCTGCAGCTCCTAGCTGTGGAATTGTAGTTGCCACTTCTGCAATTAAGAGAAAAACAGAACAGTTTATTAAGCACAGTTGTGGGAACGTAGTTTCAGTTTTCAGTGGGTTCATCTGAATATTTTTTCCATTTTAGTTCATGTAAGTTCACGCCCTTTGGGTTTCACATAAAGCCGTAGGGTCTGAGAAGCTCAAAAAATCTCAAAATCAAAATGTCAAGTTGAAACGAAACCATAAAAGGTATTTGGATTTGCATGAAAACGGGCCCAGATTTGCTTCAGGAGTTCCTGAAGCCTGGTAAAGCTTTTGAAGAGCCTAATCTGAGTTTTGTGGTTTCTGTGCAGACAGAAAGCAGTGCAAGAGAGCAGATGGGCTCCTTTCAGGAAGCCAAGGCAGAGGAGAATGATTAAGAAGCTATGAGAACAAGAACCATGGAGCGGGGTGGGGTTGGGGGGAATCTTAAAAATCTCCAAAACCAGATTTTCAGTTGCTGAATGCCCCATATTAGGACCTAAGAGAAAACATGGGTCATGTCAAGGCACAAAAAGATAGCAAACAGATCCTGTTTCTGAGGATCAGGCTCTGAATGGGAATACAGAGGTTTGGAGGTAAGTCCAGCCATAATAGTCCCATACACCCTTCTTCCCATACATTGAACATCCCTCTCCCCTTATAAGAAATCCTCTTCCCACAGTACTCCAGCCACATAGGAGGTAGGAAAACAAAAAGAAAATAATCTACCAGGCTTATGCTCTCTGGTTAACACCTATAAACCTGTCCCAACATCAAATATTTTAAATTCTGGCTTTGATCTATTTTTTAAATGAGTTATTTCAATTTCATATGTTCTAAATTTATTCTTATTGCATTCTTTTACTGACATAAAAATAAACATTTCAGAGTGACAAGTCAATTTAGTTGCTCACCTGAAGATATGCAGGATAAATTTAATTGAGAAATTAACTCTTCTTTCCACTAGGAGTCTATACATCTCATTCAGTTACACTCTCTACATTAACATCTTTTACATTGACAGGATGCAGAGGAGGCACTCATTGATTGCTTGAGATTTAGTCTCCTGGCTGAGCAACTGGGTGTCTTAAAAATAGAAATCTCTCATCATGACTGGCATAACAAGGGTATACAATGTTATGAACATTGTAAGCAAAACCTGCCACACTTACAAGTATCTTTCTTTGACAGCATTTTTCCTTCTAGCTACACAAAAATTGAACATCTAACCTGCATATTAAACTTTTGGTCGCCTCTTCCTGCCTTTTCTGGGAAAAAAAGATAACAGAAGAAGCAATTTTCTTCTTTTAACAGAAGAAAATATAAATTTGGCTGAAACACCGAGTTTTGTTCCCTTCCATCAAAAGGATCCTTACTTTCATATCTTCTCAAGAGTTTATCTTGCCAAAGAAAATAAAATCGTTTTGCATAGCTTCAGCATTTGCTTGAATTCTCATGATCTTGGAGCGCTACTAGCATTTTATGTTATCCTCCTAGGAGCATGAACTCAGGAGATATGACACTCCCTGCTGACGTTGTCATGCAGCATCACTACATACCAGCCAGCAGTGTTTCCAGCATCTGCACATTTAATAACCATGGTTTGCAGAACAGGATAACTCATTACTTTGGTGTCACCTTGCTTTGGCCTTTCACCCTCTCACAGGTTTACTTTCATGCAGGCCACTAAACTTATTTAACCTACAGAGCCATTTACTCTCCTTACCCTTTCAGAACCTTCTTTTGTGATATAAAAGAATTCCCATTGGTTTGGCCTGTCCTCATAGCACACACTCTCCCCAGCCATGCCTTTTGTTTGAGTCCATCACAAGGGCTATCTCATACTGCAGTTTGGATGCCATCTTTCAGGCAGGATGTTCTTTCCACCGTCAAGAGCTGTCTACATCCTCCTAGCTAAGACCATACCCTGGCATTCAAAGGATGCTTAGTCAGACCATTTCCATTGAAATCAGTTTTTAAGTGCTTAAGCAGGCTTGCAGGCTGGGCCAAACAGTCTTTGTGCCTCATCTAGTAGATCTGAAGACAAATACTACATTCCCACACTGCAAAGATAACTACTAGGTTTGTTTGGAAAATCGTAGTGGGGCAGCTTTGCCATCTGACAACTCAGCCTCAATTTCAGCTATACCCTGGGTCAAGGTAAAAATGGTCAAAAGACAAAAGTTTCCATGCCCCAGTCACATCCAACCAAACTACTGAGGAATCTTCTTTCCAAATGATGATGTTTCAATACATTTTCTGTTAATTTCATAGAAATGGGATATAATAAAATACACAACCTTAAGATGCAAATCAAAACCCAAACCGTAACAATTTACTTCATCTAAACAAAACTAAAGAGTTTAATTTTCTGTCTTGGCAGGAAAGGTTACAGTGGGTAGTCTGACGTCCTGTTGTTCAAAGTCTGGACCTTTGTGCAGCAGTTTCAGAAGACACCCTAAATGATAACAATCCAAATTCTCACCATTTCCACAAGCAGGATTTGAAGTGTCCAGCCTGGCCCTGGGCCAGAGTATGCAGGAGGCAGGCCCAAGCAGATCTCCACCCTTCATATCTGGCATCCCAAACAGCTCATTGCCCCGTAGGGTTACTGACCACTTTATGGTCACTCCTCCCCCTCCAAAAAAGCAGCTGATTCAAAGGAACAGCTGCTGTGGCAGCCAGACAAACAGAGTTTATTTCACCGAATCACAGAATGTCTAGGTTGGAAGAAAGATCAAGTCCAACCCAACCCTAACACCTCAACTAAACCATGGCACTGAGTGCCACATCCAGTCTTTTTTTAACACATCCAGGGATGGTGACTCCAGCACCTCCCAGGGCAGACCATTTCAGTACTTTATCACTCTTCATGTACAAAACTTTTTCCCAATATCCAACCTATATTTCCCCTGGTGCAGCTTAAGGCTGTGTCCTCTCGTTCTGTCAGCTGCTGCCTGGAGAAAGAGACCAACCCCACCTGACCACAGTCACCTTTCAGGGAGTTGTAGAGAGTGATAAGGTCACCTCTGAGTCTCCTTTTCTCCAGGCTAAACAACTCCAGCTCCCTCAGTCGTTCCTCACAGGGTTTGTGTTCCCAGCCCCTCACCAGCCTCGTTGCCTCCTCTGGACGCACTCAAGCGTCTCAACGTCCTTCCCAAACTGAGGGGCCAGAACTGGACACGGCACTCGAGGTGTGGCCTCACCAGTGCCCAGTACAGGGGAAGAATGACCTCCCTGCTCCTGCTGGCCACACTGTTCCTGATACAGGCCAGGATGCCACTGGCCTTCTTCGCCATCTGGGCACACTGCTGGCTCATGTTTAGCCGGCTGTCGACCATACCCCCAGGTCCCTTTCTGCCTGTCTAGCCACATCCTCCCCAGACTATTTAAGTAGCTTTCACCTGGACTTCAGCCTTTTCCTCAAAGAAAAGAAATAGCAAATTACCCAAAAAGTCAAGCTCATTTCCCTACGTCCATGGGCAGCTTGCAGGGTGGTAGAGGAACCACGGCAGATGTTTCTCTCCCTGAGGATGTGTATGGGCTATGTTAGGGTTACTGCTGCGTCAGGGGGTGGAAGGGGGGCCATGAGGATGGTCTCAATCATAACTCAATTTCAGCTTCAGAAACTGGATGACCATTAAATTTGTTCCTACAGGGTAGTGAGTAGATGGTTTTGGTAATATTCCTGCTGGTTTCACAGATTTTCTAGGAGCCATTGCCTTAAAAGCCACCATCCAGATCCCAACTTCACTGTAAATCATCTTAGCAGCATTGAGTGAAAGAAGAGGTGGTGGTGGTGGTAGTGGTGAAATCTTTAAATCACATTTTTAAAAGAAAAAAAAAGAGGAAAAAGCAGTCAAGGAATTCTTTCATTATCCATCCATCAACAAAATTTAGAAGTCACAGCAATAAAAAAAAAAAGGAGGAAATGGGAAATAAAAATATGATGCAGGGTAAAAGAAAACACAACAGAACAGAAAGGTATGACCCAAAGAGTAGCTTGTCCCCACACATAGCTGCATTCATGAAGCAGTCTTGCTCACTAGCTGGTTGTAGGCATGGGGAAGGCTGTGAGCAGCACACTGGACTTGCAGTACTTGCTCTGAAATTTGCTGCTGAACCTTGTCCATGGCCTAAAGCAAAACCAAAAAAAAAAACAAATAAACAAAAAGTAAAGAGGAAAAAAGAGTGAAAATGCTACACCACAATGTTACATAAAAAGAGATGCACAGCTGGAATCATTTTGAGAAGATTTGGGGTTTGTCCTGTGACAGGTTCATCTCTGTGGTTTTTCTCGGTACTGATGCAGTGTGAAAAGTGTACAGCTGTACTTCCCTTCTTAAAAATAAACATACAGTCCTAAGCAGAAATCGCTCGGTACACAAGGGAGCCAATTCTGCCTGATGTCACCTAGTTGTACAGGTAGGAACTTCCCCAGAGGTGCCACCACTCTGGTCCCTGAGAGAGCCACGCATGGAAGATGACACACTGGGACTGTGTGATCTCACCTGGAACTGGGCCATCACACCCAGGGATACAGCACAGGGCCAGGGAGGCTAGGCTCAAGCCTGAGCAGAAGACATGAGCCATGGCACCCAAGGAAATGCAGCTCCTGCAGCAGGGTACCAAAATTTCTCAGGACCTCAGCAGTCCAGCAGACACCTAAACACAGGGCTGGTTTTTCCCATAGCTCAGCACCATGCTCTTTGGAAAACCTGACTCACAACGTTACAAGCAACATCAGCAGCTCAAACCCTATTATTTATCTGTAGGACAACAATGTCTAGAGGCCCCAGGCGTGGCATAGCATTGCTCTGTCCAGGCACTGCACAGTCCTGCTGGCTGTGAGCAGTAGCTGCAGGACAGCTGACCTGGTACTGGCAACCACTATCAGCTTCCCGGAAAACTCTTGAGCAGACATGGCTGCCTGCCAGCCTTAAGCTATCCCATTTTTCTCTTTTCTGATCAATCACATCACTGCAGAGAATATTTAGATTTAAAACCACGGTGCCAGGCTCCAGCAGCTCTGCTGCTGCTGGTGAGGCATCCCAAGCACATGTCACTTGGCTTAACTCCAGCCCATGCAGACTTAGCCCTGCTAGGTTTGCATCACAGGCGAGACAGACACGGGCAACCAACATCTTTTTCTATGGGTCATGTATGTGCTCCCAATCCTTCATCAGCCCTTGGGGGAGAAGCTGCCACTCCCTCCCTGAGCTGATGTTTTCTTCAGACCATCAGGAGTTCTCCCCCAGTTTGCACTTAGGAAGGCAGCATGGGCTTTCATCCCTCTTGCTCTCCAAGACTTCCTGAAAAGATCTGGCTGTGACTTCTCCTGTACACGAACATTGAATGGGGACTTTGTAAAACAAAGCTCATGCCAATGGGGACACAGCCAGAATTCATCTGGCATCAGTTTCACAATGAAAGGAACACAGAGCAAAATAGGGAGGCAGCTTAATCTTTTGGCCAATTCAGGGAGAGGGAGCAGACTGGCAGCCTCCTCCAGGAGGGGACAGACATGGCTTAGTGACCTGCAGCAGTGATTCCACTGTTCAAGAAGCCCCAGACAGAAGTGCTCTCTGCAAAGGAAGAAGGGGACTTTCTGAAGCAGAGAAGAGATGGAAAGATGGTGGGTCTGGACCAGTGTAGCATATCAAGATCTAGATTTACTTCTTCTCCCTCCCCCGACCTTCCCTGTGACCTTAGACAACCTGCCCTAATCTTTGCAGAAGTTTTGAGTGTTTTGTGCATGCATAGAAAGGGCCAGGGCTCAGCTCCCTGGCAGACAGGCTGCATGCCCACCTGGTTCCCACTGGTCATGCCAAGGACAGCATGGCACTACAAGGATGTGGAAAGGAGCCCTGACCAGAGCAAAGCCACAGGCAGAGGCACCTTTTTTCTGAAACACTTCCAAAATAAAAAACATCTCATATTGCCATCATGAGAGGACTTAAGCTCTGAAAACACATAGGAGCCCTCTTTCAAAAATCAAACAGTCCTTCCCCATTCCCTAAACTTAAATATACAAGAGAGGAGACTAGTAGCAGTGCCATTAGACATTATAAGTCTTTTCAATCCATCTGGCCCAGAGCAAAATAGACCAGAAGAGGAAAAGCCCTTGCTGAACCATAACTAATGGCATAGCAAATCTTGCAGCCCTTTCGCCAAAATTATGGGATAGCTCCTTAGCCTACGTGAGTCAGCAGGAGCACATGTGTTTCTGTGGAAAAAAGGAACAGTTCCCACAGGATAAACATGCCTTCATGCTTTTTGGTAAGCATATTCATAGTAACCTCTTAGCCAGAAACATGTGCTGGCTAACAAGATATCTGAAAATTGGGCTGCAATTTAACTTTTGGCAGAAAATGAGCAATAGAATAGGTCCTTGTTTCAAACCTTCACCTCTAAGACAGGTCTTAGACATTTATTACCAAATGTGAAACTCTTAGCTCAAGCTAAACAATAGAATTAGGGAAGTAATTTGAAGACTTCTTTATTATATAAACATCGAAGTTTCAGAATACACAGTTGAGAACAGACACATCTCCAAGGGCTACAGCTCATGGGTAGAGATCCCAAATCAATATTAGCTGTGCACAGCCAGCCACCATCAGCTCATTCACGTTTGCCTCCTGCCCTTCCCAATCTCAAAGGAGCAGAACTATAAGAATAAGCCTGTGCTATCAGATGGAGATTTTTGGCTTCTGTGTTTGGGGGCAGTGAGATTGCCCACACAACTTTATCTCACTGCAGCACACGGACATTTGAAATTTGCTTTTGCCCCACAAACAGGAACAGTTCTCTTCTGATTCATGCTGAAAGCGACAGGGGATTTTCAGAATTATCACAACACAAGACGTCATCTTCCTCTGCTGGCAAGAGGGATTGAAAATGACTGACCTGATTTCATAAAAATATCAGCATGTGTGTGGTGTGTGGTCTGTTACTCTTCCACACTCTTGTGGTTTCTGGGCACACAGCAGCAGCTTGCCTGCTGTAGACTGTAAAACAAAATACAGGTTGGGAAACTGAAAAAGTGGAAGAGGAACAAAACAGAAATGCCTGGACAGATCTGTATCCAGTGTAGACCAGCTATCGTTTGAATCAGAGCAAAAGTAGTAACTGAATAGGAAAACATCCACTTCCTCTCCTTCTAAAATAGCAGTAATGTGAGACACAGGAAGTACACATGCTCTCATGTTTTGATTTTCAAATAAATGTCAGATGAAATGACATCAAGAAGAGATGGAATAAGCCTGGGAAAGTCCTTTGTTTATTTTTTTTTTCTTTGCTTTCCTTTGCATAGAGGCAAAGTTTTGGCTTACTTCTACATTTGCAGATTCACTGAAATAATTTCAATCATACCTGAAATTCAGAATAGGCCAGTACAAACTATTCAGCAACTGGGCTGGAAAATATTTTATGACTTTAAACCACAGGTTACTTCAAAATTGAAGTATATTACCTCCTTAGAAACATTTCAACGAGACAAGAAAATGACAGGGCCCAGTGCACAGGAATTAATTACTCCAGTAAAAGCATAAAAATAATTTATTTGAAAGTTCTTTTTCCTTTCACAATCCACACTCTGCCCTCAGCTCACTTTCACACTACTGGACCTCATGGCACCTTTCCAAATCCCTTCACTGCTTTAAAGTGTATTGAATTTAACAGGCTTGGTGCAAAGGCATTGTTTTTACGTTGTTCCCTTATTTTTCTTCAGTTTCTGATTCAGCCTTGGGTGGCTTCCATTTCTTTTCACTCCAATTTAATGTATTTCTGAGTATCGTTTCAACTCTACACATTCAAAGGCAGCTTGTATGGACCCACTGTGACCTTTCTCTACTCCACTGATGGGAAGAGGGAAGGAGCAGAGGCCTCTGGCTGGGAAGGAACCAGCCTTGTGGATGGCAGGCAGTGAATCAGAGGTGAACTCATCCCCAGCAGTTCACACCAAGCAGCAGCTGCTGGAAAGTCTCTGTTTCACAGGCTTGCTACTCATGAATGCTCTGATCCTGTGGGGTCTTAAGGCTAACACTGAAAAATCCCATTTTGGCAACACGAGGCACAATACCAACACCCCATGGATAGCCGAGGTTGTGATACACATCACCAGGAGCCAGAGGTAATCTAATTTACTCCATTCTGCTCAACCTCAGACTGATCACCAATGTGCACCAAGCACTCACACCAACAACCATCAGAAAGGATAAGTACAAAAATGTAACACTGATGATAATGTTCCAAAAGTCAGCCTTGCATGTAGGAATCCAGCACTGCTCAGGAGGCACCAGCATCCTGAAGCCAATATTCAGCAGCCTCTTGCTCCCTATGTGGTCTTCTCCCCAGTGCAGCAGGTCAGGGACCAATTTGTGAAAAACAGATTAAAGGACTCATACCCCAAACCAGCTTCTATCCTAAAAACTAAAACCACACTCTGGCCAGGTTTACTTTTTGAAGATCAGAATAGGAAATGGGATGGGGCCCATGGCCATGGTCCAACAGGCTTGTTCCTGGAGAGTTCTTCTCTCTTCCAGGCTGGGGTGGCATCTGTCCTGACTGCAGCCAGCCCACACGCCGACCGATTTTTCTGTCAAAAGATCCCTCTGCAACGTGTTTGCTCCCTAGTCAGCGCTGAAGCACTATCAGCTTCTTTACATCCATCAGATGGCAGAGGCATTATTGCCTTTAAAACTGTGAGCGCAGCCTCTGTGCAAGGTTAAAGCCACAGCAGTTCTACCTGGCCCAGCCGGAGCAAGGACCGAGCAAAGCAAAGAGCCTTGCAGCAGCCCTGACAATCAGAGTAACTCATCTCTGGGGAAACCCTGATTCATAAACCAGCTATTCTTAAATCACAGTGCAGAGACCTCTTGCTTTTAGGGAGCAGCCGAAATGTGCATGTGTCTCATCTGTTTCAAGGGAGCTTTTTCTGAGTAATTCTTCCCCAAATTAGTTTTCAGCAAGATGGCTCACCATGGCCTCCTACATCATGTAGTAGTGTGCAGTGGTGTCCTTTGTCAAACAGCATTTTCTGTTTTTAGAGAGAGAGAGAAACCAAGAAGATCACTCTCATTTTTCTAAGATACATTTATTGTAAACGATTTCAGCAGAGTTGGAAGCTAACTTCAGAAAGGCAGGTTCGGTGATTCAACCAAGCCAGGCATCTTGGTAGTTACCGATTTTCCCTTTGCTCTTGTCACTTCTTCTTTTGGAGGAATTTATTAATTTTAAAAGTGATGGATAATGCCTATTTTAGAAGGTTAAAACCAGACAGATTTTTGGTTTTCTTCCCCTTTTGTGCAAGTTAAGCAGCCTCCAGTGGGTACAGGATTTGAAGAAGCCTGCTGGAGCTGGGGAAAAAGCAGCATCTTCCAGTAACATGAACATCCCGATATGAGAGGTGGAACCTGCCTGCACACAAAGCACTTCTCCAGCTCATCAGAAACACAAGAGAAAGTGTGAGCTGAAAAGGCAGGGTAAGTACAATATTGAGAAAAAAACCTTGAACCAGTCTGCTTTGGGGTTTAATGCAGAGCATACACAGCAAGGCAGCTGGTGTATGGGGGTTTGAGCTCTGCCCTTCCCACAGAGGAGCTCAGGTAAGCCCTTCAATGCCTGGCAGTGCCCATATTGGCACCTCACACTCAGCCTAATTCTCCTCCTTCTCCCTGCACTTGCCTGTGTGTCATGCCAGTCTCCTGACCTCAAGCAGAGGCTCGCCAGCAGCCAAGTACTGCAAATGGGACTGACTCAACAGACCTGGGGGGATTGCTCTGCACACCCACAAAAGAAGATGGCGAGGCTCATTCCATTGCCAAATCCTGTCTCTCACTGTCCCCAGCTCAGTGCCTCACTCCTCTCCATGGCAGGACCAACGCAGTGGCTCTTGTGAGTCAGCAGGCAGCACCTCCAGCACTGGTGCAGCAACACGAGCTGTGAGGGAGGATTTGTCACCTCAAGGGTGGAAGCTCCTGCTTGCTGTCCACAATGCACCTTGCCAATCCTTTTTCTAAGAGAGAGTTAAAAAAACCCCTTCCTATGAAAGGAAGGAGGAAGAGAAAACCCTCAGGGTGAGCTGGTGAGTTGAAGCAGGACACAAAGTGACTCCTTGTCCACCAGCAGCTTGCATGCCAGGCAAAGAGCCGGAGGGTGAAGGGGGACAGTTCTCCCTGCTCCCACACCATGCAGCTTTCTAGGGCTCCTGGAGCAACTCCAGGCCTGTGTGGGCCTCACTTGACTGCTACTAAAGCAAATCAGAGGAAAAAAGCAAATACGAGCTGCCCGCAATGCAGCCCCTGGGCTTGGGTTGATCTTTCACTTCATGTGCAGAGGTCTGGCTCCTCTCCCCTGCACACCTCCCTGGTGCCACTGTCCTCTCCCCACCAGGAGCTGCTATGGCTGCTCTTCTCTCTCCAGTTATACAAATGCCAAAGCTCCACTTATACAACCACCATAGGAGTGTGAAAACTGCTATTTTCTGCCAAACTACTCAGATGTATCTGCTGCAATGATTAAATATTTTGCAAGACTTGGTCCCTTTTCTGCTTAAATCTGGTCTAGATGAGAGCATTTTTCACCACGTCTGGGAAGTCAGCAGAAGATTTATGGAAACAATTCCTCAAGTCAGGGTGAAGTCCTCTGGCCTTACTTTGACCAACAACTCCTGCAAACCATATTTTGTATGTCCAAAAAGAGATGAAGTGTCCTTCAACAATCCCACAAACACAATCCCTGTCAGAAACAGTGGAGGGATGAGACTGGTAACCCACTGGGCTTTTTCTTCTTTCCATCCTCTGCTCCTGCCAGAACCCACTCCTCCCTCTCTGTCATGCTCCTAGTATTTCAGCAGAGCCTCATGATTCACAGGCACATTAGAGCCACTGGAAGAGCTGTCAAGGGGAATCAAGCCCTGAGCACTGCTTTAAGGCAGATCTGCATCCAGGGCAGCATGCTGCATTTCAGCCTCTCCACCTGCCACATTCACAGGTGTGTTTGCAGATGTGTGCGTTTTAGGAGGAAAGTTCATCCTCAAGTCAAAAATTATTTCACCCAATGTCAAGCTAGTTCAAATCATACAAGTTTGTTATGGCCAGCTTATTTTCTCCCTCAGAAGCAGCCAGGCATTAAAAGTTTTGATTTGAATTCAATTAGTAAGCGATATATTTTCCTGTAGTGATAAATTATGACCTTTCATAAATATGCTCTTCAAAAGTTTGCATTCCAGGCACCTTCTGAAAGGGAAACTCCTTGATATGTGACCTCTGAGTAGAAGACAAGAGACTCTAACCATGACATCTTCTGAAAAGGACTCCAGGAATCTCCCACCTGAAGGTTAGTTTCAGACACGCAAGAGGACTACGGGTTCCTGATTAGCTACTTGCAGAGGGAAATTCCAATGTTGTCTCCTTCTTTCCTTCTGCTAAAACTTAACTGTGAAAGCCTCACCGAAAATACCGGTTAGGAGGAAAAGTGCAAGCTGCAGCTGTGGTAGCTCCCAAGTACCTTAAGGTCAGAGAAGCTGAAAGATCAACCACAGAAATTATATATTCGATAATGAGAAACTACAGACTCTCTGCTCTCCAGCAACAGAATTGCTGCTTTCATCACAAACAAGATAAGCAACTCTGAGTTGTGAAATGTCTTGTTTGACACTGAAGCAAGGATAATACATAAGGATCACAGGCAAGAATTGAAAAGGCTTTGGTTGGCATTCACCATAGAATTTTCACACAGCCCGTGGGAATCCAAATATATATATCAGTGTTGCTTCCCATCAGACGTAAAGTCATTCTGCAAGCTAAAATATCCAAAAGCTCAGGGTCCTCTTAAGCTACAATAGGCACTTGAAGATTTGCTGCCCTTTTCCTCATCCACCATTTAGAAATACCATCAAGCACCTTCCCATGGCTGCAGATAGAAGCAGCTTCTCATGTTTCCAGCCCAAAACTTCTTGGGGTACATTCCACTGCTACACATCACAGTCCACTCTAAGTCTGGAGTTATGGAAGGACAAGACTTCCATGTCTTGCTATGTCAGCTCAACAGCTTAGCACCACGACATGCCCATAACCTGCTTTCCTCCTTAGCACACTGCAGCCACAATGGGTTCATTCCAAGAGTTTAAATAGGTAAACAGGGCTGCTTTCATCTCCAGTGGGTTACAGATAACAAGTGGTTTTGCTGGCCGATCAAGTCAGGGCTTGTTGTCTTCCTGCCCAGTAGCTTGCCCTGCACCTCGTGCTGAGGGCAAGCCCTCAAACCACCAGAGACAGCTGCTTGCTCTAAGCAGGAAGATTGTTCCTGGGAAATGCTCCCAGGGATCCCACCACAACACACCGGAGAGGGCTCTTGCTCTTGCAGCTTCCTCCCTCTGGCACAGAATCCAGTGGGCAGGCAATGGTAATATCTTCCTTTAGCACTGTTTCAAAGTGAACTTGTCTTAAATTATAACTGAGTAAGCAATATTGCTTATCATGATAATCTAAGGAAAAAAAGAAGTCTTCTTTTATAATCCAGCTCTTTCTTATACAATTACAGCTTAAAGTTTAGGTTATTAATTTTGAACTTACAGGTTCTTTTGTGCAAGACTGAGATGGAAAGGTCACTTTTAACACAATATTAGCTGTGAAATATGAAGTGAATATATTATCTAAGCTAGATAAGACATTGATAAATATCTAAGAGGATGGGGCTTTTGGCAAGCACAATTTCTCTCTTTCCACTGATGCAACAGAAATTGCTTTTTTAAGTACTGTCTAATATTGTCCAAACGGAACATGCATCTCAGACCACAGTCTTGAGGCACACAGAATAGATGATTCCAGGCTCCCTCAGTGATTTGCAGATGCTCCACATGCTCATGACACCCACAAGCTGATCAGTGACTGTCACCATCAAATGTGGCATGTAAAACTCATAGTCTCTGCCTTTTGATGAACCATGGGCCAGACACTACCAGACTCTGTCAGGTAGGCCATTTCAGAGATGTCAGTGCAGGTGGCCAAGTGGCCACCTCCTGAGGCAGAGACAGCACCTATTGTCAATTATCCAAGAATGAGCCACTTTACAACATCGACTGTAGGTAAAAAAGCCTTCATCTGGAAAAAAACAGACATCAGCCAAATAGAAATGTGAGCGTGGTTAAAAAGCAGATGTGTTTGTGAAGTGTCGGGGAGGATCATCCCACATTAATCTTGAGCTAATTTTAGGCATCTAACTTAGGTGTTGATACCAGCCTTAGGGTGTCAGCAGAGTATCCAGAAGGTGACTCAGAGTCCCAGAGCCCACCACAGGGTTGTGGCCCCCTGGATGCTCTGCCTGCCTGCACCCCTGGCACAAGGGGCACTTCAGGTGGCCCTGATTCTGCAGAGAAGGTCTCACCCTCTAGAAGAGCATCAAGTTAAATCGAGGCTGCAGGAAGCACTAGGAAAATGCACAGCACGCAGACCCAAAGTTACCATGTAAGTAGACTGGTAACTGCAGAGCTAAAAGGCACATTGCTTACAGCCACCTTGTAGTGGAGAATCTGAAAACAGAAACCCTGGTCTCTGCTCAGACCCCTCCCTGGCTGTTGCTAGGACATGTCCTGCTCTGCACCTCCACCCACCCTTTCTCTGCTGGCTGGGGACCTCTCCAGGGACATGCCACCAGCCCATATGTTCAGGTGATTGTCCGAGTGCTGAGATCCTGTTTTCTCAGCAGGAAGCAGCCATACTTGACTCAAAAGCAGCTCTTGGCCAGTCTTGCCCCCTCTGCCAAAGCACAAATGCTCTCTCCATGTCACAGTCTGGAACAAACACTTTAATGGGAGCAGCTTCAGAGGACCACAAGCTACCTGGCTCAACACCTCTTCCAGGCACGTGAGGTTCTACAGATGGAAAAGTAGCCAAGCCAGCATATGATTCCTCCCAGCTTTACAGGAGCCACTTTTTAGGAGGCAAGACTGAGATATACCTTCATCTAACCATCAGACACAGCTCCTCTCCAGGATTCACATGTACTCATCCCAATTTAAGAAACGCATATCAGATGTTGGACTGCAGCCAGAAAATCATGAAGAGCCTTCTTTTCAGGAATAAACATTATTCTCTCTAGGCTGGGTTTAAGCCACTCAGTTACAAGAGAGAGATTCATTATCAATGCCCAAAGTACCTACTGGCATGTGCAGGTTTGTTTTTCATCTCTGTTCTGTACACATACACGTGGTCACAGCTCCTTTCTCCCACTCCCAGCAGCACCTGCAAGCACAGCTCACAGGCAGCAGTCACACATGAGGCAGCTGATCTGTGACTGTCACCCTCAAGTGTGGCACACAAAAGTGCCACCCCACAGTCTCTGCCCTTCCATGAGCCACGAACCAGACGCTGCCAGACTCTGCCAGGGAGACCATTTTAGAGATGTCAGTGGAGGTGATAAATTGGCCACCTCCTGAGGCAGACACAGCACCCAATGTCAGTCACCTTCCCATGGGAAACTGCATTGATTCACAGTGTGAAAGAGAGGAGAAGAAGAAAGATGTTTCATTAACCTGACTTAGAGACTTATCACTGTAAGGCAAGAAAGGCTTTTCTGCCATAGCAAAGCTGGTCAATGCATGGAAAGCCATCCTTCCACAGGAAACACCTCAGCAGATGTGAAATGCAGGGCTCAGCATTTAGTATGACCATGGTGAGCCCCAGAGTTCCCCAGCCCAGAGGCAAACTGTTATCCTGAGTGGCCTGGACCATCCACACACTAGGTGAATGTGAAGAGTACGGAAACTCCACAGACCTGCCAGCCCCCTCCCAAGGTGACAGAAAAAAAATTGTGGGGGAGCAGCGCACTGATTTGCAACATGTCACCTTAATTACCCAACAGGCTGCTTAAATAGTGAGAGCTTCCCTGGAGCACATGCTGGGTCTCCAAGTGCTCATGAAACAAAAGCTGTTGGTGTTTCCTATGTCTTTTGGAACATAGCATGTTCCTGCTGCTATTGTAAAACAACAAGGGCTGGCGGGAGTCAATGGAGACCTGCCATTTCATATCAGCTGGGAGGAGAGCACCTGGTTACTACAGCACTGTTTTTCTCACATGACTATTCCATATGATAAAACTTCTAATTAAATGCATAGTAAATGCGATGGGAAGACTCTTTTGCTAATTATTTCTATACCTTCAGGCAACAGAATAAAATCAATATGTAGCAAGAAAATGATAGTTAAATAAACCTTGGCAACTTGTGCTGCAGGTAAATTAACAGTGTGGCAGCAGATGGGAATGCCTTCACAAATCAGGGTGCTGGCCGAAACCAGGCTTCAGATGTGTGTCACCCACCAAAGCTCTGCCTCCTTCAGTACAGCCTCACAACTCCCTGCAATGGGGTCCTACAGCCCTCTCCTTCACAGCTGTGCTGAGGAGCCTGCTCAAAGCAGAGTAGGCTTCCTACACTTTCTTTTATTGGAAAGTCTATACTACATTTACTTGCTTTAATGTTACTGGAACAGCCACAAGGAGGGGAAATGACCTTAGGAGCCATGCAACTGGCACAACATTTCTTGTTATTCCTCACAGGCAAAAAAGGTTTTGGATTCAGTCATGTTTGTGTAAAACCAGGGCTCAAAATGGTGTAATTCTATTACCCCTCATCAGTGGTTACTTCTCCCACATGCAAGGAAAGATGAGATTTTAAGATTTAAACCCAAGGGATTTGTCACTTTGGACCTCTGTTTTACTGCACCCACTTTCATCATGCTTGAGGGGATCTGTGTTTCCAAGAGCCTCTGGAGGTTTACTTAGAGTTGGGCACCCAACCTAAGAGCTGCGCATCTGAAAGCCGTAGTACGTTAACTTTGTTTGTCGGCCACAGAGTAGTTTCATTGATCTGGGAGCGAGATAACGATTTACAAAACAAAACCACAACCACTTGTTAGCTGTAAGTGCCTTCACATTCGCTGCATTAATTCCAACGTGAATTAGACATGGAAATGCAGCCGAAGCACTGGGTGCTGGCGGAGCAGCGTTCCCTTCCAGACTCCCCGCATCAAGTCCCATCCTGCCGCGTTCCCATGCCAAGCTGGCGGGCCCCGCGCTGATCCGGCGGGCAGCGCATGCACAAGGCATGTCTGGCAAGCCCACTCTCATGACTAACGCTGTGTTCCTGCGATAACAGGCTCGGCCACCTACACAACTAGCCCTCCGAATAAATACTGCGCTGCATGGGTTCCCATGAGCGGCAGACCGATGGGAGAGCGAGATAAGCGTTCGCTGTCGCTCTCACAAGGGGTTTCCAGGCCTGGCCTATCTTCTGGGTCTCACACACGGCTCTCTGCAGCTCTGTTTTCTATCAGTCATTTTGGTCAGGTCCACTGCTCCACTACCGAGGCACCAGACCACTGCTTTTGTCCATACCAGTATGTCGCTCCCAAAAATCCCCCGTGAGTACGAACTGCAGCAGGGCAGACAGGACAGCACAGTGAAACCCCCTCCCATTAAACCACACAAACACATCCAATGAGACACATGGATTTTTCAGACCCAGTGCTTAGCAGCCTCTACCTGGTAAATGCATCCTCCCCTTCCATCTTTTCCCTCCCTCCACAATGTCCCAGACTGATATACTTTGAAAGGCATATCTCATGGGTCCATACTGTCATTACACACCAGCAAAAGCCTTTGCAGCTTTCAAATCTTCAACAACAGAATTTTCTTGGCTTTCAGATACAAGATCTCAGGCTTATTCACAAGAACGAGTTTACATCAAAGCAAGCTGTCAGCAAAATTGCACTAACTGGCGCAAAACAGGCACATACAGCAGTTGGTTTTCTGTTGGCACTAGTTGCTGCTTTCATTTCCTCCACATTGTGCTCTTGGCAGAGTAAACTACTCATCTGTCCCAGGTCCTGAGCACCTTAGGATCATTTCCAAAGCCCGTGATAGGCTAGCCAGGAATAGCCATGTAAAAATTACTGCTTCCCACACAGGGGGTCACACCTCTGCTGAACAGGAGTTGGACAAGCCCACCCTCATCTGATTCTGGGAAAGGGAAAAGCAGGGGAGCCCTACAGAGAACAAGGATGGGATAAGGAGGAGAGAGGCATTCCATCGTCACTGGCATGAAAGGAGCTCATCCTCCAAAATGCATCATGCATTTGGAAAAGCCCACGGGGGTTTGGGGCCAGTGGGATCCCAGCACAGACTGGATGGGCAGGAAGATAACCGAAGCAGGGAGATAGATACAAGGCTGCAGGCAGGGTATACCCAGAGGGACCAGCCCCAGAAAACAGACTGATAGAAGAAACTTTTAAGTTGGGTTTTCTAATGCCTGCCATCACTGGGGGATGATTTGCCAGCATTCACTGAGCCTAGGCTCTGTGCAGGAACCAGGGGAACCACCATAGAAATCATGGGCAGCTTTATTTCTCAGGGCCCTGGAAACTAGAACCACGGCACTTCTTTTTTTTCTTTTTTTTTTTTTTTTTTTTTTGTGGAGCCTCCTTGCCCTGATATCTTTAATTAAGAGGGTTGTGTGTTGTTTTTCTTTTACTGTGTGGTAGCTTTTATCTAACAGGTATATGTAAAAAGTGTGCCTGGGGAAAATCATATTCATGGGAACAAACTTAGCAAAGCCACTTTAACCCAGCTGCTTTTTTAAGAAGCACCTGAGGGCAAACCCTTGAAGATATTTATGCTCTATGGTGAGTTAGAGGCTTCTGAATACTCCCACTAATCCCACTTCCCTTTATTTCCCTGCGTACAAGCAGTGGGAAGCGCCACTGTCCCTCTGCTCTCAGTCTAGAACACTCATAAGGAGCTACTTTAAAGCCAGATGATGGGCTCCACCCTGTAAATTGCTGAGGGCCCCAGCCCCTCACAGCAAGCCGTGAGTGCCCCGGCAGCTCAAGGGGTTCAAATGTGATTGTGAAGCTCATGCAAATCTAAATACCTGCATAAAACACTAATGATGAGCACCTTATGGCTACCTCACACAGGCCGGGTACACATCACCAGGCTGGGGGGTTTTTGGCCAGAGAAGTTGTCAGTCTGCAGGTGGGATGTCTACATGATGCAACTGGCAAAATGTAGCACAGCTGGTGCCACAGTCACAGAATCACAGGAAGGGACCACTGGAGCATTCTGGTCCAGCCTCCCTGCTCAGTCTGAGTCCCCCAAATATATTACTCAGGATTGTGTCCAGACAGCTTTTGAATATCTCCAGTGAGGGAGACTCCACAACCTCTCTAGGCAACCTGTTCCAGTGCTCAATCACCCACACAGTGGAGTTCTTCCTCATATTCAGGTGGATCTTCCTATGTTCCAGTTTCTGTTCTTTGCTTCTTGTCCTAGCAAAAGTCAAGGAGAAACAAAGATTTTAAGTTAGAGCAGGAGATTAGAGAAGTACAGGGCATTTTTGCTATGCTCTGTCATTCTTTTTGTATAATATCAATCTTCAATATCATTTCTGGATTAGACTTCCATTTCTGTTAAAAAAACTATACAAGCTACCTTAAAAGTTTGATCCAGCTCCTCATTAAGTCCACATGAAAAGGGTCTTCTGAAAGGAACACTCCCTCCCTAAGCAGCTCAGGTCCGTGCTTTTGTGGAGGAGGGAAGGAGGGGTAGATGTAATCATAGTGAATTACACAGTCCTGTTGCCACTTTCACCAGCTTTAAGCATTCAGAAATTAGGGACGAGCCCCTTTCCTCTCCACAGCAGAGATCTTTCCCACACCAGCTGAAAAAAATCCCCACAAGGCTAGCTTGTAAATTCAGGTCTTCAAGAAAAAAAAATTTAAAATAACAAAATAAAAAACCCTGAACATCTGGGCGGTTTACCTCCAGGTGCCTGAGTGTGGGGAGTTTTCCAGCCACAACCCCAAATGCTTTCACCACAACCCTGGGGGCCAACAGAGCTCCCATTCAAGAAGCAGAGCAGGGCAGGCAGCTGGTCAGCAGCAGTTCCTTGGCAGCCCAAACCTTGGGCTGCAGGGTGCCAGGGAAGAAAGATGAGCAAAACCAGCCCAGTGCAGCTGCTGTGAACTGTGACCCCATTTACAGAGGCTGGCACGGCTCCGTGGGATGCACCAGCCTGTTTTTTCCATCTCTGGACAGGAAGCCTACAGGGAAAGGGAGGGAGAGGGGGGTCTGCTGGGCATTTTTTCTGAATGGAAGTTGGTGGAGTTAAAAATTGCCAAGAACAGGCCAAAAATAGGGAGGGTTAGGCAACATAAATTCAGGATGCATCATCCAGCAGCTCTAACACAACCCTCTGTATAGCACTGCCAGTGAGTGGAGAGGGAGCCATGGTGTGAGGGACCCACCAGCACTGCTGCCACTGGGTTTTACTGCCTACTCTGCACCCACACAGCACAGACCTCAGATAAAATAGTCCCAAAAAACTTCCAAAAATGCATACAGGCTCTTGCTGCCAAGGAGGATCATGAGTCTGCCCCCATGCCTGTGCCTGGGGCAGCACTGGGCTCAGTGTTCACTGCTGGGGCATGATCCCGATCCACACATGCCCTGCCAGGCTGCTCTGCTGTGCTGGCACCTGGCCACAGTACTGGGATCATGGGGGGAGCAGCAGTGGGGTGCAGGCTGCTCCCTTGAGCTGAGTGTACTGCAGGAGGGGAAGGTTTGACCTCACCATCTTGGTCCCACTGCCCCTGCTGTGGGGCAGGGGCAAGTCCCTGAGCCAAGCAAACCTGTGGTCTGGTCCCTTACACTTGTGCCTTGCATTCACATCTCTGATATGAAACAAGCTCTGATTTTGACATCCCTGCTGATGTAAAAATCCTGACTCTGGACAGGAACAGGAGTGGTTCCTTCCAGACAACTCCCTTCAGTTGTTTTCTGGTGTTTCCTTTTTCCTTCACCACAGCACTTTTCCTGTTCCTTCTCTGGTTGTGGCACAGTAAGACTGGAGTGAGAGGAGTGAATTTTGCTGCTGACAGGGACATTTCAGACCCTCTCCAGCTGCCAAGTCATTTGGGCATGGGCAGGTACCATGCACTGGCGTTCACTCGGTGCACGGCTGCTCTTGCCACATCTGCAGCACCAACAAAAGCAGGCAGATCCCCATGCACAGTCTGCTTGTGGGAAGTGAGTAGAGGAGCATGAATGTGATCAAATTAAACCACTGAGCACTCACACTGTTTTCTGTGTCCTCATTTACACTGCAGACACGAACAGCCAAGGCTGGTCTCTTTGACTTTGGTTAAGCTAGGAAACAAAAGGAGTCAGGGCCAGAGGCCAAGGGCCAAGGCTTGCTCCCCTGCAGCCAGCCTTTCTCCCCCCAGCCAGGAGATTGGGACCCATCTGCACTGCCCTGGGGGACAGCCCCCAAGGATGCACTGCCCCTGCTGCCCCAGGGCCAGGGCTGTTCTCACCAAGGCACCACTCTGGCAGTGAGGCAGGGTGCCTGCCTGAGGGACATGCCCCTGAGCCTTCTCTGGCCCTGCTCCTGTGACTAGTGCAGATAAAATTCTTTTTCCTCGGTGTTTGTGCTAGGCATTTCACATGGGAGAAACTGAGGACCACTTTGGGAGCCCTTCACAGCCCACATCCCTGTCTGGCAGCACTGAGGCTGCAGTGTCACCTTTGAGATGATATGCACTTAATTCTTACCGTAATAGGCAGAGTAAAAACTATCCTATAGACCCCCTTGCATTACTGACACCAAAGGTAATGTCCTGGCAACACAAACAGACTTCACAAGAGGCCTGGAGTAACTGCTGATGCCACTCCAACACCACTTCTCTATGGATTGGACAGGGAGTCTGCTGAAGTTTCCAAACTGGGATACCAAAATACAAGGATGTGCATATTGGCCAGGTTGGGAATTTTGACACAGAAGATGGAACAGGGCTATTATCATTATTGTTGTTGTTGTTTAAAAAGTACCTGTTTCCAGGAAGACTCAGGAGCTTCAGTCTTGTTCTGGACTCCATATGTAATAGGAGGATGTTCCTGTCCCAAAGAGCTGCTCAGCTCACCCCAGAGCACAAACTAGCAGCTCAAAGTAGCACAGATAAAATCACAGCTGCATACTTTTATTTTCTGCACCCAGCCTGGTCAGTCAGGAATGAGCATTGCTGGGCTAAATCTCCTAAAACAGGCACTGAAGCCCTACCTGAGATGTACTTCTAGTCACGAACTAAGAGGCACTGGCCTAAGTCACATATCAAGGCATATTACAGTGTAAAACACCTCCAGCACAATGTTATATGTCAAATGCCAATCCATTGTGAGCTTTCTTATCAAAGGGCAAATGCTGATTGAAGAGAAGCAGAGAAGTGCAGCAGAGAACTAAATAAAAGGAAAGGTCTTAAGAGGCTTACAGCCACCCTGGTATAAAAGAATCATCTTTCAAGCTGATAAAAATATTGTTACATGCTCTGATAAGAATAATCTCTCAGGCTCTGATAAGACTACAATGAGAACAAGCCTTTTACAACACAACATTAGTGAACCACAACCCCATCCTGCCCAGAAATACCCTTTCTAGGTGCCGCTTCCTTTTGTTCTCCAGTGGGGCAAGCACTGAAAAGAGCTACTGTAGCTTTCCTCCCTGTCTAGCAGGGACACAGCCAGGGAAGGACTCGGTGGACTCCACCCTATTGAATATGGAGCAATTCACTCCAAAGAAACTAAAGCATGCAAATAATTGCATCGACTTCAAATGAAATTATTCCTATGTGTAAATGCTCTACTGAATCAGGGCCAGGGTGCTTAGCACTCTGGAGTATCAAGTCTTAAAAGTTTTGGAAGGCTTTAAGTGAGAGGGAATGGTTTGGGAAATAGGGGGGAGGAAAGTGGGTGGGAAGGAGTTCTCCCACTGAATAATAGGTCAATTATCTCTGAAGTCTGTGATGCGTACAACTAGAGAGAAGAATGCTGGAAGGTCTGAATCTATTTGGACATTTGGGTTAACCATGACTTAGCACCCCAAATCCACATTGACCCAAAAACTGGACTGGCTATATGGTTAGGCATTTGAGTTCAGAAATACATCCTGTAGTAGCCTATGCACAGAGCTTATCTTCTTTCCTTATTTCCATCACAACACAAAAACATATTCAGACAACCTGCTGTTCTTGACTTCCACAGCACAAAAAAAGGCTGAAATTCTTCATGTCTCAAGTTGAAGAAGGTAGATACTTTTTACTGAGGGAAACCTGAAGTCCATGAAGCTCCATGAAGCCAGCTAAGCAGAAGCACCTACTCAGGCACTGTGATGGGGGGGACAGATCAATACCTGAGGCCAGGCATGGAGTTGTTTCGCTGGGTTAGTCACAGCAGGTAACAGGGATGGCTGCCCCAGAGCCACTGGTTTGGCAGGAGGGAGAAACAAAAAAAAAACCTGTGGAAATGACCTACTGAGCCGAGTGCCACACAGGCATTTGGCTGCAGATATCCAAAGCAGTCTGTGGGCAAAATTAAGGAAAATATGAAGTGAAAATGGAAGGCCATAACTTCCGTTTCCTGCTGAAAGACCAGGAATATCCTTTGCCATGTTACACTCCTGAAAGGTCTCATCCCAAGAACGCGGACATACCGACCAGTTCATGCCCAAACCTCTCCCAGCATCACTGGCTTCCTTCTGCCCTAACAGACACTACCTGTGTGCACTTCTCAGGTCTGATCCCAGTTTATTCCAAAAACAACAGATGAAAGGCAGAAAGCATTAAAGTGCATAGGAGTTTTGCTCTCAACCACATTTGGAGCAGAATTTGACCCAGAATTAAGAGGACACTTTTTACTGGAGATCTAGCAGGTTTCTGATGCTGTTCCAGTAGCTCCAGGAGGCACACCTGCTCTTGGATCTGCATGGTAATTTCTGTGGTTTGGCCACTGAGGAGGGTTTTATATTATTTTTAAGCATTACCTTTAAAAACAAGGAGCTATTTTTCTCTTTTCTCTTTACTTTTCTTTGTTTGCAAAAAGCTTGGACAGGACTGATTAACCACACAGGTGACAAAGCCATACAGAAAATATTCTCAGGGTTGTACACAGAAAATATCTCCCACAGTTGTTCTGGATACTTCACCCAGCCTCAGCCTCTCATGCAAAGAGCCCTTCCCTCAGCTGCCTGCCTGCTGCCTCTCAGAACTGACCCCACACAAGCCGACTGCAGCAGAAGACCACTGGTGCGTCTGGTGTGATTCCAGGGGACCTCCATAGCCTCTGCTCTGTGATTCTGACCCACTTCTCTCTCACTAATCTTGGGAGTTGAATGGCAGGTGATGCCAAGCTGATAGACTCCAATAGCTTTTTAATCCACCCATTACTATCCCATCTTACATAGGGAGACTAGGCACAGCCGTGTCACAGAATCAGGCTGGGTAGGGAAGCAAAGGCTACGGTCTAGTGCTTCCCACCACTAATACCCAGGATATACCTTAAGCTTTGACTGTTGCATAAATGACATGAGATGGCATCTGCTATAAATGACCAAATCAGAAGTGGAAACATTTATGAAAACAAAGGAAATGGTATTGAGCTGATATTGGAGCAGTTTTCCACAAGCGTCACCAGTAGTGCAGAGGACAACTCCAGTTCAGTGAGGGCAGCTCACAGGTCCTGGAGCTGTATGATGTGCCTGCTACAGGAGAGTTAGGCCAGGAATCTGGACAAAAAGGAGAATCTTTAAGCCATTGAGTATGATTTTAAACAATTTTGGATAATAGCAAAAGCATGTGAAATGATGCTTAGACAGGCATCCGAAACAGTTTCTACATAAAACGTGGGGGGGACAAAAAAGGTCCACATGTTCAAATCAGAAAAAAGGCCAGAGCAAAGAACATTTCACAGCAAAAGAAATGAAACCCCCCTTTCAATATAACCTACGTACGGCAGGAGCTCAGCACCTGGGGAATTTACAGGCCTGCCTTTCACCAGGATATGGAGAGCAGGAATAGTCGAGCAGGTCATTCCTGCCCGGGAGCCGGCAGCAGGGCTGAAATTGGACCCAGGCATTTGCGTCATCATCAAACAATCAGTAACTGCTTCAGGTAACTCGGGCCACCAGCCAGCGCTTTTGAGAACGTCTGTGGCCGGATAAGGGCTGTCATATTCCTGGTGTCAACACCGAGGCTTTGCAGTGAACTCTGCACCGTCACGCAAGAGCAGCTGGGCTGCTGGAGAAAAACACCCTCCCAAGGTAAAGAGCTGCTCAGGCTAATGCAGGACAGATTTGGGACTGCACGGAAGGAGACGCTGGGCCAACCTGCTTCCCTCCAGTGTGCAAAGGTTGGCCTGTGGTGGGGATTTCCACTGTCAGAGGCTTATAAGGACAGGGAATCACATTCACAGATCAAATGTCCACAGCTTGCTGATGCTCACTTTGGCCAGTAGAAATCGTAACACTGGAGGTGTTCCTGTAGCCAGCTTAGTTTTTAGTATTTCACAAATCAAACTTGTTGATAAGCCATTTCTTGAAATGAGGAGAGCAATAACATAGAGAAATTGGGGCCATTGTGGGAAATGCTTTGGCATTGTCTGTAATGAGACATTTTCACAATTCACCCTAGATCCAAAGGGAAACATTTCTCTTAAAAGTCACAAGTCAGCCAATTCAAATAGCATCAGTGAGATGTGACTTGTCTCTCTGCCTCAGCAGCTGTCAGTTATTCATTTCTCCATCATCAGGCAGACAACCAGAAAAAGCCTGCCAAACCATTGGCTCTGAGGGAGCCGTCCCTGTATCTGCTGCTGTCAACACGACAAAGAAACATGCAGACCCCAGTTTTAGCCCTGCCAAAGAGGCAAGTGTTTTTAAATCATATACTTAGGCAATCTTTTGTCTAACTTTTAAAAAACTTTAAAAAAACAAATACAGGAAAAAATACTATTACCCCCATTTCCATGAGATGTCCCTTTGGAGAGACTTGATAGACCAAATCAGAACTCACCATCTAGATATGGGGAAGTTTAGGGGAGACATTCAGAGGATTTTAGACTTTTAGTGTGGCAGTGACTTACTACACCAGATGCAAAGGCATCACTGTGCATCAAGGACACAGGAGACACAGGAACAGGTGAGGCAGGCTAAGGACAGCAGCTCTCAGCCAGATGAATGTGGCAGAATTGACAAACCAGAGCTCTTCAGATATTGTTTTTTTTTGTCCTCAATAACAAAACACCAAATGTTGACTGTCAACTAACTGCAATTCATGTAAAGTTTGTTTCACTCCAAATTCAGTTTCCCATTAAAAAATTACATATCACTGGCATTCAGAGATGCTTTGATGGGAGAGAAAGACCAAAGGACCAGCTACCTAGTCCATATGGATAAAAAGAATAGTCAGAATTACTGCTGTAAATGCATGGAAGAGTTAGTCTCTGGTTTGGTTCTTAAAATAATCCCTATTAGATTATTAGTCATCTGATCTCATAGGCAAGATAATCCTGACTTTCACAGTTTTTGGATTACATCTCTAACAGTTTTTAGGTCTGGGCTGTCTTGTTTACAAACAAAACCAGGAAATAATGCTCATAAAATAATAAACAAGGCAAAGGAATACAAATAGTACAGAGCTGGAAGGAAAACCAGCTACTTAGTAACACCACCATTTTCCAGTAATCAGTTCCAAATAAAATAATTGTTAATAACGTGGACATATTAACTCCAGATCCCTCATACTTTCAACCCTTAGATGTTTTCTGTGGATTAAGTCCATTGCAGATGTAATGGTCTGGAGCCAAGTGGAGCTCACACCTACCGTGGTCTGTGTTCCACCTGTTTTTAGGTAAACCCTGACTTCTTGCTGTTAGGCATATCCATCTTCCGAGAGCCAGAACATGAAGATAAACTGTTTGTTTTTATTGTTTTGTCATGACTGAATTACATTGTCCTAACACCCAGACCCAGCTCCAAAAGGCAGCAAAACTGCAGCAAATAGCCAGCGTGGAGGACTGTGCTGACCAGGCTTGCTGGCCCACAGGGTGCAGGTGCAAGAGCGTATTTGACAGACAGAAAGGGTGTGTTGTAAGGGTTCAAAAAGTATTTCTGTGCCACACAGGGAAGCTTTAGAGAGAGCAGGGGAAAGAAAGAGAATAGTGAGCTGTTGCACTAAGTTATTAGTGCCTTTCTTGATAGGACTTTCTATCACTGCTGTTCTCTTCCCACCACAGAAGTTCCCCATCACCTGTGTTTGGGGAACTCAGAATATAAATCTACATTTTTTTCCATCAAAAGAAAATCTCTCTGCAGGTTAATGGTAGCACTCACCTGCCAGCAGAGTCTCACAAGACTCCGTGTGTCTAAACATCACCTCCAACCCCTGGACTCCTTGAAGTGAAGTAACACAGTAACAGCTAATACAAAGCAAGCAGCATGAATGAAGTCCATTGCATCCCTGCCTTGCTACTTGAGACCACTGCACATGCCTGGAGCCACAAATCAGGGCATTTACAGTAATCAGAGAATACCTATCCAAGTGCAGAGAGATCTCTACTTAGCAGGAAGACTTAACCTGAGCTAATAAGGGGTAAATGCATGCCCCTTAGGAAGACCTCTTCAGTAGCAAGTAATGAAATTCATTTGATGCAAATGTAAGCCCCTATTAAGAAATACAAACCAGGCATTTCTTGTGCATTTCCAAACCAGCATAGCTATTTTTATTTTCATTTTGCATATATATCCCCACAGATTTTCAGAAGATGTTTTCAGCTGCCTGGATTTTATTAGTGACTACATCCTTGAAATCTTGTCTTTTCATGCATTGATTGGTTTGGTGTCATAAGAAGCAGTATGTGCATTCTGCCTTTTCAAGTATCCAATGTCTCTATTTTCCATAAAGAACAAATTCCTATTTACCAGTTCAAGCAAACTATCAAGGGAGAAGGATGACCTTCATTCACTCAAAATGCTTTTGCATACTTTCTCTGCTTGCTCTAAGCCTAGAGCTAAGTTCTCTCTGGGTAAATATTTTTCCATCTAAGAAACCTTTTTTCCATTACAGGGTTATATAAGCTGTTAGCAAACCATGTTTTAATCAGGAATTAAGCCCTGCTGGAAATGAAGAAGTGCATGAAATGCTGGGAAAAGGAAGTTTCTTTCAAAGGAAAATATCTCAAAATGAAAATAAAAATTGAAAAAAAAAAAAAAAAAGAAGGGTGAGAGTGGGGGTGGTCAATTGCTTAACTTAAATTGACTGGAGCTTAAATTCACTAGTGAGCATTTGCTGCCTCCTCTTCCACTAGATAAGGTTGCCTACAGACACCAGAGAAATAGACCATCAAATTGTTTCTTATCAATTTCATTTTCATAGCTTCTGGCCTGGAGGAGGAGGTGGGAGTTGAGGAGGGCAGCAAAAACAGGAAAAAAACCATATCAATACAGGAAACAACCAAACAAAAGATCAGTACAAAAGATAACCAAAAATAGCATGCTATGTCTTCAGGATAGCAAATGCAAACAATTAAGTTTAAATCATTACATTTTTATTCTGCAAATAAAAGAAGAGTTTCTTCCACTTCAGTCCAAGAAGTTTATCAAGTCAGCATATCACACACAGTAGCAGCTCCACCTCAAGAATTAACAATATAGTTACACAGATACGTGTAAATGTATATAAACACTTGCATTAGCCAAGGTACAGGTGTAGCTTGGATTATATTGGATTGTATAATGTTACTTGCTCTTGGTTTCTTTGCCATTCCAGCTGTTAAGCAGAATCCAAATATGTATGTGATTGCATGTTATTTCAGCTAAAGAGCTGTTAGAAACATCCAGCACAGAGCACAGACAGGGCTTATTCATAATTCATACGACAAGTTTTTTACCCCTGGCTGGATCCCACATGCTGCCCATTTGCAAATGCAGACACTGGATATCAGTTTTGCAAATGGATGTGTAACAAGTTAATAGTATGTAAATTCCTAAGGCTCATACTTATTTGTTCTGAATGGGCAGAAATGAGCTAGACTTACACCAGGATAGGAATTCATAGAAGGAATTGATTTGCTTTAAACCAGAACAATTAGGTCAAACCATCTACTCTCTGATAACTACATATTCACCCAGCAGAACTGATTTTGACCGTGTGGAAAGAACCTGGGGCAAGATACCATCTGAGTTGTTCAAAACACAGGCTCCCTCTGCAAGACACAGCTGGTGCTTGCACAGCTCCTGCAGCCTGTGATTCACTCCAGCTATGCAGAATTTCGTCTCCAACCAAATTATCCTGGCCACCAAATACAAGAGTTGAGTGCAGTCAGAGGCAAAGCCAACACTGTGACATGACAAAATGGCCTCACCTTGCACTGGCCAGGCAGCTCTGGTTTCTGACACAGCTTTACAAAGCCTTAAACTGTCCTGTACATGGCAGGTTTGCTGAGTTTTTCCTGAAAAGCAGAGAGGAAGGCATGCTGATTAAGAAGGAATCCTGCATCTGGAATCCATGTGAGAACTGGAGCAGGAGATCTCTAAACCTTTAGGAAGCCAAATAGATTGGATGTCCAGCACATTGCCAGGCTGCTCCCTGTCATCCTTCCCAACGTGCAGTGATGTACCTGGAGGCATGCCATATCTCAGCCTCCACGTGCAGAGGAGCCCTAAGAAAGATGAGTTTGACACAGCATAAGTATTGAAGGCAGGGAAATACCCAACTAGCAACAAGAATATCACCCACCTACCAAGAGAAGGATGAATCACCTACTTCACAAGCTACATGAAACCTTGATTCATTGGTAAATTGTGACAAGTGGGCTGGGTTCTTAATCTCCGAACAGGCTGTGCTGTTCAGGCAAACACCCCCAAACATCACTTGTGATGTGAAGTGCTGGTGCAGAGCCAATGAGCTCATTGATGGGAAGGAACTGGCTTCCTCAAGTGTGGTTTTACTCTGAAGAGACTGCCTTGAAAAATTACCATCCCTCTGCAGGCTGTGTCTCTGCAGAGTGAGTCAGAGTGTAATAGATGTCTTGGGTGACCGAGATAATTTGGCATGGCCAGACACAGGCAACATGCTGAGCACACACTGCATCCTGAGCTCAGAGCTCAGCCACAGCTGCAGAGCAAGCCCACCCACTCACCCCTGGGACAGGCTCCTTCCTGATGATCCAGGTGGCACAGCTATTCTTCATGGAAGCAGCCTTTCATTTTTGACTGCTTTCTATTTAAAACACCTCCTTCTGGTGCATCCTGATGCTTTTTACTTTGGGACATCAATCACAAAAGCAGTCACTAACAGCATACCATCAAAATGCAGGAGACCCAATTTTTACTTGGCACAACACTGGGAAATTAAAATAATTTGTCACCATGATTTCTTCGGAAGTTGGATGTTCAGTCCTCAAGTGAGAGATTGTAGCAGGCATGGAAACACCCTGAGTGTGCCACATCACATAACTGAGTTAACATGGACTATAAAATTTCCTCTGAAGTGTCTGGTTTTGGTTCCCTCCAGACCCACATACATGGTCAGTGGCCCGAAGCAACAGATTACTATCACCAAAAGTTATTTTGTTAAAAGCCACCTGGAAGAGGAAGGAAAATGCAAGTTCTCTAGTTAGTTTGTTTTTTGACTTGGATGTCTGTCTCACTTTTCCCCAGAAGGAGAGGTGGTGGGATTCCCCAGCTGGCTCTTGCTGCTAAACACCAGTCTTGTCTGCCACGTTTTTTCCCTGAAGGCAGCCAAGCTAACAGAAGAAAAAGACTTGCAAAGCAGAAAAATACTTCTTGTTGGAGACTTTGTTTTGCTGCATAGCGCAAATACCTGAAATGCTTGGGAAAAAAGGTATCCTTGATTTAAAAGAAAAGCCTGCAGATTATCCATCAAGGTTCAAGGAAAACTATTCAATTACTTAATTCTTCATTAAGTTCCTGAACATATTCCAAGGAAATCTACAAACATATGCAGTGTTTTTAATGTAGCCAAGTTATGAAAAAGGAGAACACTACAGGTCTCAAGCCAGTAATCTCTTTCTTAAGACATAAACTACCACAACCAGGCTGCATCTTGAGAATGTCCTCTTCTATATTTAATTTAAAAATTTTAATTAAAGTTACTTTCCTTTAAAATTTCTGAAAGGAAAATAAATGCTTGAAAGTGGGACATGGGTATCCTCTAAAAACAGAGGGGAAAAAAGCACTGCTCCAAATTACCTTCAGATCAAGTCATTCTCCTAAGCATAGGTTCAAGCTAACCCTGGGTTAATACTGAGCTAGCAAGAGCAACACTCTCTGTGAAACCATTCACTCTCCATTTATATGTCAGGGTGAGGAAAATGAAATGGGAAAAAACACAAGCCTATGTATGAGGTCAGATCTTCTTAAGAAACCAAAAGGTGGGGTTTTTTTCCTTTTTTGTCTTCCATCTTGCCTTTCTTTTGTTGGGTGCTGCTTTGGAGCACACACGTCTACGTTATCCACGCTTGTGGCCCCCACTGGAGGCTCACAAAAATAAATGCAAGCTCTAGTCAATTCACAGACACAGAGGGAAGCCCAAGCCCATGCCTGAGGGTTCTGATCCATGAAGATTCATCAGCAGGCTCCACGGCAGTGCCAGACTGAACAGCTGCTGAACATGCAGATCTCACGGCTGGAGAAACATCCCTGCTGGAGGGGCAGCGAGGGCTTTGGCCAGGGTTTGCACACAGTGCCATGCAGACAGGGGGAAGCCCTGTGAATCAGAACAGGCACTTTCCCAAGGGCTTCTTGGGACATTTACAAGTCTAGTTCTAAGTGTAGTTTACTCAAGCATGGCTGCTAGCAGAGCTGCAGGCACACCACCTCCTTGTGCTCCACCTTCACCTGGTTGCCTCAGGCAACCAACCCAGTTCCTGGCCATCTCTTGTTCCAGTACACCCGCATCCCCAGGCTCCAACCCAGCGCTTGTAAACGCCTCCACTGTCTGGGACCCAACCCCAGCCCTCACTTTTAGGAGCCGGGAGCTGCCCACATAACCCCTTTGCCACCAGCCATGACCCATCTCTGCACTCTGCAACTGGGGATCTAGTGGAAGGGTAAAATAAAATTTGCCCCCATTTTGTACGTGGTGGAAGTGTTGTTGGACCCACCAGTAAGCACACTGATGGACTTCTCTGAGCCACCCACAACTCTTCAACAGGACTCAACCTTGCTGCCACCCTGTCCTCAGCAGAGCTGCCAAACTCTCAGGAGATAATTCAGTGCTGCACAGAACTGCAGACAGAGAAAAGCATCAACTCAGATCTACTGGTTGACACAAAGAAAGGCTGACAGTGGTGGGGTACTCAGTGCAAGGGGCCCAGTCTGGGCTGTGGGAGGCAAAGGGAGGGGGAGAGTCCCAAACCAGAACCAGCACATCTACAGGGGAGGGAGTCATGGTGCTGGAACCAAGTATCTACATCTTGCACCACAAATTGATCTTCATCAAGCACATTTCTGAGTGAGAAGGAAGTATTGGTATAAAATGTGTTGGTCAGAAAAAAAAATCACCCTGAAAATTTGGGCAGACTAAGCAGAGTATATGAATCTTTTTCTCTGAAAACCCCATCAATATCATTTGACACTTCACTTAGCCCTCCAAATTGTTGCTGACAATTCTGGGGTTTTCAGCAGAATTAGTCATGCTGTAAATTGCTATACTTGAAATGAGAACCACAATCACCAGTTTATCATACATCTAATTAAAACAAACCTAAGTATTTAACACTATATATACACTATGCTGTTCATGTGCCAAACATCAAGATACAAAATACTTTGGAGTTCATATTGACGTCAGTTTTCTGCTTCAATCAACATTTACCTTTTAGGTCAATACATTTTTGTGTTTGCCATAACAGAAGCTAGAATCAACATGCTTATGCCTGTAATTATTTCATTTAACTCTTTCAGTGTTTGAAATAAAGTTTGTAAGGAAAAGGCAAAGCTAAATACAAGTGTGCAGTGGCTTTGCCTGGCCTTTTGCTCAGTTAAAATCAGAAAAATACTATTGCAGGGCTGTTATCTGAAAGAATCACCTTGTTCTTTGCCAGCACTGGCACAAAATATACAACAACATTGCCAGTAATATTAAATACCAGTAATAGCCCACCTGAATAGCCGGGAGACAAACATTCAGTTATTAAAAGTGATGGTACAGAATCGCCTCATTAAGCCCAGTAGCTCACTGTTTACAATGGGCTAGTGCCAAAAGAAGAACACAGTTTTACAGCTTTTAATGCTATTGTCTCAGTGCATTGAAGTATCTGTTTTCAGATAATCTACAAAAAAAAACCCCGTTTTAATCTAGGTGAGGTATTTGAACTCTGTGGCCATCATTTGATCCAGCCCTGCTGAGATAAGTAGGAGAATGTATAGTTATCTGTTTGGTTTATACAACCAGTAAACTTCTTATACTCTGCTGCTCTTGCCAGTATTATCAGTGCTGGCTGGAGAGCTGGTGGAGAAAACATCTGCCCAGAGATGGATGATCTGTGTTACGAGTGCCACAAAGGCTGGCAAACCATGGGTGCTGATGGCTTCCTCAGCACTGCCATCCCAGGGAATGATTTTGTGTCTCCAGACATCTAAGTTTAAAATGGGCTTAGGATAAGAAGAGTGTGTAGGAATGGGCACATGTGCCCTGCCAAGACATACACACACATATTCACATGGGAGGCTTGTTGGCAGGCTCACTCTCTTGCTTTCTCTCTCACATGTATATGTATATATGCATATATATATATATGTATGTATACATACATATATATGTGTGTGTATATTTTTTTTTTTTCTGGGCCACAAGTCTTCCTGCAAGCCTAGAATTGTCAAAACCCCTTTCACTGGCATTACTCTAAATTGTTGACAAGAGCAACAGCTGTTCAGGGAAGTGAGGAAAAGACACATATGTACAGCAGGGAAGAAAAGCATCCATGGAGAGAGGGGCAGGAGAACAGAGGAGTTTGCACCACTCACAGGTAAAGCACACCATTATGGAGGGGCAGCACCCTCTGAATGGGGTAACCAGGAGTTTTCAGGCAGCTCTCTAACAACTGTAAGCCTGCCTCCATTCCAGGAGAGGGAACGCTGTGCCCGGTTTCTCTCTGCAATGTGGGCACGGGGTGTTTCAGTGGCTGCCCACGTCCAGGACAGAGCCATGATGCCAACACTGGAACTTCTCTTGTGCAGCACCAGTTCTATACCTCCCTGCACTCATCCCCATCCCAATTACAGCTCATCAAAGGAGAAGGGAGGAGGAAGGTCAGTGTGCTCCATTGCAGGCTGAAAATAAAGACAGAAAAACATGCAAAATTGTCCATTAGTGCATGAAAGACAAACACTGTTTGCCTCACTCCCCACTAACTCAATACCTTAATGGCAGAAGATAGACAATTAATAGTGTGGCTTCCGTGTTCAATCACGTTGGGGGCTATGGCTTAAACCCACTTTAAAGAAACTAGGCCAATCATTTTATGAGGCGTGGGAATTGTTAAATTGGGCTACCCCTTCTGCTTTATACAATTGCATGAAGCCTGGTATTGTGGAGAGGCTTTAATGAAGGCCTTATATAGCTCTAGGTCAGGACATTTGCATTTGTGAAGATTACATTGAAAACACAAGAAATGAAACAGCATGAACAAACAGCAGTGTTTTCATCTTAAAAAAAAAAAAAACACAACACATTCCATCCGTGGGAATATGGTACAAGGGACTGGGAAACAGTAGTTTCTATTTCCAGCTCTGCTGTCAGCTTTCAGGAGTCTGACCTTAAGCAAATCATCTTACTCTGGAACCTCATTTATCTGCCTCGGGTGTGTAGAGGCTCATTAGTACTCTTACTAATGAGCTTCATATAATCATATGCAAAGCACAGCATTTTAGTAGATTTTGGAAGAGTAGGATTTGTAAAGCCCTTTGAAATTCATGATGATGTAGATATGTAAAAATCTGCCTCTTGCTTGTTCTCTCTCACACACTCTCTCTAGGTGATAAAGACAAATTCCATTAAAAAAATTCAATTCCCAAGCACAAACAGTGTCAACCCAAAGTCCAGTTCTTGAAGTTTTATTACTTCTTTGGAATAACAGCAGTCATTTACTCAAAAGAAACACGAACAGCAGCAGTGTACTGGAGCAGTTGATCCTGAGCAAGCAATAAAAGCCTATACAAAGTTGAACTTTGGATTACATGCCATGTTGAATTATTGAATTTGACAGGTTAATTTGTTCATTTCTTTGACCTGATTTATACACTCACTGTATACTTGCAGGTCTCCTCCTCTTCAGGTGTTGCTTTTATGCTTCTTACCTGGTTGTAGCCTCAGTAGTACAGAGGCAGTCACCTGCTCTGAGTGCACAATTGCAAACCTGTCTTTTATTAAGCTAATTGGTATAGATGGAAAAAACCCTACTTGTCATGCCTACAGCCCAAAACCAAAGAAAACCCTATTCCAAAAAGAGTGTCTTCTTTTTTTTTTTTTTTTTGCAGTTATAACAGTTGGTTGATTGAAATATTTTGGCTTTACCCACAAATCTCCTCCATTTTTTGTTCTTTTGTGACGAAATGCCAGGACAAAAGCTCTGACTTGGCCTCCTTACCAGAGGAGGCCATAAGAGGTGTACAGGTTTTGACTGGGATATTTGTTTCATGGCAGCTCACACAGTGCTGTGTTTAGGATTTGTGAGAAAAAAACAGTGTTGAGAGCACCCCAATGTTTTAGTTACAGCTGAGCAGTGTTTGTACAGCATCAGGGGCTTTTCTGCTCCTCAGCCTGCCCTGCCCATGAGTGAGCCAGGGGTGTATCAGAAGCTGGGAGGGGACACAGCCAGGACATGAACTCCTCAAAGGGATATCCCACACCTTATGCTGTAGTGCCTCCAACACATGGGCACCAAGGAGAGCCAGTTCCACCTCCACTCTCACAGGCGAAGGTACGCCCTTGCCACTCAGCGAGATGTACTCACACCTAAAATGGAATACTTTCCTGGGGAAAAAAAAAAAAAAGATTTGCTCTGGGAAAAGTGGCCAGAGCAGCCCTGTATGAGGCCTCAAGGCTCTGGTGAGCCACAGTCGCCTTGCAAGAATATCCCAGCTATTTGACAGTGAGGAACAGAGTTGGAAGTTAATTGCAATGGCGGGGAAATTGTCCTGATTTGTTTGGTGCAAGCTTCATGCACACTATTTGCTTGGCTGGAGATTTTGGGTGTTAAAAGTGAAGGGAAATTTATATTTTTGAGTGATAGATCAGGCAAAGGTCCCCTTGGCTACTGAGGTTTTTCTAGGGCAAGGAAGCAGCAGAAGACCACCACTTTCTAGGAGATCAAATCAGATTTTTATCGTTGATCAGTTTTCTACCATTTGTTTTTTCATTGAACCTAATTGCATTACTTTGCATTTATCCTTGGGTAAGACAAAGTTTAAAAGTATGTAAGACTCAATTTAAGAAAAATTAGGTCAGGCAAGGAGATTGAAAGGCTGTAATTATAGCCTTGTCTTACCAACTGACTGGTTTTGTTCACCCTCTGCACTTGCTATAACCTCTCAGAAACACAAGGAAGGCCTTCCACACCCTTGTACAGCCAGTCAAAAAACCTCACCTCCCTTCACATCCCCACAAGGCTCTCAGGATTTCGCCATATCAAGAGCAGATCTCAAACCACCACCCAGATCCAGAAGGCTTTAGTGCTCCTTGAGCCAGCATCACTTTGCCTTGATGGGCCAAACAATCTCCAGCACAACGCCCTCACCATGCAACCTGGGAGAAGGTGGCTGCAGCACAGCAGCCAGCTTCTTTTACCCATCACCTTCCTCCCTATGCTGCTGCTCTTCCATCCCCAAGCTCCAGGGCTTGTCTCTCTTAATGGGACCCCAAAGTCGTCCACAGGATCAAACCTGTGAGCAGATATTGAAGGGGACCAGGTTAAAAATGACCCCTCAAAAAGAAAGTGTGTGGGAAGAGTCACTGAGGCCATTCAACACCTGTCAAGGATGTGGCAATCAGTGGGAATGGGCATGAGGAAGGATGGGGAAAACCTAGTGTCTCAACCTTTATCCCTGGAGGAGTCAGAGCTGGGGTCCATTCCCACCCCTTTCTGATGTTCTCTGTCCTGCAAAAGCTGGCACCAGTGCTTGGAAGCCCTGGATGGATCAGTGTCAAGCCCTCCTTGGTGGAGACAGGTCTTTCACTAGGGGCAGGGCACTCTGTTCAGAGAAACAGTCTTCAGGGAAACAAGATCTTTTTCCCAACCACGTGCTGGCACCTTGCCACCATGTCCCTCTCCAAAATAACACACTATTGAACCCCCCCAACACCAGCACCCACAAGAAGCTGTGTATGACCCACACGGGGACAGCACTGGAGCAATCACCTGCATTGCTGCCAAGGGAAGCAGACAAGCCCAAGCATTCAGCAACCAAGAGAGAGGGTGCTGCTGGCACCCAGCACCTGAGCAGCCTTTCCCAGAGAGGGAGAGGGGACATGGCAGAGCCCCTGCCTCCCCCACTCTGCCCAGTACTGAGCTACCCATGCTGTCTGTGACTTCTCCTGGGAGAGGACTCCCTTACTACATCCATGCCACAAAGGTGACAGATGACATAAAAAGAAATATCAAGAAAGCATTTAAGACCTCTCATCCCCCAGGAAGGCTGTGCCAGTACCACTCCTAATGCTGTAAAATGGATGTGACCGAAATGGAGAGGAGATCGCAGCTCCCCTTTGCCCACTGCAGAAAAACATCTCTTTCATTCCAGACAGGAATGAGCCAGTGTGGGGTAGGGCCACCAAAAATCCCCACACAGCTGTGTTGTGTTGCCTACTTCTGGAGCCAGGACGACGTTGGGGTGTTTCCTACCTCTCAGGCCCAGACAACTAGCAGGCCCACCCACTCCTTCCTTAAGGGAGGGCTTGTTCCCTGCTGGGTGCATGAGCTGGCTCTACATGCATTTACATGTCTTCTGATAGCACCCAGAGAGTCACTCTTCCAAAATCCCCACACTCGAGACACTGGGAATCTACTGTGATGTTGTGATGATTAACACCAAACTCAGTCCCCACCATGCAGACCTCTATCCCTGTGCCTGCCTCAGGAATCTGCACACAGCTCCAGGCTGGGCTGTGCATGATGATGAGCTTTCCTTGCAGAACTAACAGCATGGTTTTTGCATTTTGTCCCCTCCCATGCACTCATACACACATTTCCATGGACAGCTTTGCAAGAGAGCACCTTGGGGTCTGAGAGCATCCTCCTGGAGCCAGCATCCCAGGCAAGCTCCTGCAAGGACACAGAAAGTGCTTTGCTGCTCCTCTGAGAGTAGGAAAGGGGAAGACAAGAGAAGATTTTAAGAACGAGTCTCTGCTTCCCCCACCAATGAAGACCTCTTTCACTTGCACCACTCTCTCTCCCCACTCCAAAACAAGATTTAGCTCACCAGAAAGCAAAGCAACAAGGAAAACGTGGAACGGGAGCATAGCAGCAGGGAGTGCCAGGGCCCCGGCCTGGCAGGGCAGAAGAGAGCAAGCCGAGCCATGCCACCAAGAGCTCCCAGGTTCCCATCACCTCCCACCCGCTTCCATCGGGGCGGGCGCGCCGCTCGCTCTGCCGCGGTGCCAAGGCCTATCCCCCCACGCCTGCCCCTCCTGCTCCTCGCCCATCCCAGCGCACAGCGTGCCAAGGCACACAGGCACTGGGCTGCAGCCAAACACACATTTTTTTGAGCAAATTCATCCATCTTCTGCTCAGCAGCCCAGTCTCCGCTTCTACAGTTAAGTGATCAGTCTCACAGCCCATCCTCACCCCAACCAGCACGAGGCACCTGTGGATAAGGGCACCCTACACTGATGCTCCAGGGTTGCTTTCAAGGCCATTGTGTATCATACAATCAAAATGACAGGTATTCCCAAATCAGTTATTTTCTGGTTAGCATGTGTCTTGTGGAGAAAAAGCAAAAAGCCGTCTTTAAACACAACTGGAGAACACTGAATGCATTGTGAGAGTGCTGCAGTTGTGACCTCTGTAAGAGCCAAGCAGGAATTCCTCCCCCACCACCACGGGTGCTGCCTGTTTCTAATACCACCACTCTTTTGGTGCTATTGAGCTACGCACCAAAAGAGGCTGGTGGTATTAGAAACGGGATATAAGGAAGGCTACGAGAGCTGCAGAGTCTCTCTACATTGCTTTTCCTCCCAGGCACCTCCACCTGGAATGAAGTTTCCAGCTGGGCTGACAGACTTGGAAGTTGAACTTCTGTTTAGCAAGAGAATAGGCCTAACACAAACTTCCCCACGGCTTTCTGATAAGGACATGACAGTCAGGAACCACACCTAAGGAAGCTCTTCCCGGGCTTGTTGCAGTCTGCAAGGTCTCTGCCAGCCTTGGCAGGAGATGATGGTGTTTTTGGGGAGAGAGGGGCTGTGCCATCCCTCCACAGCAGCACACTGGGATGTCCCTGGCAACAGCAACCTCCCATCTCCTGGGGGGCAGCTGGGGTACCACGGGGAGAGCTGGGCACACTCCCTCTCAGGCACGTTTCTTCACAGAGAGAGTAATTTTCACATGGACATCTTGAGAGTCTGCTGAGATTTATTGTTGAGGCACAACGCATTGTGCAAGAGGCCCTGTGAGATGTGACAGGAGCTGGCAGCTGCCGTGGCACTACGGAAGGGAAGTCAGAAAGCTGTGTCCCCCACTCTGAGATATCACATCATTTCCATACTTTATGTTATGCACCTGATGTGTTTTGAAGGGACAAGCCACCGGTGTACATCCTGGTGATCCAAGATGTTATCACTTTGTTAAGAGAAAGACTGAAGATAGGCAGATAGGGACACACAGGGAATATCTTGCTTAAAAAAAGGAAGGGGGGGGGATAAGGTACAACTTTCTGTGGGAAACAGTCTCCCCACAGGAAGAAGTAGAGGTTTCTTTTAAGTGGGTTTATTTTTTTTTTTTAACATTACAAGAATTTTGTTTTAAAGGAATGGTGTTTCACCTGCAAAACCAGAGTTCATTTTATCTCCTCCCACTCCTCATTAATCGACCTCAAAGAACATTTTTACAATGAAGAGATACAATATTAGTTAAACTAATGACTTTCACAGACAGAATCATTCCCGCAATCTTGCTGAATGCTTGGAGCAAGCAGACAGGTCCTGAGAACTGACAGCGCTGGCTGGGGAAAATGAGGCTTTTGAACAAAGGCTGCTTTGCAGATGGCCCCCCACTACCAGCAAGACACCCTGGCCTCACCAGCCTCTGTCGACTGCACCGATGAGGCACATGGCCTAGGCCATGAAGACATGGCACAGCAAAGAAAACAATTCTGGGTAAACACAGACAGCAGCTGGAAGCCTTTGTGCTCCAGTTTTGGGAAAGAAAGGGCAACACTATGGAAATTGCTGGCCCCTGTGAGAGGCAGGACGGCTGTTCTAGACAAAGCCCCATGGGCAGGGTGGGCAGGAGGGGGAACTGCAGCCTGTGCCAGCCTTCAGCGTGGGTGAACAGAGAGGCACAGGGGCTGCAGGACTGCTGGAACCAGCACATCATGGAGAGAAGCAGGCACTCGACATTTCAGCAATGCGTTATGACCAGAGGAATTTGAAAAAGATACTAAGGTGGGAGAATAGATTAATTCTAGGCTCATCAACAAGGTTTATCTGTTTCTAGGTTTGACCACGTTTCCTTCCTCTTCTAGTTCCTAAGTTTCAATTTGCCTTTTCCAGAGCCAACACTTTAGTAGCAGCCAACACAAAAGCTGGTGGTGCTACAAAGGAATGGTTGTAGGATTTGCAGAAATTAGAAAATGGTCAGGAGAGAAGATGGATACAGTGGTGATGCTGGAAATGGATTCAGTTCAGTTCAGTAGGAACAGCAACACAGAGCTCCCTGCAAAGTGGTGATGGACACTGAATGCTGTAGCAAATTGGTAAGCCTAAGCTCCACAGAGCTCCATAGAGGTGGAACAGTCAAAGGCACCAGGAGAGCCAGGATCTGACTGCCCGAGCACAGAAACAGTGCTCCAAGTAGGAGCCTGAGCAGAAAATGGGGAAAAGGCCAGGTTGCATGGGGCTTTGAGCAACTTGGTCTTGTGGAAGTTGTTCTTGCCTATGGCAGAGGGGCAGGAACTAGATGATCTTCAAAGTCCCTTCTAACTCAAAGCATTCCACATAATTCTATGGTAAACAAATACCAGAGATAGATGTGGTGGACTGAATACAAAAAGATAGAGGCTTCTGGGAGCTGCTCAAGAAAAGGGTCACCAAAGAGTCATTGGAACTAGTATTGAGAAAAAAACTGTTCTTAAAATGAAGTTTGTCAGCAAAGGGGAAGAGAAAGTTTCAAAGTGTATCCCACCAAAGGAATAGGGACACCAGCAGAGAAATGAAACCAAAACCACTCTCAAAGCAAGAAACAAGAGGGATGGGGGAAGCTGGACAGACAGATCAAAGAACGCATAAAAGCAAACCGAGAAGAGAAAGAAAAAAATAAAATAAATTGACCAACACTTTCCAGTGCCCAAAAAAGGCAGGTATGATGTAGGCTGTGAAAGAACAAGGCAAGACAGACCTGGTAGCGCAGGACAAGGCCAGAGTGTTGCAGTAGGACCATAAAGGCTAACAGGAAATGACAGGAAGGATGATCCATAGTATTAATGCGAGATACAAATGGATGGGGAAGCAGGAGTAGGAAAAGATGAGAGAACGGCCAAGACAAGCCAGAAGCAAAGCTAATGGATTTAACAAAGGCACAGAAGAGTCTCTACTAGTATGGCAACACTAATTAAGAGGATGTGGCACCAAGATATGATGGCAGCAAATAATTAAAGGTTGTTAAGAGGAAGTAATTTAAGGCTAATAAGAGACAGCAATTTATCAGGAGCCAACAAGAATAAAGAGTTCAGGAGCAGTAAATTCAACAATGGAGTAAAAACAAACAGGCAGAGCAAGAACCAGAGCTACCAGCATGATAAGGACAATGCCACAGCAGTGCATAAAGCTTGTACACAAATGGTGAGCGGCTGATGGAGTCCCAGATGGAGCTGTCAGGCCTCCTCCCTCTCCTTATTCAAATCTTCCCTGAATACCCATCTGCGCCAGGAGGACTTTGGGAAGATATCAAGCCAGGGATCAGGGAAGACATCTTTTTGAAGTAGGACCCCTATTGCACTTGTCCTTGCACACAGCACCTCAAACAAGAGCTGTTGGGGCAGAGGTTGTCACAAGAACCACACCACATATGGGGTGGACAGGGTGGGAATGGACACAAGGTTGGGGGAGGGTGGCAGCCACCAGTAGATTCCTGAAGGAAAGTGCTATTGTTGGGCTTGCAGAGCACTGGCAGTATGAGGGAGGGGCGGGAGGTCTTCATAGCTGCAGCCCCAGCTACAGAGTGACAACCAAGCTCCTGCCTGGGGAGCAAAGGACCATCCTCCCATGGGAGCAGGGAAACAGAAGTTCAGGCATCGACCTGGGAGGCTGCCTTCCCCACAGCTCTTGCTGCATCTTCACAGCACCTTCCTAGAAAGCACATGAAGCTTATTAGCCATGTTCCTGGTGCTCCTGCTCTGTACATCTCAGACAAACAGGAGATGACTGCTAGACTGCTATTGTCCCTGCAGCAAGAATACCTCTCACTCACTCATGCCCAGTGTCCAAAGCCAGCCAGACAGAAATGCTCACCCATCCCACTGCTCTCCACATCCAAGCCTGAAAATCCCAGTCCTGAGCCCAGACTGCCTCACAGGGAGCAAGTGGCCAGCGACCGCGCGCCGGCGGTCAGGTTTGCTCCAGCGCTCCCTCCCTGCGGCTGTCCCCGGGCTCAGCCGCAGTCGCCGCAGCCCAGCCTGCTCTCCCAGCTGGGGACGCGAGGCACGGAAAGGAAGGGCTGCCGTGGGATCAAGAGACGCGCCTTGAGACATGGATGCAACGAGCGTGGGAAAGAGGCTAACGACATTCATGCTCATCAGAAGGCAGATAAAACCACTACAATAATAAAATTTCATTACGACAGCTCAGGAAGAAGAAACTAAAATTCTTTGTTTAGTGTGTCTATAATAAAGTACAAAGGTACCTGCCTTTGCACTACTGGTTGCACAGACAGGTTTCAGCCCTGGGTGAGGACTAGAACTCGCTGGTGCATTATATGTTGGTTTCCAGGTGGCAGATCAACCCTTTGTGGTGTTAACTCAACACTCTGTGCCACTAGGTACATGCAAAACACCTTTCCTGGGGTCCTTCTCTTTATGGAAACAGAACAGAGATGGCAAGACTTACTAGTTGACACAGATGTCAAGATTTATGGATTTATCAAGAAAGAGGGAGAACATTAGGGTCCTCACCAACAGCCAAGGAATGTGCTTCATCCTCATTAGGCATGGGAGAGTCTACATTGGCAGTCATTCTCAGGACAGAAAACCATTAGAAACCCAACTTTTATTCTTCATAGTGCTTTGGTTTTCACTTGTGCATTCAATTTGCAAATTCAAGAGAATAGCATGGGAAAAGTTTCTATTTTTAACAAAAGAAGGTTAAAACTTCTAAAGTAATGAATTACTCCTGGATAAAAAGATTCATCTTCTTGAAAGAGTATTGCTGCCTTATGTACTCCCACACAATACATTTTACATACTTACATTTTGCATGCATATATATACATACAATTCTCCTACAGAATACAAAAATAAATTGATCCATATTATAAACTTACTCTACATATGCATGTATTTTATTCACAGACAAGTGTGAGAAAGTTTGAGAAAATTAATAACCATACCAGCCTGAGACTAGAGCCAGGGGCTAGAACAGAAGTGGATAAAAGCTGTGTAAAAATAAAAAAAAAATTAAAAATAAAGCAGTAAAGCAACCTGTCCTATCTGCTAATTTTTAAAGACTTTCTTTTTCCCTCCCATGTTTATTTTTGTTAAGAGAGGTACATCTATCCCAAGCACCAGAGCAGCTGACCCAGTGGCATAGTTACTTCCTGATAAGTCATCCGTGTCCTGAGCTCAATCTCCACACCTCTATCCCAGTAGGAAGACTTACTTCATATAGCTCCATCAGAGCATTCATGCTGATGTCTTAAGCACTGTTAAAAGCTCAAACCACTAAGAAAAATGCTTATTCCTCAGATTGACTCATCTCCCCTTTTTAAGAAATCCATTAATGACCAACCATGTTTCATGGTTTTCAAAATGTCTTTATATGATTTTGCCTCACTTAAAAAAGGTTTCCCTAGTTTTGCCTCAAGAATTCACAAAATGCAGTGAGTCTAGAGTCATGGGTCTAGCTCAGAGTTCCCTTCCATTGCAGCATGCTCAATTTGCTCTGGTGCATTTTTTCCTAGTCTGGGTCTGCTTTTTCTCTTCCTGTTCCAGCAATCAGGGCCTAGAAAGATTAAATTTTTCAGGTGAAAAAGGTCATTTTTGAGTCACTGACCAATGGCTGTTCCAGACAGCCTGATAATCCTAGCAGTAAGCAAAAGCAGTATCCCAGGCAGGGTTCTCCAAAATGAGCCCGCAAAACACATGAACTCAACATGAATGACCTACAGAAGGATCATGACTGTCCAATACATCAGTCATTACTCATTGTGTTATTTGGCAAATTTAGAAAGAGCAGGCATCCAGAAGGATAATTGCAAGCCTGCACAGCCTTTGGATGGAGCTCCTGTGGTTCTTTGAGTCTCTTCAGATGAGCTTCCTTCCTTCTCCCTGCTTCAGGTTTCTTATCTAGCCGATGGGACTAGTGATTACTACTGGCTTTTGAAGCCACCTGGAAATCTACTGATGAATAATGATAAGAGCACACTACTATCTTGATGGTTTTTCTCAATCTGCTCCTAAAACACTTCCCCTCAAAATGAACGTGGGCTGGCACTGGTGACCCAGTTCTTACTCCTACACCGTACATCCAACTGCAGCACAGTGCAAAGGCCATAGGTAGCACCATCTCTCAGGACTTTTCATCACTGTGACCTCAGACTTCCAATTCTTCTTATAGAAATGCCCAATTTATTGGCATCGCTTACTGGGATGTTTTTAGTGGAGTGAAAGTCCTTGGGCAAGAACCTGTGTTCTGCCTGTGGATAAACAACAAGATGTACATGCTCAGCTCTTCAGGGTTTATTGACTAGCCATGAACAGCAGTGTTTATGGAGTCCCTGTCCTTTTTTATGGCAAGCCTGGCTCTGAAGATTAAGGGGCAGCTCTGGGCCTTCCCACAAAAGCCTCAAGATAGACTGAAAGCTGTCCTAAGGGGCCATGGACTAAAATTATCAAAGTCCTACCTCTCTCCCAGGTTGAGTCAATGCAAAGTACTCAGCACTGCTAAAGAAACCTGTAATTTTGGGCCAACACAGTATTTTTATACCATGACCTGCCTTAGAAAAAGATGGTACCCACTCTGGTATCAACAGGTCACCTGTGTGGCCCAGATCATCTGAACAGAACTACAAGCTTTCATTAAGCACATGCAGAAGCATCTCTGCACTGCATCCACAAGACAGTTCAGTCAGACTCTTCAGTCTGCCTTGCACCCCAAACACATCTACAGAAGCAATGTGCAACTTCTTTCAATTGCCTGCTCCCCCTTCTAAATCTAAAGCACCACCTTGGTCATCTTTCCCTCAAGCCTTCTGACTAGCAAAGGGGAAGGGAAAAATTTCACCAGAAACTAAGGGGAAAAACACGTGTGAAGTATAGGTTGGTTAGTACAGCAACCACTTTCTCAAAACAGCCTAGATCACATTTTCAGAGCTAAGAATAAGGATTACCAGGTAAAACAAAGATTTATTGAGACAGCCTCAATCACAAAAGCTGAAAACAAACAGACACTAAGAAAACACAGCCCAAGATATTTTACTCTTCTCCAGCAAGACTGAGATAGGTACCTGAAGAAGAAACCAGCATCTAAATTCCGCTATTACAAGAGAGACAACCTCAGGTGTAGGACTTCTGCACTAATGTGGTTCCCAATTTCATTAGTGATGCCTTGAGATTTTTTGCTATCAGGAAGCAGATCTAAAGAAATACTGCCAAGAACAGTCAGGAAATTTTGCCAGGAAAAGAGCTGACCATATAAGCTCTGTGTACAGATGAGCATTCCCTCCCAAGCCATCAGTATCTCAGGACAAGAATCTCACCAAACACTCAAGAAAAGTAATAGATAACAATAGAAGGATTTGAATGCGTTGAAATACCAGGTCAATTTTTGGCAGATACTTAATTGCAGGAACCTATTCTTTATCTTTACGTGTTCACTGCACTCTAATCATCCTCAGCTCTTCCCTTACACAGGAGAGCATATATATTTTTAAAAGAAAGGCAACCAGACAAGCAAACTGTCAGGTAAGAAGAACAAGCAGTTCATGTCTTATCTTCTCAGTCAGTTCTACCACACCCAACCTCTCTAAGAACGTACTTCCTATGTTTTTGTTTTCTGATAAAAATATAACGTGAGCAATAAATGTGGGAAATGTACTTTTCCATCTCCAGAAGCAGAACACATTTCTTGTAAATCATGGATTGCCACCTTCCACAACTCCAGACAGATGAGTAACCCACAAAAATCAAAAAGCAACCCTTTACTGAGGTTTGGCTTACTTAGACAAACAAATCAGAAACATCCTGGGAACAAAGCACCATGTGTCTTAATATTCCTACTTGGAACCAAGCCAGTCTCTCTTCTGTCTCTACTGTAACCAGTGAAATAAATGGTGAGCCTACATCTACACCAATAAAAGCTATTCAGCACTTCCCAAGAACCATAAGTTAATCGGGGAAACACTATTAGCCTGCTAAATATTTAGTATCACTTGGCCTTCAGTAAAAAGGAATTGCTTCTAATAGCTAGTTAAATTGGGTCAGATATGCCAGACCTTCCTGAGATCATAGGAGAGAAAAATGAACCAGTTAGAGCAGGGATGCTTTCTTGTGAAGTTACCTGCTGAACTCTCCAGACAATGAAATTATGGTCCAGGCAGATGAAGTAAATTTCAAACACTAGAGCCTCCCCCTAGGAATTTTCTAACTTGGAGTGCCAGGAGTGCCCCTTCCAGAAGGGCACAAGTACCACCAAAAGCACCACACTGCTTGCTAAATGCCTCTCACCTACTTCATGCTCAAGCACTGGCTGAACACGTGCCAATGCTCTGCCAACCTTACAAGCCCAGAGTATTTAATCCCTATGTGAGATGACTCAGTCAATGCCACCCAGAAAGGAGTGCCAGGCAGCCAGACCAGGCTGATCTGAAGGGCCAGAGTATCTCACCAGCAACTCTTTTTCCTGTGTAATCATCTCTTATAAAGAAAATGAAAATTAACTGGAAACAGTACTATCAGGCTCCTTGCACAAATAAAAAATATATACCCAAGGCAGGGTCACTTGCAGCAAGAGGTGTAGATGACAGCGTCTCCAACACAACCTAGATACAATTAGCTGTTCACATAAAGAGATGCCATTTCATCTTTGCATATCCTAATAAGAAATTCAATTCTGTTTCCTGTTGCCTGCTCTGTGCGTGGTACCTTCATCAATAGCTTCCAGCTCTCATGCTGGAAGGGAAAGTGAGTTCATCGCCACTCAGGTTGTCTGGCCTGTCAGGGCTCTGAAGGACTGTCCTCATTGACTCTGCTGCTCCCTGCAAGGCCTGGGCCTTTTCCAATTCCCACACTTTCACCCTCACCACAAGCAGCAGTAAGTAAGGCCGGGTGGACAGCAGGTTCACAGAGTTACATAGAAGCCCTCTTGGTTTTCTTCCTTTCCTTCCCTACAGATCCTAATGCTGCATCCACTTGTATCTCAACTATTGCCATCTCTCCAGCTCCACGCTCAGGTGGAACAGACTGTGATGACAGCTCTTCCCCCTGAAGGGTCACCACCAGCTCATAACCACCCGTGAGGCAGACAGCCCATCCCCATGTGTACAGCCCTATTTCCTAACAGACTGTGCTAGGGTGACACTTGTGCCTGAGCTGCCAGAACTGAGGACCCAGGCAGGGAAGTCACAGGGAGAACCAACATTCTCTCAGAACTGCTATCATTTTTTCGAGTATGCAGGGACAAGTGTTCAGGTTCCAGCCTGGTGAGTATTAACTCAATTTGGGGCACATCTACTAAGTTCATAGACAACACAAGTGCACAGTGCATGACCCAGAACACCACCATCAAGCAAGGGAAAGGGTAAACAGCAGCATGGTAAGATTTCATTTCATCTTAGCAAATGGCTTTTCAGCCTCACACTATTACCATGCTAAATCAGTTTTACCTCAAGCTTGACTTCTTTGTCATTATTTGTATCACATACAGTAACCACCAAAACTGAATGAGCATGTTTATTCAAACACAAGTTACACATAACCCTTCAAGAAATACATTGCAACTAAGCCTTCGCATATCAGATTTTTTCATTTAGCTTGTCTACAAGACATACTTTGCCAAAACAGCATAATCAGACTAATTAAATGGTTACAACAGAGAACTGCATGTGATGAAAAAACAGTTTAAGAGCAAAGACCATACAGAGAACATATTACTGGATTACAGCCCAGCATGGATCATTCAGAAAGTGACAGGAGGAAGTTTTATCCAACAGAACACAAGTATACAGCATCATTAGTATACATTTTCCATTAATAATTATTAAAAAATAGAAAAACTTAACTTCAAATATTACTTTGCTAGCCACTATACCTATAAGGTAAAACCATAAATGGACTAACTCTGCTTAGGAGGTGGAAAACATGAAGTCTCTAGAATTAACTAGAGCCCAATTCAGCAAGCTACTTATGCATGTGCTTAAGCCCCACCAACACTAGTAAGGCTCACACATGTTGAAGTATTATAACTAACATTGAGAGCTTTCGGCATGCATCAACAGCAAAGTGCATGCCAAACACTTGCACTGAATCAGGATCATATCCTTCAAAGTACAAGTTACATACATACTACAAAAATCATGATCCTCCTCTCAATCTATTCTTCTATCACAAGAAAAACCCCTACTGGGTACGAGAAAAACTGACACAGTCCCCTGAAGAAGCAGCGCTTTTCATGTTTTATTAACAACTCCAAAAGTATGCACAAATCAGTGCCAGGGACAATCTATGTTAACTCTACTTTCCATCTTCAGTCTTTCAGAACAACAGAATTTACCCAATTTGCACCAGTATAGTATTAAAACTCTGTATGCAATTTGCAAGTTCAAGATCAAGGAACTTGTTTCTTCTGATCGCTCCCCAAGTGATCAATAGATTCTTAAAACTATACAGCTGTACAATAATGTCAGTGACTATATACAATCCTGCAAAAGATACTGGAACAAAGCTACAAAGTTACATAAATAAATGTTCAACTTCAAAAATATTTAATTTCTCTTGCATTTAAGTATTACTAAAAACACAACAACAATTTCTGCAATTTTGACCTGTATCAGCCCTTTCTAAAATTTAAAAAAAAAAATTCCCATAGAATTGCCCTTGTCTAGAAATTATCTATATGGCTGTTTAAATGAAATCAGTCTCACCATAGCTATGAAATACAGGTAGCCAGGAAAATGTTCCACATACTTGGGAATGAAGCATTCCCTTTTGGTTGGAAGAATTTGATTGCTGGGTTTGAGGCTTTTTTACTCTTACGTAACCCACTATATAATAGTGAACAAAATACTTTTGTTTCATAGAAACAACTAACATTTGCCCACACCAGGCAAATGCTCTATTTACAGATTCATTAGGACTGCCTGACTGACAGTGAGTGTAAGTTGCTGAACTCCAAGAAACATGGAGCCTAAAACGGCGACACTCTCTGCTGAATCGCCTTCCCTTTGAGGATACGTCTTATCTGGAGAAGAGAAAAAGACAAGAACATCAGCATTGATCGTCTTGAAGAGAGTCACAATCTGAAAAAACACCCACCCTAGATCCAGTTTTGCATTCATTTATCCAAGCCTAGGTCCTGAGTTCAGTTACACTAGAAATGATCCCACTTTATAGCATTTGAAAGGCAATGAAAGGCAACAGTCAGCAACTCAGCTGGGCTCTAAGTTACTAGGCTTAGGCCAAGAGTCAGATTTTTCATCAAGTAGGAAAAAGGGATTTTCTTCATCTGTTACTCAGGCCTAAGAACTGTCATTACTAATTCTGACAAGAGCAACAAAAGCATGAACTCAGGCCATACTGAGATGAGCAAGAGAAGGAGTAATGCCTCCACTACGTTGCAGGATTACAGAAACAAAGCCTATCTTGACAGGTAAAAGCTGCATGTGAAACCCAAAATTTCAGGTCTGTATATTCTGCCCGATCTTGATGTTGAAGCTAAAGATCTAAAGAATAAAATGGTATTTGCTAAATCTTTTCCTTGAAAGCTGCAACTCAAAACCCCAAAGAAACTCCTGGAGGGGAATACAGCTTTTGTGTGGACAGGGACAGACGGAAGGAGAGGGCTGCTATCAATTTTTTACCTGCTCCCCTACAAGGCCGTCAGGAACCAGATGAACTGGCTGCTCGTTCTCCAAGTTCCTGGCGCTCGGATCGGCTCCCTTGCGCATGAGCAGGCGCACAGCATCCAGCTGGCTCACGCGGTACTGCAGGCTGGCAGCCACGTGCAGGGCTGTGTTCCCGTTGTAAGCCTGGGGACCACAAAGCAGCTCCATGAAGGAAAAGTGGGGGCATGAGCCTCTCTTTCTCTATCTGAACTATGAAAAAAAAAAATCACCGTACCTTTGCATTAACAAAGGAGAGATAGTTGGGCAGCTCCAAAAAGAGACGAATGAGCTCCAGGTTTGCTTCTTCTGCTGCCAAATGTAAAGCAGAGCGACCACTTTTGCGATCCTATCAAAAAAAAGAAGCTGTTTAGTCTTCCCTGCAGGTGCTTCACCTATCCAGGGGGAACACGCAGACAAATAAAAATAGAAAGCAAAGTAACTGCAGTGTGTTGAGCAAACATACTTGCACTACAATTAATCAAAAGTGAATCTGAATATATATATTTTAATATCAACATCTAATGAACAATGGAACCTGATCTCATCTGCAGGTAAGCTTACATAATATAATATTTGATATTTTGGCTAAGTAATGGTCTGGCACGGCACAGACCTGAACTGCACAGGTAAGCAGTTTTTAATTTAAATTTGCAGTTCAAGAACAAGGTGCCATCAGCACCCAACTACTATGGGTACCTCAGAGTGCTCCAAACATATTCTTACTTTTACAACACTACTCACTGCAGCCAGCGTAGCATCATTCTTAGTCTACAGATTAGACTGTCACCTCCCTCTTTCCCCAGGGTTCGTTTGCATTGATAATACCTTGCTCTGAATAAATGCAGCATTCTCATCCCATTTGGGTAAATTAAGCTGTAGGGAAGCTTTCAAATTAGTCTGCTTCCTTTGTAATAAATGCAGCGTGGGAGAAAGGAACATCTTCTGCTTCCACATTTTCTCTGGATCTGGCACTTCAGACTAAGGCATTTTTACTTACTTTCGCTTCAACAGAGGCTCCCATTTGTATGAGGATCTTGATGGTCTCCACCAGGCTCTTGTTTCTCAGCAGAAGCTCCTGGACCTCAGGGGAGTGAGGTGGCTGACAGTTCTGCAGTTCATGCAGCACAGCATTATGGGCCAGAACCGCACAGTGCAGCGCTGTCAAACCTGAACATCAAAAAAAAACACAAAAATAATCATGAATGAACAAATGCAATACAGAAGTATTGACTGGCTGCTTGTTTCAGAGGTTGGATAAAGGAGCTTCTAGCCCCATTAAGCCCAGGGATAGTTCCGTATTTGTAGGTGATAAGTGACCGGTCCCAAGCAGCTTGAGATCTGGACTGTCCACCAACAGAAGAGTGAACTATCAGCCTACTGTGAGCTCTCAGCCAGCAGATGATGAAAAAACCTATTTCTAATATATTTTTGTACAAACTATACATTAGAAAGAGCTGTTTTATGGAAAAAGGGTCCTACTGCCAGATTCTGGCTGCTGTATTGACTGACACAATGCTGGCACTCCAATGTTTTAAACAATGGCCAGTTACAACCTATGCTCTCCATGCCAAACACAGCAATCACATGTAAGAGGAAAGAGGTCCTGACAAACAGACTAACCATGTTTTCATCTGACAGATATGTCAATTGCACCTGTAAATTTCCATCTGAAAAAAGAAATATTGCATTTTATTGCATCCCCATCAGTAGCTATAAAACACTGTACTATCCAGTAACTCTGTAAATTATAAACTCTTAACTACTCACCATCATAGTTTGTTGCCTCAAGGTCCACATACTGATTGCTTCCCATGGCTCCCTTTTGGATTGCCTACAAAAGCAGGAACAGGTACACATTTAGGTCTTATCCAAACCACACACTGCTTCAAATTTGTTTATTGTCTTACTGCAGTAACTGTAATAAAGTTGCAACAAACAACAGCATCCCTGGAAGTGTTCAAGGCCAGGCTGAATGGGCCTCTGAGCAACCTGGTCTAGTGAAAGGTGTCCCTGAGCACAGCACAGGGGTTGGAACTAGAAAATCTTCAAAGTCCTTCCCAACCCAAACCATTCGATGATCCTATGATTAAGAGGAGACTTACTGTTTCGATTTGGTAAACTAGAGGATTCCCCCAAAATTACTCAAAAATGTTGATGAGAGCCTTAATGAGAAACTCAGTCCCACTTTAAGCTCTATGTGCAGACAGACTCACAAGGCTACCCAGAGAGAAAGACAAAGGAAGGAGTGGTGTTTCCAGAGTTTCCCAAGACAGCTACTGCCGAGGGTAAGAGTCAACGGCCGGGGCAGAGCTGTGCCTGCCTGGCTCTTACCTGGAGGACCTGGGCATGCCCCTTCTCAGCGCAGACATGCAGCGGCGTCCTGCCCCAGCAGTCTGTGGTGTTCACTTGAGCCCCCAAGCTAACCAAGTCCTGCACAATGAGATGCTGATTGGCAGCCACAGCAACCTGGAAAGCACTCTGCAAACATCAAGAAGAAAATTTAAGCTATTAGTCATCTGATCTCTAACAGGAAAGAGCAACTAGAACAAATAAAAACCCTAGCTACCTGGTATTATTTAAGCAGTGATTATGAATACTAGGAAGCCAGGACAAATGAAGCAGAGCACATAGTTTTACCAGCTCAAGGTGATCCTAAGAAGTATTAATAGCTCAAGGTTAATATTAGTATGCAGGCTAAACCTTGGGGTTAATATTAAATAAGCATTTCACCACATCTTTCCCAGGGTTCAGACATGCAGAAGCACTCAGGTGCACAAAGCAGGTGCAAAGATTTTTTTTTTAGAACCTCACCTGGCCATTGTGTTCTTTAATATCCAGCATGTGCATGGCAGCCATCTTCCTGGCAAGAACATAGGAGAGTGCTCGACGGCCCTGGGCCACAGCAATGTGGAGGAAGCTGCAGGGAAGAGGGGCAACAGAGTTACACCACCAGACACAAACCAGGGCTCAAGACAGCAGAGAACCAAATGTACAGAAGGGATGTTATGCTGCCAGCTTCAGACCTTCTCTGTGTAACTAAGACAGGAGCATGGGTATTTTCTTACTAGGGCAATTTAAAGCATCTAAATTAGAATGTTTTCCTCCCTGTTTAGCCAAATCTAACAATAAGCACCTGAAATTAGAAAATACATCTACTCAAGTGTACTGGAGCTCTGCATCGCAGCCATCAGCAACACCACAGCTTTCCCTTGATCAGCCAAACCACTGCAATTGTGACACAAACACTGCTATTGAACTGCTTCACTATAACCCAGTCTGCCAAAACCCAAACAGAAACATTCCCCAACCTCCCACAGAAGAAACACCAAGATAAACGGCACTCACGTGTCTCCATCGGCGTCTTTTGCAAGGAACTGGTCTTGAGAGATGTTAGCCAGCTTGTTCTCCTCCTGTTCCACTTGCCACTGAAAAAATGACTTGCCCAGCTGCGTCGTGCTTCTGGCAATGTTTTGGTCAGGCAGAGAGACATTCAGAGCAGCCAAAGAGACGCTGCGCTCCAGACCACCACAGAGGTTGCCGGAGAGCAAGCTGAAGTTCGGGGCGTGAGGGGCAACCTCGGCCTGCGGGTGGGCACTGCCCAGCGGCTGGAGGGGGCTGGAGATGCTGTCTGAGCCTTCCGAGTCGTTCAGGAGGGAAGAGAAGCTCTGCGACGGGCAGTACTGCAGCTCGTGGCTCTCAAAGGTGTTCTGCTGGAAGGCAGGAGACTGGTCACTGGCAACAAAGGGCCTGTAGTCCAGGGAGGCATCTGAAGGGTAGCTCTGTGACAAATCTTGGCTCTGGGACGCAGGGAACTGGTAATGCTGCGGCGGATCGAGCATATGCTGGCTGGTGTGGTCTTGGAACGCTTGGTACTTCTGGGACGGGGAGAAAGCCTGTGTTCCTGGGCTGTCCTGGTACTGCTCAGCGGGCGAGCCGTGGCTGGAGACTGAGTGCAACCAGCTCACCTGCACCGTGTTCAGAGAAATGGGGCTCGACTCGTTCTTGATGTTTATAATGTTCTGAAGCAAATCAGAACTGCTGTCGTGCTTTGGGTCAGTTTTATGTGTCTCCTCCATGCTATCCATAGAAGTTGGTGTCTGGGGTGGGGTCTGATGGGGGGCGGAAAAAAAAGGCAAATCAAAACAAGCCCCAGAAAATTAGAAGTATAGTTTTATCTGGTAGTTTCTGATCATACAAAGCAAACTGAAAAATAAAAGCATGGAAAAAAATACTACAAACTTACCAGGAGATGTGGGTGGACATTCGCTTGGCGTTTGAAAGAAGGTCCATCAGAAAGGAGTTCAGGAGCCTTTCTTTTGCCACTGTGGCCCAGTATGCTCTTCAGTTCTAATAAAATGAAAATAAATTTAGAATACATTTTGAGGTTACTCTTACAATTGATTTAAAATGTTACTGCAGGGTATTAAAAAATGGGCTACCTGTGTATGGTTCGTAGTTCACCAATCCCCCTTGTGCCTGTTAAGAAAAAAACAAATTTTTCTGTTATTATATTATTTCTGAAGGAAAACAAGCAAAAACAAATAAACACCAAAAAAATCCTCTCAAAAAAAACCAAAAAAAAACAAGAAAGCAGCCATGACTTCCTTCTATAAACACAGAATATACCTTAGAATAATTCTGGTATGTGGTTGTCTAACCCTAACTTAATTGCTTTTAATTAAGGTTAGAAAATGGAAATACTTTAATGAAACTTAAATAAAACCCACTGTTTTTCTTTAGGCTTTTGTTATAATACCACAAAACTCAAGAAAATCTAGAGGAAGACACTATTCCTTCCAGAGACCTGATGATTTTTTTGAAACATAAATAATCCAGCCAATTTTACACTTCTTTAGTGCCGTGAACTTTTCTATGCAAAAATCTTCCTCTGACAACACTTATCGAGGAAGCTTTCAAACACACACTCAGAAAAATAATCTAATCAAATCAAAAATACCCTTCAATCTTCTCAGAATTTCCTGCAATTTTTGTCTTTTCAGACTGAAAGGGCCTCCCTTTACACTGTGTGCTTTGCACAGAGAGGCGAAATAGCATGACAAACAAATCTGAGAAGAATCCTTAACCCTTCCAATGAATGATCTCATTCCAGTCAACACGGAATTTCTGTGGTTTCGCAACACAAATGTATCTTTATCCAGACTCCCTTTGGAAAATAAACTTAGGAAGAACATTTTTAAGTGCCTCCTTCTCTCATGGTAAACCTTCTTTCTGATTTCTTCCCAGCTGTATTTTTCCATTATGTGTTGGAAAGGAAAAACACTGATTCCATCCACAGTAGATAATGTAGAAGCTCATTTCTAGCATTAACACAAAGTGCTTTCTTGCCAGCTTCAGTAACCATTAAAATCAAACATGTCAGTGCAGAAAGCTGCCGGTTACCTTGCTTTCCTCGGTGGCAGTACCCGAGGACATCTGTTTGCTGCTCCTGAAGTGCAGCAGGAGCTCCTTCACGGAGTTCTTCACACGGACCCCCTGGAAAGGTCCTCTGTGCTGCTTTCCTCCCCCCATGTGTTGTTCAACTGTGGGACATGAAAACAAAACCCGAACTTAAGCCACCATCTCGTTTACGTTTAACAAATAATAAATAAAGAAAAAACCCCAAACAAACTAGGAACTCTTGTGGAAAGGCACCTAAATCCTGATTTAGCAGAGAGAAGCCAGGGAGCTGCCCCGCGCACCGCTTCGCCATCCCACGGGCGTGCGGCTCCTCCGCTGCCCCGGGGACCGCCCCGCCGCTCCCNCCCGGGGCCCCCCCCCGCCGCTCCCGCTCCACGGATGGAAACACGCCGGCCCTGGGCGCGAAGCGCCGGCCAAACACGTCCGCTTTTCACCGCTTCGGCCGCTTCCACACGCAAAAAGAAGGATCAGCGGCCGGCTTCGCCCCCGAGGGGACGGAGCGGACCCGCGGCTCCGCGCTCTCCCCGCCACCCCCCGGGGCCAGGGCCGCCGCGGGGACC